>CM051266.1:45051604-45386604 GCA_027921565.1 Artemia sinica | reverse complement strand
GTGCGTATGAACTTTGCAGCAAGGGCTTACCTTTTGATGTATCTTAAGAGAAAGCGAGAAAAAAATATACGAACTCCAAGGCCTATAAAAAATATATGAACTCCATGGCCTATAAAAGGGTAAGGAGGGGGTTGGCACTTCATCTAAGTACAAATTCGAATAGCCATAAACAAGGAATAATGAGGAATGGTGGTCATTTTAAACCCTTCCTATTTTATTTCGAATCTTGAAAAAAAGAAGTTTTCAAAACCTAATCTGTTAAAATATACCTTAAATTTATAGGCTAATGCCCGAGCCAAACTGTACTAATGATAATTGTTCGATAAAGACAGAATTACATTAACAGCGTTAATAATGTGCCCCACGCATTATTTAATGTTATAATTTTTTGACTGGGAAATGGGGCGAAATATTTTTTATCTGATCCTTATAAAAGAGTACATGCTTTGGTTTTTCTCTCTTGTTGTGCCTATTGTCCGACAGGCTGTTTAGCTAGTTCTTGTATAAATCTGGGAAAAAAACTGTTTTTGGTACTCTTCTATCAAACGGACTCTTTTATCTACGGCAATGCATATCAGTCACAAAATACACTGAGACGCGTGATGAAAACAGGTTTACAATGCCTTCTGGGATATAAACAAAGGCAAGAACTGTATTCAAATTGTTGTTTTTGGGGGGTTTAGGGGGGGAAAGGTACCTAGGTTAGGTTACGTATTTAATATATGGTATGCTTTGCGCCCCCCCCCCCTAATATGCAAATATATAGCCCAAATTTGTTTCTAAATTAGTATATATTCATCCTATTTTATTTTATTTATTAGCATTAACCAAACTAGAACTATATAAAAGAGTCCGTTTAATAGAAGAGTACCCTGTTTTTGAAAAACTTGAAAACAGAACTTTGAATGGGATTGAAAATTAAAAAAAATTGCTTTTAGTTTTGAAACGACAATATTGATTTGCAATTACTTACAAGAACCAACTATTATAAAAGACATTATGTTGCTCCCCCTATTAATAGTATTGGATTTAAACAAAAATCAATTTTGCCAGGAAACAAAATTGTATAACAGCTAGCTTTGAAACTCAGAATATTCTTTGACTTATTCCTAGGGGGCATAATTGTTTCGTTATCTGGAATTCACATCAGTGACAATAATTCTCAAACTATGTAACTGATTTATGATTACAAATTGTTTGTAAGGAATATATAAATTGCTGTGCAAAATTCGTGTTTAGGCTATTATGGTAATTTGAGGCAAAGTGACTATCCTCGATGTCTCATTCAGTGTCAACAATATTTCAATGTCATGGTGTTCGCTAGTATTAGCTTTGAACTGTAAATAACGTTGTTCTACAATGCTAAACGTATCCAAAATTTTGCTCTAGGACGGGGGGAGGGCTCCTCAAGATAAACAACTATTTTCGGATATTTTGGGAGGAGGGACAAGTAGAAACATAGGAAGAGCCTCCAGGCCCGTGTCTTAATACCCTATATTTTCAATATAATTCTCCAGTTTTTCGGCTGTTTGAAGATATCGTCCCCCATCCCATTGGTTCCTCTAAAACAAAATCGTACATACCTGGCCTGAGGAAGGGGAGGGGGTCTCACATCCAACCCTGCTTAAATCCAATATTAGCAACTTTCGCTTTTTTTTGCAGTGATTAAATATGTCCCATCTCTAAGTTATTTTTGTTTTCATGCATCTTTTTTTATTAATTTTGTTTTCTTTTAGGTTTTTTTTTTAGTGATTCTATCCATTCATGAAGATTGCATTAATTTGGTCGGAAAACTGCACCAGTTTTCCGACTAAAATTGTGCCGCAAGAGATCAAGTTGTACCATTTGAACAGCAGGTTAAAAATTTGCCATTACAAGAAAAACATTTTCGATAACCTAAAACTAGAACAGATATCCGAGTCCGAAAGGAGCAAGAAAACCCAAAGTGTAGCAAACATTTTTTTGTTGTACCGAGAAATTTTCGGATGTACCGCAATCTATCAGGGCCTCTAAATTGTACCTAAAACGGTACAATTTTACCGCGTTGTCAACGCTGATTCCAAGCCAATTTGCTTGAGTGAAACGAGCTTTTGAAAAAAAGGTGCATTAAAAACCTTGCAAGTCATTGGCCGTAAAACTGAGCCTGAATGTATTAAGCTGTCTGAAAAAAATCTTTTGTTTGTTTAGGCTTGTTTATTCACATTTTTTAAAAGTGAATCTAACATTTAGTCCTTGAAAAATTGCGAGAGGTACCTAATATTTTAGAAATTAAATATTATTAAAGAATAGATAAGGGCAGTCAAAACTCAAGTCAAATTGGCTTCTAAAAAAGCAATTAATTCTTCGAAGTCTATTTTTTTTCAAATTTGTTAAGTTCGTATTTATTGAATTATTTAAGTAGATACTCACCAATGCTATTTTTTAGATCATGGGTTGTTCGAAATCATCGCGTCTCTGCTCTTCCAACTCATACTCAAGACCTACTTTGCATTGCTAGACTCCCCCTTGAACTATCGGATCAAGAATTTGAGGCTCTTGTCTCTACATATGGACAAACAAGAAGAACGTTCATTATGTACAGTGAAATAACCGGTATGATAATATTCATTGACCGATATTGTCTGTCTTGATAGATGGTTTTCTCCAAGGCCCTATCCAGGGGGGTTAGAGGGTTTGAAACCCCTTCCCAACATGTTTGTCCGACTCGTAAAAATGTAACAATAATGAATATAATTTTTTTTTAATGATTTTAATTTTTTTTACCTCCCCCTTACAACCCTGGTTTCCTGTAATTGATTATAATGCTGAGAGGTAAAAAAAACTTGCCTGTGCTTTTCCACCACTTTCCCGAAAACGTGAGCTCAATTAATTCCTCTCCAAAGTTACTTTTCTCCTTTATTTGCTTCTTTTCTACGTTGTTTGGTTATGTTTGTTTCCATTAATTTGGTCTTGCATGTACTTATCTGTTCATCTATTTTCCTCTCTATGTCCTTCCCCCTCCCTTTATCTTCCTCCCCTTATTATTTATTTTTATTCTAGATTGCAAATGCAACTCTTTTTCCCGGTAGTAATAACTTTTTTATTTTACCATAAACAGTTATTTTATTTCGCTTATTCAATGGAAAATTAAATCTCTATGGCTACTTTATCTGGTAATGACCTATCCATTAAATATACGAGTTAAAATAATAATAATATTAATAGTGATCAAGCAAAAAGAAATATGTGTATATTACCAAGAGTGGTCTGTCTGATTTTGTTGCCGAATAGGTAACATATGCCGATTGCCGAATAGGTAAACATGTGTTTGAAAAGTACAATGCAGGGTTCCTTAAATTCGTTCGTAGCCTTCTGGTAGCTAGATCTCTAATGATATCTTCTAACAAAAAGCTAGAACGCTGTATATGTAAACATATTTTAGAATATGCCACCCTATGGCAAAAAGACGAACCAATAGAAAATAAAACTAGCCCTGATATATTCCTTAAAATTATTTCTGATATAGAACTGAATCTAGAAATTTAATTTCAAAGTTTTAAATGTAAGAAAACAAATTTTGTGGGTTTGTATTTACACTGAATAAAAACTAAACCATAATCTCGTCTACCCACAAGTTATATCAGGTCCTGACCAAGAAAATAAAATACTAAAAAGAAATACCAAATTATACAAGATGCAGCGTCAAAACTTTCAAAGGGAATAAATTTAGCTCAGTAGAACCCACTCAAATTTAATTTAACCACAGAAATATATGTCTCTAGAAAATCAAGCTTCTAGTTTCAGACTTAAGAAACCTAACCTTGTCTGGTCCTAGATTTCAAATTGGATAATATAAAGCCAACATCAAAAACACTGTATGCATGTCGAAATCAAAGGAATATCGCGACACGATCAACGTGTAAAATCATTTGGACTGTTTAGAGACACATAGCCCGTATGTAGAGTGGAGGGGGGTTTGAACCTGAACACCCTCCAGAACCATAATATTTGTGCGATACCTTCTGTAATTTCTTGTACCTTTTCATGTAGTTTGCTTCTTTTCTTGTTTTTTTTCAATTTTGGGCCCTTTCTCTAATTATTTAGTGCCCAAATTTTCAAACAGTTCGTGGTAACGAACTGTAAGTAAGGAGCGACCCGGCTCAATAGTAACCGAAACTCTAAAAAACGGAATTTTGATACCAATAGATGCATCAGAAGAATCAGATTTTTATGCTGATTTCAAATATATAAGTTTCATCAAGTTTAGTCTTACCCATTAAAAGTTACGTGCCTGAGAAAATTTGCCTTATTTTTGAAAAAGGGGGAAAAACCCCTAAAAGTCATAGAACTCTAATGAAAATCACACCATCAGATTCAGCGTATCAGAGAACTCTACTATAGAAGTTTCAAGCTCCTATATGAAAAAAATGTGGAATTTTGTATTTTTTGCCAGAAGAAAGATCACGGATGTGTGTTTATTTATTTATTTTTTTTCCAGGGGTGATCGTATCGATCCATTAGTCCTAGAATATCGTGAGAGGGCTCATTCGAACGGAAATTAATAGTTCTAGTGCCCTTTCTAAGTGACGAAAAAAATTGGAGGGCAACTTGGCCCCCTCCTACGCTCATTTTTTCCCGAAGTCACCCAATCAAAATTTTGAGATAGCCATTTTGTTCAGCATAATCGAAAATCTAATTAATGTGTCTTCGAGGATGACTTAATCCCCCACAGTTCCCGGGGGAAGGGCTGCAAGTTATAAACTTTGCCCATTGTTTACATATAGTATTGGTTATTGGGAAGTATACAGGTGTTTTCAGGAGGATTTTTTTCGAGTGGGGGATCGGGGTTGGAGTAGGGGTTACGGAGGAGGATCTTTCAATGGAGGATATTTCCTTGGGGAAGGAACATTTCCATGAAGGTGCCAGATTTCCCAGCATTATTTAAAAAACGATCAGAAATTAAATAAAAAAACAAGTTTTTTTCAACTGAAAATAAGGAGCAACATTAAAACTTAAAACGAACAGAAATTATTACGTATATGAGAGGGTTCGCCCCCTAGTCAATACCTCGCTCTTTACGCTAAAGTTTTCAAAATAGCTATCTATTCTAATTAACCGGCCTTTGTGATTCAGGGGTTTGTGATTCGAACAAAATTAAAACTTTAGCGTAAAGAGCGAGGTATTGACTAGGGAGCGAACGCCCTAATATACGTAATAAAAACATACAAATATAGAAATTCGTTACGTAAGTTGATTCGTAAGTTACGTCAGAACAAAATTTCGAGAAAGCCAATTAGCCAAAAAAGGAAAGTTAATATGCGAATTTCGTTTTAAGTATCCATGTACGGTGAGCAAAATCAAAGCTGTATTAATTCAAAAACGTTCAGAAATTAACTAATAAACAAGTTTTTTCAACTGAAAGTAAGGAGCGGGATTAAAACTTGAAACGAACAGAAATTATTCCGTATATGAAAGGGGCTGTCCCCTCCTCAACGCCTCTCTCTTTACGCTAAAGTTTTTTATTGTTTAAAAAAATAAGAGTTGTGAGAAAGTCAAATTCCTTCTGATCAATAATATGCTTTCACCCCTTCCGCTTCTACTCCCACGTGATGCAGCCCGAAATTGACATTGAGTTTCCGTTTGATTGACTCTAGATGGCTGATGATCATAATTACTGATCTTTGGAAAGGTGAACAGACGGATAAATCTGGTTTAAAGAACTTTTCAGTAGCGGAAGATGATGAAAGTCAAGGTTATACTTTGTATTATATCAGTTAATAAGTGCTTTACCAAATTAGCTGGGAATAGCGCTGCCTATGATACAATGTGGCATGTTGAACGATGAACGATCTTGGCGATGATGAACAATGAACGATCTTGGCACAATGTATTATTTATTTGTTTGTTTCTTTTAGATCAGGGCACTTCGTATCGAAGGAGTTGTCGTATCGAAACTTCGAAAAGGGCTGATTGGATTCGAAATTGGAAGGGCTTGTGCCCTTTTTAATAGCCAAAAGTAATTGGAAGGCAACTAAAACCCCTTCCACGCCCACCATTTGGAAAGTAGGTCTTTTATAATGATATCCTCCTCTAGCTCTCAGGGCAAGGGTTGTAAGTTATGCCCTGGGGGCGTATAAAGTTTTTATAGAAAGCGTTTTCGTAGATACTTCAAAAGCGGCTCATTTGATTGAAAATTGAAAGGGCTAGTGCCCTTTTTAATAGTCGAAAGTGATTGGAGGGCAACTAACCCCCTCTCACGCCCACCATTTCCCCAAAACACAACCAATCAAAATTTTGAGATAGCCGTTTTGTTCAACTTAGTTAAAAGTTCTGGAAATTATGTCTCCGAGGATGAAAAACCCCCACACAACCCTCAGGGCAAGGGTTATTAGTTATGCCCTGGGGGCATGTGAGGTTTTTATAAATAGCGTTGTCGTAGAAACCACCATTTCCCCAAACACATCCAATCAAAATTTGGAGATGAAAGTTCTAGAAATTATGTCTTTGGAATTGACACCCCCCCCCCACAGCCCCCAGGGCAAAAGTTTGAAGTTATGCCCTGGGGGCATATAAGGCTTTTTATAGAAAGCGTGTTGTAGAAACTTAAAGAGGGCTCATTCGACTGGAAATTGAAAGGGCTAGTGCCCTTTTTAATAGTCAAAAGTTATTGGAGGGTAGCTAACCCCCTTTCCCGCCAACCATTTCCCCAAACACATCCAATCAAAATTTTGAGATAGCCATTTTGTTCAACGTAGTTTAAAGTTTATGAAATTAGGTCTCTGAGGATGATAACCCCCCACAACCCCCAGGGCAAGGGTTGTAAATTATTCCCTGGGGGTATATAAGGTTTTTATAGAAAGTGTTGTCGTAGAAACTTCAAAACGGGCTCATTCGATTGGAAATTGAAAGGGCTACTGCCATTTTTAATAGTCGAAATTGATTGGAGGGCAACTAACCCCCCCTCCCCTCTCACGCCCACCATATCCACAAACATATCCAATCAAAATTTTGAGGTACCTATTTTGTTCAACGTAGTTTAAAGTTCTTGAAATTATGTCTTTGCATATGACAAACCATCCACACCTCTCAGGGCAAGGGTTTTAAATTATGCCGTGGGGCATATAAAGTTTTTTATAGATAGCGTTGTCGTAGGAACTTCAAAAAGAGCTCATTAAATTGAAAATTGAAAGGGCTAGTGCCCTTTCTAAAAGTCGAAAGTGATTGGAGGGCAACTAACCCCCCTCTCATGCCCACCATTTCCTCAAACACATCCAATCAAAATCTTGGGATAGCCATTTTGTTCAACGTAGTTAAAGTTCTGGAAATGAGGTCTTTGAGGATGACAACCCCCCCCCCCAAAGCCCTAAGGGCTAGGGTTGTAAGTTATGCCCTGGGGGCATATAAGGTTTTTGTAGAAGGCGTTGTTGTAAAAACTTCAAAAAGGGCTCATTCGATTGGAAATTAAAAGAGATAGTGCCCTTTTTAATAGTCAAAAGTGATTGAAGTGCAACTAACCCCTCTCACGCCCACCATTTCCCCAAATACATCCAATCAAAATTTTGAGGTAACCAATTTGTTCAACGTAGTTTAAAAGTCTGGAAATAAGGTCTTTGAGGATGATGCCCCCCCCACAACCCTCAGGGCAAGAGTTTTAAGTTATGTCCTGGGGCGTATAAGGTTTTATAGAAAGTGTTGTCGTAGAAACTTTAAAAAGGGCTCATTCGATTGGAAGTTGAAAGGGCTAGTGCACTTTTTAATGGTCGAAAGTGATTGGAGGGCAGCTAATCCCCCTCTCACGCCCACCATTTCCCCGAACATATTCAATCAAAATTTTGAAAATTTTGTCAAAAGCGATTGGAGGGTGAATGCCCCCCCCCTCGCCCATTATTTCTCCAAACACTTCCGATCAACATTTTGATATGGCCATTCTGTTGAACGTAGTTGAGGGGTATGGAAATTATGTCTTTGAGTATGACACCCCCCCCCACAGCCCTCAGGGCTAAGGTTGTAAGTTATGCCTTGGGGGCATATAAGGTTTTTTTATAGAAAGCGTTGTCGTAAAAACTTCAAAAAATGGCTCGTTCGATTGGAAATTGAGAGGGATATTGCCCTTTTTAATAGTCAAAAGTAATCGGCGGGAAAACCCCCCCCCCATGCCCATCATTTTCCCAAACATTTACGATCAACATTTTGATATGGCCATTTTGTTCACGTAGTTGAAAGGTCTGGAAATTATGTCTCTGAGGATGACAACCCTCCCGCCATAGCCCTCATGACAAGGGTAGTAAGTTATGCCCTCGGGGCATATTAGGTTCTTATAGAAAGTTTTGTCGTAGAAGCTTCAAAAAGGGCTCATTCGATTGGAAATTGAGAGGACTAGTGCCTTTTTATTAGTCGAAAATTATTGGAGGGCAAATGCCCCCCCCCCCCTCCCTCACGCCTATCATTTCCCCAAAACATTTCCAATTAAAATTTGAGATAGCCATTTTGTTCAGCGTATTTGAAAGGTCTGTAAATTGTGTCTTTGAGGATAACAAATCCCCCAGCCCTTTGGGAAAGGGTTGTAAGTTATACCCTGGGGAAATGTAAGGTTTTTATAGAAAGCATGGTCATATAAACTTCGGAGGGGTCTCATTGGATTGGCAATCAGAAGTTCTAGTGGTCTTTTTAAGAGTCAAAGTGATCGGAGGGCAGCTATCCCTCCCTCCACACACACACCTCGTATTGTCCCGAAATGCATCTAATAAAAATTTTGAGATAGCCGTTCTATTCAAAATAGTCTAAATATCATATAACAAGGCTTTTGGGGTTGAACAAACCCCAGAGATTAGGGACAAGGGTTGTAAGTTATGCCCAGGGGGTATTTAAGGTTTTTATGGAAGGGATGGTTGTTTAACTTTAGAAGAGGCTCAGTCTTTATCCCTGATTAATTTAAAAAACTTTTTCCACAAAATAAGTTTTTCAAAGAAAAGTAAAGAACTCCATTAAACAAAAAATGAGCAAAAATAAAATCAAATAATCTACCAAGCTCGAAAATACCACAAATCAGCATCGATAAATAAATGAAACCCAAAACAACCAAAAATTAAAATAAATAACCGAGTCAAACTCAAAACGAGCAGAAATTAACATAAGTTGGGCGCAAAAAATACCATGAAAAAATACAAATGAATATGCATTGTCAGTTTAATATACATATACTGATATTTAGTAATCAAAATGTTAAAATTATTTGATTTATTAAAGTTATAAAAATAAAAACATTTATATTTTTTTAAGTAAAGTGCAAATTTTGTTTCTGGCCTTGGGAAGGCATGGGGGTTTTGAATTTCAAATCGAATGAGCCCTTTTCTGAAGTCTCAACGACAACGTCTTCCATAAAAACCTTGTATGCCCCCAGGACATAACTTAAAACCCTTGCCCTGAGGGCTGTGGCGGAGTATCCTCCTCAAAAACATATTTTCTATCTGTAAATCAACTACACTCAACAAATTACTATCTCTAAATTCTTATTGGATGTGTTTGGGGGAATGATGGGCGGGGGGGGGGGGGGTATAGTTGCCCTCCAATCACTTTCGACTATTAAAAAGGGCACTAGCCCTTTGAATTTCCAATCAAATGAGCTTTTTTGAAATTTATACGACAACGCCTTCAATAAAAACATTATATTCCCCCTGGGCATAACTTAAAACCCTTGCCCTGAGGGTTGTGGGGGAGTGTCCTCCTCAAAAACATATTTTCTATCTGGAAATCAACTACGCTGAAAAAATGGCTATCTCAAAATTTTGATTGGATGTGATTGGGGGAATGATCGGCGTTGGGGTGGGGGGCTAGTTGCCCTCCAATCACTTTCGACGATTAAAAAGGGCACTAGCCCTTTAAATTTCCAATCAAATTAGCCTCTTTTAAAGTTTCTACGACAACGCCTTCTATAAAAACCTTATATGCCCCCAGGGCATAACTTAAAACCTTTGCCCTGAGGGTTGTGGGGGAGTGTCCCCCTAAAAAATATATTTTCTATCTGGAAAGCAACTAGCCTACGTTGAACGAAATGGCTATCTCAAAATTCTGATTGGATGTGTTTGGGGGAATGATGGGCGTGGGAGGCTAGTTGCCGTCCAATCACTTTCAACTATTAAAAAGGGCACTAGCCCTTTGAATTCCCAATCGAATGAGCCTGTTTTGAAGTTTCTACGACAATGCCTTCTATAAAAACCTTATATGCCCCCAGGGCATAACTTAAAACCTTTGCCCTGAGGGTTTTGGGGAGTGTCCTCCTCAAAAACATATTGTCTATCTGGAAATCAACTACGCTGAACAAAATGGCTATCTCAAAATTTTGATTGGATGTGTTTGTGGGAATGATGGGCGTGGGGGGGGCAGTTGCCCTCCAATCACTTTCGACTTTTAAAAAGGGCACTAGCCCTTTGAATTTCCAATCGAATGAGCCTGTTTGAAGTTTGTACTACGACGCCTTCTATGAAAACCTTATATGCCCCAAGGGCATAACTTAAAACCTTTGCCCTGAGGGTTGCGGGGGAGTGTCTTCCTCAAAAACAAATTTTCTATGTGGAAATCAACTAGCCTACGCTGAATAAAATGGTTATCTCAAAATTTTGATTGGATGTGTTTTGGGGAATGATGGGCGTGGGGGGGTAGGTGCCCTCCGATCACTTTCGACTATTAAAAAGGGCACTAGCCTTTTAAATTTTGGATCAAATGAGCCTGTTTTGAAGTTTCTATGACAACGCCTTCTATAAAAACCTTAGGAGGGTTGTGGGGGAGTGTCCTCCAAAAAAACATATTTTCTATCTGGAAATCAACTACGTTGAGCAAAATGGCTATCTCACAGTTTTAATTGCATGTGTTTGGGGGAAAGATGAGCGTGGGGGGGGGCTAGTTGCCCTCCAATCACTTTCGACTATTAAAAAGGGCACTAGCCCTTTGAATTCCCAATCGAATGAGCTTTTTTTTAAGTTTCTACGACAACGCTCTCTATAAAAAACCTTATATACCCCAGGACATAACTTAAAACACTTGCCCTGAGGGTTGTTGGGGAGTGTCCTCCTTAAAAACGTATTTTCTATTTGGAAATCAACTACGCTGAAGAAAATGGCTATCTCAAAATTTTAATTGGATGTGTTTGGGAGAATGATGGACGTGGGGGAGGGGCTAGTTCCCCTCCAATCACTTTCGACTATTAAGAAGGGAACTAGCACTTTGAAGTCGCAATCGAATGAGCCTGTTTTGAAGTTTCTACGACAATGCCTTCTATAAAAACCTTATATGCCCCCAGGGCATAACTTAAAACCCTTGCCCTGAGGGTTGTGGGGGAGTGTCCTCCTAAAAAACGTATTTAATATCTGGAAATCAACTAGCCTACGCTGAACAAAATGGCCATCTCAAAATTCTGATTGGATTTGTTTGGGGGAATGATGGGTGTGGGGGCTAGTTGCCCTCCAATCACTTTCAACTATTAAAAAGGGCACTAGCCCTTTGAATTCCCAATCAAATGAGCCTGTTTTGAAGTTTCTACGACAATGCCTTCTATAAAAACCTTATATGCCCCCAGGGCATAACTTAAAACCTTTGCCCTGAGGGTTTTGGGGAGTGTCCTCCTTAAAAACATATTTTCTATCTGGAAATCAACTACGCTGAACAAAATGGCTATCTAAAAATTTTGATTGGATGTGCTTGGGGGAATGATGGGCGTGGGGGCGGGGGCTAGTTGCCCTCCAATCACTTTTGACTTTTAAAAAGGGCACTAGCCCTTTGCATTTCCAATCGAATGAGCCTGTTTTGAAGTTTCTTTGACGACGCCTTCTATGAAAACCTTATATGCCCAAGGCCATAACTAAAAACCCTTGCCCTGAAGGTTGTGGGGGAGTGTCCTCCTCAAAACATATTTTCTATCTGGAAATCAACTAGCCTACGCTGAACAAAATGGCTATCTCAAAATTTTGATTGGATGTGTTTTGGGGAATGATGGGCGTGGGGGGGGGGCTAGGTGCCCTCCGATCACTTTCGACTATTAAAAAGGGCACTAGCCCTTTGAATTTCCTATCAAATGAGCCTGTTTGGAAGTTTCTACTACAACACCTTCTATAAAAACCTTATATGCCCCCAGGGGATAACTTAAAACCCTTGCCATGAGGTTTGTGGGGGAGTGTCCTCCTCAAAAACATATTTTCTATCGGGAAATCAACTACTCTGAACAAAATAGCTATCTCACAATTTTGATTGGATGTGTTTGGGGGAATGATGAGGGTGAGGGGGGGGGCTATTTGCCCTTTAATCACTTTCGATTTTTCAAAAGGCAACAGCCCTTTGAATTTCCAATGAATGAGCCTGTTTTGAAGTTTCTACGACGACGCCTTCTATAAAAACCTTATATGCCCCCAGAGCAGAACTTAAAAACTTTGCCCTGAGGGTTGCGGGGGAGTGTCCTCCTCAAAAACATATTTTCTGTCTGGAAATCAACTACGCTGAACAAAATGACTATCTAAAAATTTTGATTGGATGTGCTTGGGGGAATGATGGGCGTCGGGGCGGGGGCTAGTTGCCCTCCAATCACTTTCGACTTTTAAAAAGGGCACTAGCCCTTTGCATTTCCAATCGAATGAGCCTGTTTTGAAGTTTCTATGACGACGCCTTCTATGAAAACCTTATATGCCCCAAGGCCATAACTTAAAATCCTTGCCCTGAAGGTTGTGGGGGAGTGTCCTCCTCAAAAACATATTTTCTATCGGGAAATCAACTAGCCTACGCTGAACAAAATGGCTATCTCAAAATTTTGATTGGATGTGTTTTGGAGAATGATGGGCGTGGGGGGGAGGCTAGGTGCTCTCCGATCACTTTCGACTATTAAAAAGGGCACTAGCCCTTTGAATTTCCTATCAAATGAGCCTGTTTGGAAGTTTCTACTACAACACCTTCTATAAAAACCTTATATGCCCCCAGGGGATAACTTAAAACCCTTGCCCTGAGGTTTGTGGGGGAGTGTCCTCCTCAAAAACATATTTTCTATCGGGAAATCAACTAGCCTACGCTGAACAAAATGGCTATCTCAAAATTTTGATTGGAAGTGTTTGGGGGAATGATGAGGGTGAGGGGGGGGGGCTATTTGCCCTTTAATCACTTTCGATTTTTCAAAAAGGCAACAGCCCTTTGAATTTCCAATTGAATGAGCCTGTTTTGAAGTTTCTACGACGACGCCTTCTATAAAAACCTTATATGCCCCCAGGGCAGAACTTAAAAACTTTGCCCTGAAGGTTGCGGGGGAGTGTCCTCCTCAAAAACATATTTTCTGTCTGAAAATCAACTACGCTGAACAAAATGGCTATCTCACAACTTTGGTTGGATGTGTTTGGGGGAATGATGGGGTGGGGGGGAGGCTAGTTGCCCTCCAATCACTTTCGACTATTAAAAAGGGCACTAGCCCTTTGAATTTCCAATCGAATGAGCCTGTTTTGAAGTTTATACGAAAACACCTTCTATAAAAACCTTGTATGCCCCCAGGGCATAAATTAAAACCCTTGCCCCGAGGATTGTGGGGGAGTGTCCTCCTCAAAAAGATATTTTTAATCTGGAAATCAGCTACGCTGACAAAATGCCTATCTAAAATTTTATTGGATGTGTTTGGGGAATGATGGGCGTGGGAGGGGGGCTAGTTGCCCTCCAATCTCTTTCGACTATTAAAAAGGGCACTAGCCCTTTGAATTTCCAATCGAATGAGCCTGCTTTGAAGTTTCTATGACAAAGCCTTCTATAAAAACCTTATATGCCCCCAGGGCATAACTTAAAACCCTTGCCCTGAGGGTTGTTGGGGAGTGTCCTCCTCAAAAACAAGTTTTTTTTATCTGGAAATCAACTACGCTGAACAAAAGCGCTTTCTCACAATTTTGATTGGATATGTTTGGGAGAATGATGAGCGTGGGGGGGGGGGTGGCTAGTTGCCCTCCAATCACTTTCGACTATTAAAAAGGGCACTAGCCCTTTGAATTTCCAATCAAATGAGCCTGTTTTGAAGTTTCTATGACAGCGCCTTCTATAAAAACCTTATATGCCCCCACGGCATAACTTAAAACCCTTGCCCTGAGGGTTGTTGGGGAGTGTCCTCCTCAAAAACATATTTTCTATCTGAAAATAAACTACGCTGAACAAAATGGCTATCTCACAATTTTGATTGGATGTGTTTGGGGGAATGATGGGGGTGAGGGGGGGGGCATATTTTCTATTTGGAAATCAACTATCCTACGCTGAACAAAATGGCTATCTCAAATTTTTGATTGGATGTGTTTTGGGGAATGATGGGCATGGGGGGGCTAGGTGCCCTCCGATCACTTTCGACTATTAAAAGGACACTAGCCCTTTGAATTTCCAATCAAATGAGCCTGTTTTGAAGTTTCTACTACAACGCCTTCTATAAAAAACCTTATATACCCCCAGGGTATAACTTAAAACCCTTGCCCTGATGGTTGTGGGGGAGTGTCCTCCTCAAAAACATATTTTCTATCTGGAAATCAACTACGCTGAACAAAATGGCTATCTCACAATTTTGGTTGGATGTGTTTGGGGGAATGATGGGGGTGGGGGGCTAGTTGCCCACCAATCACATAACTTATAACCCTTGCCCTGATGGTTGTGGGGGAGCGTCCTCCTCAAAAACATATTTTCTATCTGGAAATCAACTACGCTGACAAAATGGCTATCTCAAAATTTTGATTGGATGTGTTCCGAGAAATGATTGGCGTTGAAGGGGTGTTAGTTGCCTTCCAATCACTTTCGACTATTAAAAAGGGCACAAGCTATTTCAATTTCCAATCGAATGAGCCTGTTTTGAAGTTTCTACGAAAATGACTTCTATAAAAACCTTATATGCCCCTAGGGCATAATTAAAACCCTTGCCCCGAGGATTGTGGGGGAGTGTCCTCCTCAAAAATATATTTTCTATCTGGAAATCAGCTACGCTGACAAAATGCCTATCTCAAAATTTTTATTGGTGTGTTTGGGGGAATGATGGGCGTGAAGGGGGGGGGGCTAGTTGCCCTCCAATCACTTTCGACTATTAAAAAGGGCACCAACCCTTTGAATTTCCAATCGTACGAGCCTGTTTTGAAGTTTCTACGACAACACCTTCTATAAAAGCCTTATGTGCCCCCAGGGCATAAATTAAAACCCTTGCCCTGAGGGTTTTGGGGGAGTGTCCTCCTCAAAAACCTATTTTCTATCTGGAAATCAACTACATTGAGCAAAATGGCTATCTCACAGTTTTGATTGCATGTGTTTTGGGGAAAGATGGGGTTTGGGGGGGGGGCTAGTTGCCCTCCAATTCCTTTCGACTATTAAAAAGGGATTTAGCCCTTTGAATTCCCAGTCGAATGAGCCTTTTTTTAAGTTTCTACGACAACGCCTTCTATAAAAAACCTTATATGCCCCCAGGACATAAATTAAAACCCTTGCCCTGAGGGTTTTGGGGGAGTGTCCTCCTCAAAAACACATTTTTTATTATGAAATCAACTACGCTGAACAAAATGGCTACCTCAAAATTTTGATTAGATGTGTTTGGGGGAATGATGGGCGTGGGGGGAGGCTAGCTGCCCTCCAATTACTTTCGACTATTAAAAAGGGCACTAGCCCTTTGAATTTCCAATCGAATGGGCCCGTTTTGAAGTTTTTATGACAACGCCTTCTATAAAAACCTTATATGCCCCCAGGGCATTACTTAAAACCATTGCCCTGAGGGTTGTGGGGGAGTGTCCTCCTCAAAAACACATTTCCTATCTGGAAATCAACTACGTTGAACAAAATGGCTATCTTAAAATTTCGATTGGATGTGTTTGGGGGAATGATTGGCGTGAGGGGGGGGGGGCTAGTTGCCCTTCAATCACTTTCGACTATTAAAAAGGGCACTAGAACTCGCGATTTCCAATCGAATGAGCCCCTTTTGAAGTCTCTACGACAACCCCTTCTATATGAAGTGCCCTGCTTTAAAGAAAAAAAATAAACTGTACATTGTGTCAACATTGATCTTATACACCCTCAGGGCATAACTTAAAACCCTTGGCCTGAGGGTTTTGGGGGAGTTTCCTCCTCAAAAAGATATTTTCTGTGTGGAAATCAACTACGCTGAACAAAATGGCTATCTCAGAATTTTGATTGGATGTGTTTGGGGGAATGATAGGTGTGGGGGGGGGCTAGTTGCCCTCCAATCACTTTTGATTATTAAAAAGGGCACTAGCCACTCCAATTTCCAATCGAATGAGCCCTTTTCGAAGTTTCTAGACAACTCCTTCGATACGAAGTGCCCGAGTATGGAGAAAAAAAAGAAGCACATTGTGCCCATATCGTTCTTTACTTAGGCAGCGCTAGCGCGCTGCCTATGAAAAAGACTATATCAACATAAAACGAACAGAAATTAATTAAAAAATGTTTTCCACAAAATACGTTTTTCAAAAAAGTAAAGAACTTAGGCTAACCCCCCCCCCAAAAAAAAAAAAATCAAATAATCTACCAAGCATACAACTACCACAAATCAGTATTAGTAATAAATGAAACCCAAAACAAACAGAAAATTAAAATAAATAACAAAGTCAAACTCAAAGCAAGCAGAAATTAATATGAGTAGGGTTCTAAGCCCCCCCTGTGCTTTCTAAAAGAAAGAATGTAATTTGTACTTTACTGAAAAAATTCTTTTAAATGTTTTCATTTTTATAACTTTAAGAAATCAAAAATCAATAAAGATTTTAAGGAATAAATATCAACACGTGTAGGTTATATTAAACTGACAATGCACATTTTTTTCAGTAAATTCATTTAATTTTTTCAGTAAAATACAAATTTTATTCTGGATTTAGAAAGCATAGGGGTTTAGAACCCTGCTCATATTAATTTCTGCTCGTTTTGAGTTTGACTCTGTTTTTTATTTTAATTTCTGTTTGTTTTGGGTTTCATTTATTTCTTGATACTGATTGGTGGTAGTTGTATGCTTTGTAGATTATTTGATTCTATTTGTATTCATATTTGGTTTAAGGGAGTTCTTTTTTTTTGAAAAACTTATTTTGTGGAAAAAGTTTTTTCAATTAAATCTCAGGACAAAATTGTATAGTTGCCAATGATACAGCAACACTTTGGCAAATATAATGTAACAACTTACCGAGTATTAAGAAATCAGGACCATACCCAGGATTTTTTATCGGGGTGGGTTGGGGTTGCAAAAATATTTTTTCAAGGGGGGAACAAAACAACTTCAAAAAAGCACAAAACATTTGTTTATATTCATTTTTGTTACGTTCTTACGATTCAGACGAACATTTCGGGGGGGGGGGTCTAACCCCCTAACCCCCCTGGATACGGCCTTGTAAGAAGTATAAGCAAAACCAGCGGACGGTTTTATTTAAAAGAGTAAAAATAGCCTTTTGTAGTCTCTATTGGGGTTTAAACGTTTCTAGGCGGATTATTGTCACTAGCATGCGCTATGTTGAGGTTGTCACATGCTGGGATGGGGTGGATGTTTGAAAGGAGGCCGATAAAAGTTTGGCTCCCCCATCGTGTTTTTTTGTCCCTCCAATCCCGTAATGTCGGCTATTTTCAACTTTCTGGTGGTTGGAGGGATCCGTCCCTAAGACCACGCCTGTTCACGTGAAGAATTTAAAAGTTATCTTTTGGCAAAAGTTGTTTAAGAGGTTTTCCATACGCAGTTCTTGAAGACCATGTTGGATCAATTGGCCCTCGGGAATTCTGTTTAAAAAATGTATAGAAGAACATTTTCTTATTTATCTTTTATCTGATGAACTGGTAGATTCAGATGGGTGGACGATGACGGGTAGATGATGTATTGCGTCAAAATTCGTACGATTTTCTCACTTTTATATCGAATACGGCATTGACATATTTATGAAAATATCCTCGATTTTGTCTCTCGCGATTTGTTTTCCTTCATTTTCGAAGTTCAAATATTTCAACCCTTTTTTGCTTACGAGGTGTGCATGGAAGAAACAAAGGGAAAAAGTAATATTATCCAGCGGGCAAAGTTTTCCTGGCGGGAAAACGTCATCTCGTGGGAAATCATTATTAGAGGCTAATACGCGTAGGTAAACATTGCCAAAATTTTAAGGGAATCTGTTTTTTCAGATGAGCATGCTGTGAATATTAATAGAGAGAATTTTTTTTAAGATTCCACTCACTCGCAATCTGTCGATTGCTAATGTCTGAGGCACCAATATCTATCTTAGTGCCGCTTCCAAATTCTTCATGCAGGATCAGTTTCAATGTGACCCAGTCGATTGATGACCAAAATGACAACATCTTGAAACATTCAAAAACTATGACAATCTTATGAAGCTCTAACCCCTCCCCCTCTCTGTCGAAAATTATGCTTACCACCCTTCATAAAAAAAATTATCCGACACGCACAGAAGATGTGCAATATTTGTAGGGGGCACATACGAAAATAGTTTTATTCGGAAAATAGACAAACTGTGGGGAAAAATCTAACAAATGATAGTTAAATACCGGTACTTCAGAGTGACCCAAGGGCACCCACCCTCCATTCGTACCTGGTGCTCATGCTTGCCCACTTCTCTCATTTGCTTGGTATCTATTAAAGCAATGAAGCTATTCCAGCTTCTACCTGTACACAAACACAGCCGTTAGTTTAGAACTATGTTCATCAGTACCACAGGACCGTGACTTTTACTAAAAGCCAGTACTAGAATACGGTTTCGCTATTCAAGTACTCTGGATGTAGTTTTGCTTACTGAACATGCAGCGCTGCATTTTAGTTGTAGGATTCTATGTTACCATATCTGTACATGTTGTAGTGTTCCGGATATTTTTGTTAAATCGCTGTGAAGACTTTATGAGAGTGGACGTTGTATTACTTTATCTGTTGCCGTCTACTTTGAACGAGTCATTATAAGTTAGTGCCCTGCCAAGTATACAAAAGAGTCGCGGATTCGAGTCCCTTCTTGTGACATATAATTCATAGTAAATTTCATAGAAAGTTCATTATGCACTCTCTATCGCATAGTGGCATAAGAGCAAATATTTTGAAAACTCTAAAGCTCTGGGATAAAAATCTGCCAAAAGGAGAAATACAGCTTCATAGCTAATCGAATCAGAGTAGGCGGGAGGTAATTCGGTTAAAACATGTTTAGACATGTTCCCTAGCATGTTAAAACATGTAATATCCAAGCATCTGAACCACATCTCATCATCTCTTCTACTTCACGGCACCATGGTGTCTTACATAGTCTTCAGTGACGATGTTCTTCTTCTCAACAGATCGAAAGCGAACTTACAAGATAAACTGAACCAACTGAAAGTGTTTTTTTGCAGTGCAAGTTATATATTGATAGGTGCGATTTTCGAACATTCATCACGACAAGAAGTGGCAGTGTTACGCTTGGAAATCATGTAGTTCCTGCAGTGACAGGCTTGAAATATCTTGGCATAATGATTTCAGAAACGACGAACAAAACTAGTTAAACCATTGTGAAGCAAAGAACTGCCAGCGTTAAATATGCTTACGGGCTGTTGTACCGAATTTGGGGCGCTAGTCCAGGAAATCACTTGCTTCAATTTATCGTTCAATATGCCAATCCTACGTTATTTACCTCGCCGGTATGCCCAATCTACTTCTAGGGAGGGACACCGATAAAATCAAGAAGCGCTAAAGGCTAAGTTTCTATTGTTTATTCCTAAGCGGCATCGAAATATCCGTCTCGAAAAGTTTGGAATTTCGAACCCAATTAAGCAGGGGCCAAGAATTCGCGAGAAGTTCGTAATAAAAGCAGCACTGATTAGAAGACTTTTTTTTCTAGTAATAATTTAAGTGTTTCTTTTTCTAGGTATGTTTACATTCTTATTTTTTATTATTTTCACTCTTCTATAATCTTTTGTTGATGGGTAAATAAATCATTCTTATTATGAAAATCACAGGCCTAATCCTATATATGTTCTAATTTCATAAAATTTACCATCAACAAATTTCATCTAATTTCATAACACCAACTAATAAAATACTAACGACTAAAAATACTAACACTAATTATTGCAAAAAAGGCTGATAATTTGATGGTGGCACCATAGCCTAAGTGGAACATCTTCTACAAGCTTCGTACACAGATTGTCTAAAATAAACGTAATATCGAAAGATTAATAATATTTTTACGGACAAGTATTGTGTTCCGGTGCGAACGAAGCAAATACAGAAGAAAAATGGGTCTTACGTGTTATTGCAAACACAGTTAAGAAGTGAAGTTAGATTAATCATGATGAATTATACCAAAATATGATGAAAATATAATACTTTGGTAACAAAATTATGGAAACTACAACAGAGAATTATAGAAAGCAGTCCGCCCAGAACGTATTATATTAAATACCTAACCTAACCACCTCTATATATTAAATATATAATTAAAATATACCTGCACAGTACTTTATCTCGCTCAGGCTAAGCTGATTATCTCCGAGTGGGCACAGAAATTGGTTTCATTACAGATCGAGAGCAAAGTGTGGTCGATATAACACGTAAGGACCGAAAAATTTAACACCTGTATTCATTTAATCGTTTCAAATTCCCAGCCTTTAGAAGAGGGTGAAAAACCTGAGCAAAAACAAAATAGAATGATCACAGAAGTGATCAAACGAGTCAGTGCTAGTCTTCTGTAATGTCCTCGATTTGCTACAATTGTGCCATAACCAAGATTTATTTTATTAGAAATAGCACGAAAGTGGGTAATACCCATGGTGTCTTAAACACTTATCCCAAGCCAAAGAAAATATCTAACCATAGGAATCCAAAAAACACCGAATCGAAGCGATGCACCGCATGAAATATTATAGCCATTGAAAGTGATAAACTCACAAATTTTTAAATAGCATTTTACTCATAAAATACCAAAATGGCTTCAGTGCCCAAAAACTAAAATGATCACCAGATATCTAGTTTCGCCACTGCCTGCTTTTCATCTATTCTTAGTCCTTATTCAAATTCCTTATATTTAGTCCTATTGTACGGGAACAGAAAGCGCCCGACTTTTTATTTTAGTGATTTCCCTCTTAGTTTGAGATTTCACGGTTCTATGGCGGTTTTGTTTTCAAGAGCTTCAAATCGATTCATGAGTTATTGACATCCTGAAATGTATAAAAAATGAAAAAAGATGTATATTGAAAAGGAGTTGGAGTTGAGTTGTAAATCTATATATTTCATATGGTTTTCCCTGTGGAATTTCTAATTAAGAATCACCATTTTTGAACAAGCTATAGAGAAAGTAATTTACATGGCAAAAAATTAAATAGGATTCCAACTGCAAAGAGAAAAGTTTCTATTTCGTTGTTTTTTTTTTTTGGGGGGGGGGAGGGATCTTCCCTAGTAAATAGAAAGAGTGTCTATGCATGTGTTGTTTTATCGCTGAATCATGAATTGCTTATTTTGGACACTTGACCAGCCCTATTCGCAAGTGAGAGGGGGATTTCAGGCCCGTACCCCTCAAAAACTCAAGATTTTCACGACTTCTTCGTGTTTTATATTTCCTCGTAGATTTCTATGGCTGTTGCGAGGACGAATAAGAGGGAAGTCCCCCCTAAGAAACACATTACTCCTATAAAGAAAACCAACACAAAGAAGCCCGATTCTAAATTTTAATAGACCTACCTTAGCTGGTTGCCCCCCCCCCCCTCATTCCTGCCGTTTTCAAGGAATAATATCTAACTTGCAAAGGAAGGTAAAGGCTCTTAAACATAACCCAAACAAAGCTCTTCTCAAGTACTCATACTTAAGCTTTTCCCCTGTGTGTTAAGTAAAGCAAGGCGTGGATACTACTTAGTTTTCTTTGACCTGACAAACTGTGACACATGGAGAGTAAGCTCCTCAGATGGTGGCGACTAAATAAGCATGTAGAAGATGTTTGGTGATTCCTGATGCTGCAGGTTTGAGAACAAGTTTTATCTTTTTTCATAAAATTATGTCATGTATCTAGTACGTGAAGAGGTGATCATTATGAATTTGATGTTTACTCGTTATGATTGACCCCCACCCCCTAATTCCTGAGACAACCTTTACAAGTGCTCTTGCTTCTTGTAGAAATAAAAATTTGGGAGAAAAATTTGGAGTGTTACTGGTTTGCTTAGAGAAAAAAATCAAATTTAGGTTCAGGCGTATACGCTACAAAAACTATTTCCTTAGGGACTCTGTTGGAATCTCTTTAATTGAGTTTCTAAACCTTTTCGTGCTTAAGATAGGACTGATTTCAACCTAAATAACGGCTATTCTAGCTGAGAATTCAGTTTTACGGCGGAATAGCCCTTATGCCCACTGAAAACTAATAACAGAGACTTATAAAATCTGCGACAATGATCAAAGCTTTAGAAACCGGAACACCACAATACAGTCCTTGATGCACATAATATTTTTAATTCATGAAATTTTTAATTTATATTGAATTTATGTTTTTAATTTATATTGAAATTTAATCTCAAATCAAGCCCTTATAAAATACATAGAAACTGGAATGATGAAATTCCCGCTCGTGTCTGCAACCGTGTACCAATTTCAGGGCCCGAGTATTTTGATAATATTTTCATCAAAAGTAATTTTGATTTTGCTTCACTTTACGGGGGAGAGGTTAATCCCTGGAACTCCCAAGATGTTTACATTTGCTCGGTCAGCAACTGTCATGACACAGTCAGTCAACCAAGCCCAATTAAATCACAATTATCCGAATATATCTGTACTAAAATAAAATTCAGGCACAAAACGCAAACAATTCTTTTCATGCCTGTTTTGAAGCAACTGTGAGGGGGGGGGGCTTGATTATCGTAAAGATTGAACATCGTCTGATACATCGAACAACCAGTTTTGCGGGATTTTGTACACTTTTTTATGTGGAATCTGAACATGTATTAGTGTTTTAATGACAATTCCGATTGGGAAAGAATTTTCTCTGTCCCCAGTATGTACGTAAGACTCTATAAAAACTATTTACTTATTGAACATCCATCACTCGCATAACATGATAAGACAGCGTAAAAGTAAAAAAAAAAAAAAAAAAAAAAAAAAAAAAAAAAAAAAAAAAAAAAAAAAAAAAAAAAATAAGAAACAAATTTAAATTAGCTATCTCGGTGACGAATTTGGGAAATTGTAGGTTTTAGCATTATTAGGTTTTTGAAAATTTCTCGTAATTTCTACGGTTTTTGTAATTGTTTTTGTAAATGGTTTTTAAAACCGTTGTAGGTTTTAGCATAATTTTTTCCAAAGGAGACAAGCCTACCACAATAGTCCAAAAATGGGTGCAAAGGTTTAATTTTTTGGGAGGGGCAGAAAATAAATATATTTCTTCGCATATAACACAATTCAGGTATGTTTTTTATATGTCTGATCCTCCGAACAGGAGAGAAAAGTTTTGGCTCCTTCAGTTCCGTTTTAAAAAAAAGTGTTTAAAAAGTCTCGACAAGAATCGACTAGCCCTACCGTTGCTATTCTAAAGGTTTATAAGATCACTTATATACATTCAAAGGGGCGCAGACCAATAAATTACAGGGATCCATGCTTTTGAGGCTGAAATCGAAATGCATAAAAAACAGAAATTTGGAGTCTTTTTTAGAACATACCAAATATAAATTCAAAGGGGTGCAGGCCAAGAAATTACAAGAATCCATGCTTTTGAGGCTGAAATCGAAATGCGTAAAAAACAGAAATTTGGAGTTTTTTTAGAACTTACCTAATATAAATTCAATGGGGTGCAGGCCAAGAAATTACAAGAATCCATGCTTTTGAGGCTGAAATCGAAATGCATAAAAAAACAGAAATTTGGAGTTTATTTATAACATACTAAATAGCCCATATTAACACTAATTTTTTTCACGATTAACTTCAACATTGAAATATCTTCCGTTGTACCAGATTTTGATTAATCCTTGTGTTTTTAGTCGATAGAGGGAATAAATCCATCAACGAATCGATTACAGTATTTAAAAATTATTTTTTCGACAGGAACTGTTTTCCCAGCAATAGTTTTATGCTGATTTGATCGAGCGTTTCATTCTAATCTGGTCAAGAAATTGTTCAGATGTCCATCAGCCGTTTCTGATCGAATATTTTTTGCTTGTGGAGGGAGATTATCTTTGCTTTTTATCCAGGTTTCATCTTTCAGGTTTTTATCCAGGTTTAGGGATTTTGTTTTTGTTTTCATGGAAAATAGTAAGTCTTGGGAAATCGATATAACCCAGCTACTTCACTAAGGGCTCAGTTTACATCAAAAGCCTATTTTTTCTTCGTTTATGTACATCTTTTTTCTCCCCTTTTTTGAGTACTGTGGACGGCTGAACGGGAGTCTTTGACAAAATATTTGTTTTGTCTTTTTTTTTCAATGGCTGAAAACCACCCTCGTTTGGTCTCTATTTTTTCTTAGTTTTTTTGTCGAGCGTTATGTATGGCAACTGTGGTCTTAGAACATATTTAAATCTATCTTAAATATGCATAGAAAATTTGTACAAATACTTTTGTGGATATTTATCTATAAAATAATACCGGTAACTAATTTTCACCAGTGCAAAAACGGTAAGCATAAACTTAATTCATTCATAATTTTCCAGGCGGGAGAGGCAAATTTTTCAACCCAGATTCGAAATACAAGCTAGCCAAATATTTGCCCACCTTTGAATACCACCAGGCACCATTGAATACCTTTCTAAAAAAGAAAACCAATAACACATCTGTACCAGTGCATAAGTCGGAAGCAAAGGTCAAGACGAATAATTCTCCGCTGAATATCGACTCATTTCAGTACCCATTTGGAAAATAATACCATAAACAAATTTTTTCACAGAAACCGTGACGTTTATGTAACGTTCCGTTACATACAACATAACAGTACATAACGAACGTTACTTAAACGTTCCGTTTATAGTAGGAAATGTTTTAATTTATTTTGAGTACGGTTTTCTCGGCAGAAGAAATAAATATTTCAACTTCTATTCGAAACAAAAGTATACCCAATATTTTCTTGCGCGAAGTACTCTCATCGGGCGATACGAAATTCAGCTGCTGAAGCGAAATTCGATTTCTGTCAGAATCTCGCTTTAGAAGGGTAAAGATGAAGGGTACATAAACGTTCCGTTTATAGTAGGAAATGTTTTAATTTATTTTGAGTACGGTTTTCTCGGCAGAAGAAATAAATATTTCAACTTCTATTCGAAAACAAAAGTAGCCTATACCCAATATTTTCTTGCGCGAAGTACTCTCATCGGGTGATACGATATTCAGCTGCTGAAGCGAAATTCGATTTCTGTCAGAATCTCGCTTTAGAAGGGTAAAGATGGAGGGTACATAAACGCTCCGTGTCTAGTAGGGAATGCTTTAATTATTTTGAGCACAGTTTTCTCGGCAGAAGAAATAAATATTTCAACTTCTATTCGAAACAAAAGTATACCCAATATTTTCTTGCGCGAAATACTCTCATCGGGTGATACGATATTCAGCTGCTGAAGCGAAATTCGATTTTTGTCAGAATCTCGCTTTAGAAGGGTAAAGATGCAATACAAAATGTATTTTCCCTGATTGCGTCTGAAGTAGGGGTACGAAGCTTATTGAAAAACCTTTGCATAACTAAAAATAACTTGAAGGCTTTATCATGGGACTAGAAATATGAGTCAGTATGCCCTCCTGATGCGTTGTTTTTCCATTTTCCTGTTATCGTCCTGTTAACAAAGTGTTAAAAATTTGTTTATAAACTAGATAAACAAGTCGTTAAGCCTACACATACATACAATGTTCCTTTCGATTCGTATGTGCTTCCTATCAAACAGTTTGTGGTAACAAACTGTAAGGACCTGGCTCAATAGTAACCGAAACTCTAAAAAACGGAATTTTGATACCAATAGATACATCAAAAGATGTAGCGTAAAGAGCGAGGCGTTGAGGAGGGAACACCCCCTTTCATACACGGAATAATTTCTGTTCGTTTTAAGTTTTAATGTCGCTCCTTACTTTCAGTTAAAAAAATTATTTAATTTACGATAGGACCAATTGTAATTAGGGCGATTTAGTCCATACCAGTCAGGTGCAATACATTTGTGGCTTGAAACTGTCCCACTAAGCAAAAAATACATATTGCCGGGGGAGTGCGAAAAATTCCTACGTGTAATTTTGCTTCAAATTATTCAAGATAGCCGAAGAACTACAGAAAACGAGGCAAGTTCAAGAGAAAAGGTTTTCAGGGGCCGGTAACTTTCTCTCTGGACATGAGTAAATTCGTTGGTAAACGCGTGTTTCACATAAGCGGCAATGCAATATGCATGAGTTTGCCGACAGTAGCGATATTCGGGGATAAGAAAAAACAAGATACAACAAAAATTTAAAAAAAAAACTTGCAAAAAAAAAACTCGAGAAATCCTAAGCGTCAGTCACGTATTCAGGGGCAGAGATGGTGGCTTATAACCTCTGATCCCATACTGCAAGATTTATCGCGTAAAATTTTTCACACGATATGTCTTCTATTTCTTCGGACTTTGCGGACGCATCCGCAAAAAAAATGGTGCGTATGCACTTCCTAAGCATACCATCTGTGTCTCAAAGGTCTTGTTTTCTTCTGTTGTAAAAATGAATAAATACCTTCTTAAAACCAGAAGTATCATCTTGCGATAAACTCTTGACTGCTGACTATTTTGCTATTGGCCTACTTTACCACTCCTATCAACTTCAATAGTCAAAAATATTGACTAGCCATGTCAATAGATTTAAAAAATCATGGAACACTAATCATTAGGAGACCAGTAGCCCTTCCTGCTTGTTTTCAATACTTAATAGTTTTAGAATTTTGGATAATTGCATTTCGTGTTCTGGGTGTTATTCATTTCATAGTCTTCATATTATCACATACTTGAAAACTGCACTAAAATTAATGAATTGATGTATACTATTTAGTTTTTTCTGCGAAGCAAATTTCGTCATTATACAAACACTTGAGACCTTTTTTATCCTTACTTTTTGTGTATGGAAATTTATTTCGTTTCTATCTTGGCCCAATGTTGAGCACTGGTAGTAAAAACTGAAATGCGTTAAGTGTAATTACAACAAAAAGTTTACATCATACCTTAGAAAAAAAGATATGTTTCCAAATAAATTCGGAAATTGTCAGTCAAATACTCTTAAGGTACCAAGTACACCAAAATAAAAATAATTTCCTCCCTCACACATCTTGGGTCTGTTCATACCTAAAAACCGTGATTTTTATAAGATTTTTATTTTAGTTATTTCAAAATTATATGGGTTTTTGGTCAGTATCATATTTTTGATCAAATAAAAAAACCAGTTTTTTTTTAATTTAAAGATAAGAGCGACATTAAAACTTAAACGAACAGAAATTTTTCCGTGTATGAAAGGGGCTGCCCCCTCCTCAACGTCTCGCTCTTTACGTTAAACTTTGACTCTTTGTCACAACTCTACCTTTTCAATCAATAAAAACTGTTTCTTATTTAATTTCTGAACGTTTTTCAACTAATGGAGGTTCGAATTTGGCTCATCGTACATGAAATATTAAACCGAAATTTGCATATTAATTTTGGCATATTAGTCCCGTATATAAATGGTTGCCCCCTCCTCGATACCTTACTCTTTACGCTAAAGCTTTTATCGCTTTTAAAAACGCTTCCTATTCTAATTAAATGGCCCCCATGTTTCAATAGACGGTCATAAAAAATTGGAACAAACAGTCAAACTTCAGCGTAAAGAGCAAGGTATTGAGGAGGGGACAACCCTTCACATATAGAATAATTTCTGTTCGTTTTCAAATAATGTTGGTAAATCTGGCTTACCCTCTGTGAAATAAGCCCCTCCCTCTCACGGAAAACTCCTCAGTCGAAATCTCATCCAACGTAAAGTGCACCCCCCCCCCCCTGTCAATTTCCTTTCAGACAGTTCCATCCTCGCTGAGAATCCCCCCTCTCTGTAAAATTGCTTGCGGACGATTCAGCCTGAAAAATTCTCCTTGGCATTCATTCATTTGAATAAGACTTTAATCTCTAATCGGTTTCTCGATTACTCCAGAAATTCCTCCTTTCCGTGAATATTATTTCCCGGAAATCAAAACACGCGGAAAAAAGTCCCTGGATATTTCCCCCAGAACATCTTCATATGAAAAATTTGGCAAAGAGAATGTAAGCCAATTAAAAGAATTTCGTATAGTAATTCTGTCAAATCCCCCCAGTGTAACGTAATCCCCTAGAATATTTAACCCCCTTAGAAATCTCCTTCATTAAGGAAGATTCTCCCTATAGAAATCCCCCCCAAGCACAACCCCCCTCCAAAAAAAATGTCTGTATACTTCTCAATGACAAATTCTATACGTAAACATTGCGCGAATTTCATAACTTTTGACTTTTTGTCCTAATTCTTTAAGAACGATTCCTGAAACACAATGGCCGTTTAATTAGAATAATAAGATGTGTTTGAAACTTCTAAAAAAGCATCTTAGCGCAAAGAGTGAGGTCTTGAGGAGGAGGTAACCCCTTTCACATACGTAATAATTTCTGTTCGTTTAAGTTTTGACGCTGCTCCTTACTTTCAGTTGAAAAAACTTGTGTTTCTTTGAATTTAATTTCTGATTGTTTTTAAATAATACCGGGAAATCCGGCTCTCTCTCCATGAAAAATTCCAATACTTGTGAATTATACGCCACTCGCTCCAGTCTACGATTTGTAAATTCGAGAACAAACCGGTTTCTTCGTTAGTTTCTTCGTTACTTTAGAAACAAATTAGGGCTATAAAGTTTGCCCATTAGGGGGGGGGGCAAAGTATAGCGGGTCTGTATGCAAAATGTGTTAGGTGCAATTATTCTGCATATTATGAACTAAGAATTGTTTTCTGACTTCAAACTCTCCAAAAACTTTACCCCCCCCCCCCTTATGTGCAAATATATAGCCCAAATTATATATTTCCCGTCTATTCTGTCACTTGTCTTTGTCTTGTCTCACGCTAAACTGAAAAAAAACTAACGAAGGAACTGGTTTGTTCTTGTGTTTTACGCAGCGTAAACTTGAGTGAGTGGCGTATAAAACACAAGTTTGTAAGGTGGGAGGCACTTGTGCCGAATCCTAACCCGTTATGGGGTACCACCTCTATGTTGAAGATGCGGTAATGAGGTGCGTGGCAGGTGGCACCGTTCCCCATCTAATGATGCATGGCAATGGATCTACGGGCTTTGTTGGGCTAACCACCCGGCAAAGCTTCTTTTACCTGGTTATGATTAACAACAAAAAGCCTCGGACCAAACAGCCATTTCGACGACGACCTGTAGCACGTCCACCGACCATCCAAACGGACCTGTTAACGGTAGCCCACTGCAACGTACGAGGTCTCAGATCTAAGTTTGACCAGTTCCTACATTTAGTGAACTCGGTCAAGCCATCTATCATGTGCATCACTGAGACCAATCTAAACCAAGAAATACAGAGCAGTGAGGTTGCCATACAGGGATACACGCTCCTCAGGCGGGATCGAGAGCGTACTGACGGCGCTAAATACGGAAGAGGAGGTGTCGCTGTTTATATACAGAGCCATATACCTTATTCATGCCTGAACATACCAGATTCTGCAGGCGAAGAAGCTCTGTGGGTTAGGGTGACCCTCCCAAATAAATCCGTGATTGTCGGTACCGTGTATAACCCTCCAACTTACCAGATTACCAGCTACCTTGAAGCCTCCCTCGAATATATTCGGGGCAAGTACGCTAAGTCTGCATTATCCTTCATGGAGACTTCAACGTCCATCATAGCGTGTGGCTTCGCAGCAAAAATACTGATAGGGAAGGGTTGGACTTGTATGATCTATCTCTCTCTTACGCAACTTGTCGATTTCGACACGTATCACGGCCCAAACGGATCATCTCGTCTTGACTTCTTCCTTACAGATCACCCTGACTCCTTTAAGGTAGACGCACATGCTTTCACCAGTGACCACTTAGCCGTCGTTGCACGTAAAAACCTACGTATTTCGCCTCCAGTAAAGCATGAGCGAACAATCTGGCTATACAAAAGAGGTGATTGGGACGGTTTGAGAAACACTCTTTTTTCTCAGCAGTGGAGAGCCTTCCTCCTGGAAGGCCCAGAGACAGCTGCAGATAAGTACCAGCAGGCCATAGTTGACTCTGTCGAAAAGCATATCCCTTTAAAGCGGATCCAGGTGTCCAGGAAGGACAAACCTTGGTTCAACGCCCAGTGTAAGAAGACAATCCGAGCAAAGCAAAAGGCACACAAGCGATGGCTACTTTCGAAGAGCGAAGAAGACAGAATTGCATTCATAAATGCGCGCAAAGATGCAGCTCGAGCGATTCGGCAGTCCCGGGTTCGGTATAAGGAGAAATTCGCCACCAAGCTTCAACTTGCTTCGGCAAAGAGTTGGTGACAAATTGTCAAGGAGGCTTTACCGTCGTCCAAGGGGACTGCAATTCCTTCTCTCCAGACTAACGGGACAGTGGTACAAGATCCACAGGGAAAGGCTGAAGCTCTTGCTAAGGCTTTTGCCGAATTCTCGAATCTAGACGACGACGGTAGAGAAGTGCCAAACTTCTCCGACTGAACCAACACTGTCCTGGAACGCGTGAATTTTTCTGCTCCCAAGATCCTTCGCATTCTGCAGCATCTTGATGTGACCAAAGCCATGGGTCCTGACAACATACCAAATGTTGTCCTCAAGTCCTGCAGTGCCGAACAAGCTGGACCCTTGTCATTGCTTTTCCGGCTGTGCTTTCGCTCCGGAACCTTCCCACGAACATGGAAGTCCGCCCATGTTATACCTACTCTAAAGCCAGAAGGCGATCCAACGAGCGTGGGCTCCTACAGGCCTATTGGCCTTCTCTCCTGTGTTGGCAAAGTCTACGAGAGCGTCTCCAATAAAACACTTCATCAGTACCTAGAATCAAATGACCTTCTAGGCGATCGCCAATATGGATTCCGCCGGAAACGCTCAACATTAGACTGCCTAGTGGCCCAGTATCAGGAGTGGATAGAACTTCTGGCAATGGGATACGACACCAGGCTATTATCCTTCGACATTGCGAAAGCTTTTGACAGAGTATGGCACCGTGGCCTGCTAAAGAAACTCTATGTGTATGGTGTTCGTGGATGTCTGTTAAAAATGATTGAGAGCTTTCTTTCCGATCGTTCACTGCGGGTTGTTCTTGACGGGTTTATTTCCCGCGAATATCCAGTGAAAGCAGGGGTACCCCAGGGAAGTGTCTTGGGACCTACGCTTTTCCTTATCTACATAAACGAAATGGGAGACAACCTCGCAAACCCTCTGCATCACTTTGCCGACGATACCACGACACACTCAGCCGTCCCTAAACACGAAGACCCAACACAAGCCTCCCTTTCCCTACAGATGGATCTTTTGAAAATTGAAAAGTGGTCTGATGCATGGATGATCAACTTCAATGCATCGAAAACAAAGGAGCTTCTAATTACCCGATCAAAGGTGCCACGTGAACACCCCAGTTTCATCTTCAAAAATGAATAAAGAGAGTCGACGAGCTTCGTCTACTGGAGATTCATTTCTCCACCGATCTCTTTTGGAACAACCACCTTGATCGGGTGAGAACCTCCTGCGCAAGAAAGCTGGGAGTTACTCTTCACTGCAAAAACCTTCTTCCATCAAGCTCGATCATCCCACTCTACAAGTCTTGCATCAGACCCATAGCTGAATATGGATGCCCGCTATATGCTGGTGCTCCGAAAACGCTGTTGGCACCACTTCAGAAGATCCAGAATAGGGCAATTAGGGCGGGCTGCGCCTCTACACAAGAATCGCTCCAGCCTCTAAATGAAAGGTTTGATGTAGCGTCGATGGCTGTTTTTTACAAGTACATGAATTCGCCTCCCTCAGACGAGCTCTCTCGAATTGTGCCCCCCTTTGTCCAGCCGACAAGGCAGACACGAAGGCACACAGCTCGGTCCAATAATCTAAAGGAGGATACGCCGAAAACCGAGTACTTGAGAAACAGCGTCATCCGGCGTTGCACTTCTATCTGGAACGATCTTCTTGGGGATATTATCCCTGCAAATCCCTCTGTTGACACCTTCAAAAGAAGGTTCAATAGACATTTAAAATCTCGAGGCCATTGAACGAGGTAAATGAATAGCGGCATATCAGATACTTTGAAGTACCTGGCGCCGTGAATATTGGAATAAAAAAAAAAAAAATTCGTTTCCCCGAAAAAAAAACCCAACAAAGCTCAAATAATATTTTCAAATTCGGAAACCCTTACTTTCCACGGGGTGGTATTTTCCGGGGCTGTTTTCCGCGGGGGGTATTTTTTGTGGGAGTTTCCACGGGGGGTGGGGGTATTTTCCGCGGCGGGGTACTTTCCGGGGGGGAACGCCTAGAACCGTTATAAACTATGCTTCGGAAAATCGTTTCTGAGCTTGCTGACTAAACTTGGAATTTGAAATATCTATGCTTTTCATTTTCCTCTTTTATTTCTTGATATACTTAATCTTGCCGAAGTCGATGACTTACAAAAATCAATGCTGTAAAATGATCTCCAATCTCCATCTAACTATTTTCATGGTAATAATGTTGCTGGGGTTTCCGTTTCCTTTGCCCAGGGCTGCTCCAATCACTGTCATCTTCTTCTAGTTAAATCAGATAGGGCTAGATTTTCAACAGTTACGAACCCCCCCCCCCCATGTAGCTAGTAAATTAATTTGGCTGAAAGAATCCGTAATATAACAAATCGTTCTTCAATGAAAATGTGTATCTTGGATTGTTCTACAGTCAGGATGTGGGGACCTAAGAATGACAGATTTAGCTTTAATTTAAAATTACATTAAAATCTTGCTTGGTTCTTTTTCTTTCTCCTGCTCTCTTTTTCTCTTTCTCTTTTTCTCTTTTTCTTTGTTTGTTGTTTTATCTTTTCTGTTTTCATCTTGAGATATTTGTGTTACTGAACCTTCCTTTCCAGGCCGTATCCAGGGGGGGGGGGCTACCCGGTTTGACCCCCCCCCCCCGAAATTTTTGACCGACTCGAAAATAAGTCGAAAATTAGTAAAACCTAGGTAAAAATCAGTAAAATTAGTCGAAAACTGAGTCAAAAATTAGTAACCCCCCCCCCAAAAAAAAGTCAAAAATTAGTAAAACCCCCCCTGAACGAAAATCCTGGATACGGCCCTGCTTCCTTTTCATTTGCTGTGAACGCAAAGCATGATTGTTAGATGTCAATATTTTGCAATAAATTATCCCCTTGGCTCTTCCCTTCTTAATAATGTCGGTAATGGTTTTGTTTCATGCTTCAGTTTCGGTCATTTACCTTTGTATTCTATATTCCTCCACTAAAAAGTGTTAACTCAATTTTTAATCAGTCATTTAGAAGCTAAGATCCGAAAAACTTTTGGTTCTCTCATTAATCTGCGTGGCCCAATGAGAAAATATATTAACTAGATTTTATCATTCGATGGTTCTCTTTGGTTAGCTTCCTGGTAGCAGGGGCGGATCTTGCCTCTTTTGCACCCGGGCTAAATCTTGATTACCCCCCCCCCCTGTCTCTCAGGAATTTTATGCCCAAATCTGAACAAAATTTTCATTGGCTATATATTTTCATTTATTAACAAAATTTTCCATTTACTTAAATCTGACTTTTCTTACTTTATGTGGGAAAAGTGAAAATTTCGCATTCGATTTGCTTATATTTACTGCCAACAAATAAAATTTTGAATAAAAAAAATAAAATTTTGAAAATTACAAAATGATTATAAATGTTATATTATTTATTTGAGATTCTGCCCCCCCCCTAAAATTTGTGCACCTGGTGCAAGTGCCCGCTCTGCCTCCTCCCCCTAAAAAAATTAAAGACCCGCTTGAGGTGGCAAAGAATAAGTGTGAATACATTGTAAAAAAAGGGAAAAAGAAAAAATAAGCTTAAAAATTCTTTACTTGGCAGGGACCTATTTCCTTTTTTGAAAAATTGATATATATATATATATATATATATATATATATATATATATATATATATATATATATATATATATATATATATATATATATATATATACATATATATATATATATATATATATATATATATATATATATATATATATATATATATATATATATATATATATATATATATATATATATATATATATATATACATATATATATATATATATATATATATATATATATATATATATATATATATATATAATATATATATATATATATATATATATATATATATATATATATATATATATATATATATATATATATATATATATATTATTATTATTATTTGATGATTTTATCGGATTTGTCTTTTGGGTTTTTATTATATGCTGATATTATGGGCATTTTTTTTTGTATGTAACTTTTTCTGTATATTTTTTTGTCTGGTAAAAATATTTTTATTTAGATGTCCTCGGCGCTTCAATGTATTTTGATACCGTAAATGGAATTTGCCATGTTCTCTTTTAATTAAATTTTTCCAAATTTTTCCTTAAGTTTCCCAAAATTTGTAGAGAACTCTAGAATTTGAACTTACCTCTTCAGTTTCGGATTTTTTTGGAGGGAGTACCACAAAATTTTTTCTAGGGGGATTAGGATTTTTAAAGAGAAATTCACAAGTCAAAGAAATATTATTTTTTTTTTGGGGGGGGGGGGGGGGGTCGAGTTTCCCAAAATTTGTAAAATTTGAATTTATATTTTGTATCTATAAGGAAAATTAAAAGTATAACTATTAAGCTGACATGTCTCTGCTCTCTGTCAGCTATGGCTGTAATTTTGGCGTACTCTTCTAATGGCGGGCGCCAAATTTACAGAAAAGAAACACAGGTGAAAAATCAACAAAAAATAAGGTAAAACACGTGACACCAAACACCTTAAGAAGGTGGAGCTTTTCTTTGAAGGTCTAGTTATCATTGAGAATCAATAGATTGTTAATGTTTGAATTGTCACGAACAAAAAACTTTGTCAAATTTAACTAATTAGTTTGGCTTATTTATTTTCGCGATTTAACAAGGCAACACTGACGAATTTGTAGTATTGCCCTAAAAACTTCATAATTAAGATAAAAATTAGGCAACTGCAGCTTCTGGTATGAAAATACTGATGGGTCCAGGGGATTTCTTATGTCCTCGGCACAAGTAAAAAAAAAAGGGGGGGGGGGAATAACAGAATCTGAAAGACAGGAATTGAAAGGGTATCGGGAACAGGAATTATTACTTGAAATTCTAAAAAAGACTATGATACATTTGTTTCCAACATTGTAGTTTGGTTATTTTTGCAGGTGAAAGTATGGGCTATGGTTTTGTTGAGTATGCTCATAAGGAGTCTGCATTACACGCCAAGTCCTCATTGGATGGTATGCAGTTTATGGAGGCAACACTTGTCTGTGATTGGCTAGATCCTTCTATTATCACCTTAGATGGATTGCATTCCAAACTTCTTTATGTGGACAAACTACCCAAGGATTACCGTGATATGGCAGAATTTAGAAAACACTTTTCTCAATTAGCTAACCCTCCTTACTGCCAGGTATGCTTTATTTATCTATTTTTACATGTGTTTTTTATTTGAATTTTTAATTTTATTGTCTTAAATAGCCTTAAATTACCTGAATTTTCAACATCCAGCGATCAATGTGAACTTCAGACAGATTCAAGTCATTCATTTGACTCTCGACTTTGCTATCTGGATTTACCAAGGGCTTATATTTTATTAAATAGCATAACAATATACAAAATAAATAATAAAGCTTATGCAGTTTCTCTAGCAATCTCTTCCCAGTCACCGTTAACAAAATCAAAACACAAACACAAAACACAAAACAAACGTTAACAAAAACAAAATCAAACATCCTCACATGAGGGTATGTAAAGGGGGTGGGGGAACCAATAAGGCTGAGATTGCTTCTTCGAAACAGTTATGTGTCATAGTATATTGTCTAGATATTAGAAAAATATTTGCCGTTTCAAAGACTTAATGGGTTTTTGACATTAAGTAACGCCCGTAAATTCTAAATATTTGCCATTTAGGAAAGTGAATTCTGTTTTCCCCAGCAAGGGCGTCAATCGGTGATACCATCCTTCTGCCATGGGCTCGGATAAACTTAAAATATGTGGTAAAAAGAGGGAAAATTTTTCGAAATACAAAAACAATAAATATCCTTAGTTTTTGTCCTATAACAATTCTTAGGTTACCAGTGAAGGTTCTCGCCTCTCTTCCGCCTGAGGAAAAATTAAGATTAGCCCCTGACCCTGTCTTCCAAAAATTTGCATGCCAAATTTTAGCAAGATTTTCATCGATTGACAAAATTTGAATGCGAAATATCACACAAAACATTAAAATTAAATTCGGTCTACTTACTTCTATCTTCATAAGGAATGGTGACGAAGATGTGGGAAAAATCAAAATTTTGGATTCAGTTTGCTTATATTCGCTGTTAACGGCGCCCTCTACTTCATTTAAGTAAAAATAAAATTTCAAATATTACAAAATGATTATAAATGTTAGATTATTTATTCGAAATTTTATGCCCCTAAATTTTTTACGCCCGGGGCAAGCTCTCCCCTCCCCTATAAACTGCCTCTAGAGGTTTTTGGCCCGGGCCCACTGAAATCTTCTACTTTTTACGATTTGTTTATGATTTGCTGTTTTTTTTTGTATTTATCTGCTATATTTTGGTCTTTTGATGCATTTTGACCCCTCCTTGAAATAAGTGCCTGCAAACTGGCCTACCCACCTCCTTCGGAAATGATATCTTTTGTTTCCATTCATTATTACTTTTAGTCTGTAATAGGAAATGGTTGTTATCACGTGGTCATTGACTTTAGTCTCTTCTTATTGACTACATTTTTGGGCTTTGTTCATAATAAAGTCACATTATAAATTCAAAGAAGATGATGATTCAAAAATTCCCTATGCGATTCTTTGCTCTCCAGATTTTTGGAAGCCGCAAATTTTTTTTTGTTGATTGATAATAAGGGTGGCAACCTTGCTTCCTCTACTTTCTAAAAATAGAGAAAGTCTTTCAAAAGCTAACCTCTTTAATTATTTTTAGCTGTCTTTCCGCTGATATCCGCTGGGAGATTCCTTGTACAGCAGGCCAATTTGCCGAAACTTGTTCTTTCCAATTTTATTGCCCTCATTTGTTAGTTTAGAAAGGGTTTTCAAACTTTTCCGACTCGAAGCCTTACAGATATCGGACAGATCAAATCAGAGCAGGGATGTATGTAGATTTTTCATCACCCGGTTACAATTTCAGGTCCCCCCCCCCCTCATCTTAACAACGAAAGTGTTCATGGGAACGTGTTCAACAAAACCTTTCATGGAATGCTTATTATATATGTTATTTAAATGGCACCCTAGCCGCTGCCCATGGGAATAAGTTTTCCCCTTTGCCCCCTTCTAGCTACGCTGCATCTACGAGACTATTACGTTAAAAATATAACGACAATAATTAATACATTTATACAACAACACTACGTTGTACGAGCTAACCACGCTCACACTCAAGCTATCCCGACCACACTCAAGAAGTTTGACCTGTTTGATCTGTTTAAAACAGGTTTCTGTGTGCATTCTCAAATAATCAGCTTAGCCTGAGTGAGATAAACTACTATGCAGGTATATTTTAATTGAATATTTAATATATAGAGTTGGTTAAGTTAGGTTAGGTATTTAATATAATGCGTTCTGGGCGGCCTGCTTTCCATAATTCTCTGTTGTAGTTTTCATAATTTTGCTATTAAAGCATTAGCCTATATTTTTTTCATATTTAGGTATATGTCATTATGGGATAACACGTAAGTACTGCGCTGTATTTTAGCTAAATAAATAAAAGGACACATTTTAGTTAAATAAATAAACAAAGAGTTTAAAAAAATACATAAAATAAAGAAAGAAGAAAAAAACAGTCTGACACTTAAGTCGGGCTAGCCTATAATAAAAATCAGAGTGATAACTTACACCCACGCTTTTAGGGAAACCCCTAATCTTTATATACAGGGGAGGAACTTTTTAGCGCGTCATTGTTTATCCCAGTAAAAGCCAAAATTATCTGAAGGTTCTTGCATACTTAACATTATTGAACTGAACATTGACGCTTGATAGGGCACGGGAGTATTTTTGTTTATTTATACCTACAGCTTAAAGTAAATTGCTCGTCTCAGCTTTGAAACTTATAAGATAATAAGATAAGTACAGATTTGTTTTTGAAAAATGACTATCTCGAGCTCAGATGGCAAGCCTGATTCGGCTTGTGAAGAATCTATAGGCGGTCCCAATATAAGGGCAAGCAATCATTATTAGTGGCAATGTATTCAACAAAAGATATTCAAGCCACCCTATCTAACGGATTTATATGATTCGGACCTTCATGTTGACTTTTCAAATATGTTTATCTCAGAAGTTTTTAGCCAGATTTTAGAGTATTTCTGTAGTTTCTTTGTTACTCCGTGCTTCATTTAAATGTGGTATATATCTTTTTTCTGTCAGGCTGAAAATCTAAAGAACTTGGAGCATTTTTTGTTGTTTGTCATTCTTAATTATATGCAAAAATATCTAAAACAAGAAAAAAATTAAACAATTAATCTTTATCAAATGGTAAAAAATTTGGCACTAGGTGACATTCAACGTAACAACACAGGAAATTTACATCTTTGTTTTTCGTTTATTAGAAAGATAAATTTGAAAGTCTCAAAGAAAAGAACGCTTTTAATGCAGTTTTCTTTCAACGTACAAAAAATTGATCTGCGAATTGTGTTTATCTTTATTGTGTTCTTCTTAGCAACACAGGGGAAGATTAAAGGTTTAAAGGTCATAAAATGTCATATTTATTGCATATTCAAATTTTCTGGGACCTTTGCGCTCTTGATTCAAAATTGGTGTAATAAATTAGAATACAAGGCTGTCATCCCTGGTATAGGCTATGTATGATTTTGTTCAGTGAGTAAACACTTTCTGAGTATTCCACTATTTGAATCTACAAAATAGAGCACAAAATATAAGAAGACATAAACAAAGAAGATGTGAAAATATCAAAAACATAAAATATAAAAGAATAATATTCAGTGACTAAACCCATACAGAGTAGGCTATTTAACTATCTAATCTACAAAATAGAGCACACAATATCAGAAGATGAAGAAAATACTAAAATACACAAAGGAACAAAGAAAAACAAAGAATAGGCAGAATTTATTAAGAGGAAGTAAATCAGGGAGAAAAAAGAGAAATCTAAAATTTGCACAGTTACGATAGTGATTGATGAATGCTTCTGTGGGGATGTTTGGTCAGTCTTTCAGAAGCCATATCTGTGACATTGGCGTGGTTCAAAAGGGACTTTTTTACTACCTTGAGAATCTCTTTCGTTTTTTTTTTTCATTTTTAAGTAACAGTTTTTATTGAATTAAATTGTTGTTGCTAACCATAGTCCTTTACAACCGTTTTGCAAAAATTTGGAGGAAAAACCTGGGTTAAAATAGAAAAAAATCGTTAACTTGGCAAAGTCGACCAATAGATCAGAAGCTATATTCAGTTTCTAGCGAAAAGACGGCACATTTTGTCAGGGACACGAACATAGGACGTCACTATACGAATTCCATGTGGTAGGTGTGATTTTAAGCAAAATCCTATTATTGATTTTTACCACAATTTTGCCGTCCGGGGTCGAATCAACTCCAATCCAAAGTATTTACCTATCATGGTTGCAGCGGCAGCTGCAACCTAGTAAAGAGCAAACCACGGCCCATAGTAACCAAAAGTTAAAAAACGTGTTTAGAAAAAAACTGCCTAGTGGAAAAATTTCCATCTGACACTGATTCAGGAATGGTAACTATCGTTTCAGTTCGTATTAGAAATAAAAGTTTATTGGGAAAAGAAATTTATGGTTATTTCGAAAGAAATACTGAAACCCCTTGAAAATGGCGTCAGATCAAAATGAAAAGTGTACCATTGGAATCAGCATAGTCGAAAAACCTTATAGAGGGAAATTACAGTCCCCAACCTTGAAAAACAAGAAAAATCACTTTTTTGTATGGGTAGCACTGATCTGTCTCCCTTTTTTTCTCCTTTTTTTTCCAGGGCTAGCGGTTTACCAAAACATCATAGAGAGATGCTTAATGACTCATTAGAAATCTGTTTCTCACATCTACGTGCTTTTTATAAATTCCACCATCTGCAAGTGCCATATGGCACAAAATGGCACATTGTGTGCCATTTCTCAAGGGGTGGGGCTAGCGAGCTACAAAAACATCGCAGATAGATGTTTAATAGCTCACATTAAAGCTATTTCTCATATCTACATTTTATTTATAAATTCTACCTCCTGCAACTGCCCAATGGCACTAAAAATGGCACTATTGATGCCATGTCCCAAGTGGAAAAGCTAGGGGCTAGTGGACTGCCAGAGCTTCTTAGAGAGATGTTTAATGGCTGATATGAAAGCTATTGCTCCTATCTAGGTGATTTAAATCAGTTTTGCCATTCGTAGCTTCCAGATAGCACAAAAAACGGCACCTTTTGTGCCACTTCTTAAGTTGAAAAGCTTTGAAGTATAAAACGATTCCATTCTAATAATTATGTTCCAAAACCCTTAACTGGAGATTTACAAGGGACCCTTCCCGTATACTCTCCCTCCCAGCCCCCTTAGTAAGTCTCATTAGTCTGTTGGGAGTCAGAATCAACAGTCAAAAATCATGTTTAGGAAAAAACTGCCTAGTGGAAACAAATTTCCATCTGACACTGATTGAGGAATGGTGACTATTATTTTGGTTCGTCTTAAAAGTAAAAGTTTATTGCGAGAAGAAATTTATGATGATTTCGAAAAAAGCCTGAAACCCCTCGAAAATGGCGTCAGATCAAAATGAAAAGTGTACTATTGGAATCACCATGGTCGAAACCCTTGTACAGAGAAATTACAGTCCCCCTCATTGAACAGCAAAGAAAATGACTTTTCCTTGTTGTAGCACTGATGCGTCTCCCGTATTTTTAGCAGGGCTAGGGGGTGACCAGAACATCACAGAGAAATGTATAATAGCTCATTCGAACGGAAATTAAATTTGCTAGTGTTCTTTTTAAGTAACCAAAAATATTGGAGGGAAACTAGCCCCCTTCCCTCCCTGAAGGTCCCTTCCCCCCAAAGTCATCCAATCACAATTTTGAGATAGTCATTTTGTTCAACATAGTTCAAAGGTCAAATATCTTTGGTTTTGGTGATGATACGACCCTCCATACTCCCTGGAGAAAGGGCTGCACAGTGTATCGGTATCGGGCGTAATTATATCACACGTATCGACGTGAGCGTATTGTTATTGGGCGTATTGGTATCGCAAGTGTCTAAACAGATGTTTAATAGCTCATATAAAAGATATTTCTCATATCTACGTGAGTGGCGTAATTTCGTCAAAATCCTGAGGTGGGGGGGAGTTGGATCCAATTTTTCCAAATCAAGTGAAAATGATAGTGAAGATGCAAAAATGAGCCATATATTACCATAGAGGCAAAGATATACTAAAGAAAACTGACCTGTTTCTCTGAATGCCTAAATTATGAAGGCTTATCTTAGTTTTGACAAGATTTTTTTTTGCAGAAACGAAATTTCAGCAGGGGGGAAAAATGAGGTCTGGGGGGGGGCAAACTTGGGTCTGAAGGGAGCAGTTGCCTCCCCCTGGCAAATATCAATTACGCCCTTTCTACGCCCTTCCTATAAATTGCACCATCAGCGATTAACTTAAAAACACACAGAAAATTGGTAGCATTAGTCTATGCCCTCTTGAAAGAAAAGTTTCTGGTACTTATGTATTATACAAACACACTCAAGAAGGGCTGTTAGGTTAATCATAATAAAAGATGCCATAACATGATGAAAAGAAAATACTTTAGTTTATATAATAATATAATTTTAGCTAAATATTTGCACATTAAGGGGGGGGGGTAAAATAAATCTCAGAAAGGGGTTAAAACCCTAATTCAACCTAACCTTACCCCCACCCCCCTAATGTGCAAATATATAGCCTAAATTATAAAAGTCCAATGCATTCTGTCAGCCGTCATTTATGCTTGTGGCTATGAAATCGTTTTGAGCAGATCGTACATTCAGTAAACTTCTCGACTGTTTGGTATCATGGTTGCAGCGGTAGCTGCAACCTAGTGAAGAGCCAGCCACAGCCCATAGTAACTAAAAGTTAAAAAAAAAAGCGTTTTGAAAAAAACTGCTTAGTGAAAAAAATTGCCATTTGACACTGATTAACGAATGGTAACGGGGTTAATGTCCATGAACAGGGTTAATGTCCAAGAGGATGTTCGTTTTCGATGTGGAGTACGCCAAGTAGGCGGGTTTTGCCCTAATGTTTTTAAACTTTGTATTGCTATAGTGTTCTCTAAGATAGCTGATACTTGCTTTCTTTGTTTTTCTGATGTTTCGTATATTGCTTACGCGGAGGACATCCTAATTATTAGTAGGAGCAAATTTTCTCTGTCTAAAACGGTGGATAATGTGAGAAAAGGTTTTTTAAATATTGGACTTAATTTAAATGTTGAAAAGTGCGAGTATCTTTGTTTCAACGGTAATGCTACGAAATCTCCTTTGAATTGAAATTTTGCTTCTATACGTTCAGTTGATAGCCTAGATTGGCTTGGTATTACTCTGTGTAATAATGTTTTGTTTTCGCCAGTCAGCTGTTAGGGGTGCATGTACCAAGATTAGATGTGGCTTTTCCAAGATTATTGCAAATCGGTCGAAATACAATCGCAAAGCTTTAGTGTCGCTGTATTCTGTTTTCTGTGACCATGCTATACCTTATCGGCATTGCAAATTTATGTTGTATCTTCCGTTGTAATTTCGTAATCGCCGAATTATCAAAAAGTATAACACACCTGATATAAATGAAAAACTTCGTGATTTACATATAAAACTGTCTGCAAATGCATATGAAAAACTGTCCCCCTCGCCATGGTCTCATTCGTTTGTTTCACTGAATTTTCTTTTTATTTGTTTATCTTACTTTAAGTTCTGTGTGTGTTTATTTTTCTTTCCTTTTTCTCTTTACTCCACTATTTTTCACATTGTTTGTGCAGTGGGTTATAAATAAATTTTATTATTACTATTAACTTTTATTTCGGTTTGTCTTAAAGTAGAAGTTCATTGCAAAAAGAAATTTATAGTGACTTCGAAAAAAGCCTGAAACCCCTCTAAAATGGTGGTCAGATCAAAGGAAAAGTGCAACATTGGAATGAGAATTGTTGAAAACCTTACACAGGGAAATTACAGTCCCCCTCCTGGAACAACAAGGAAAATCGCTTTTTTGCATCGGTAGCACTGATCTGTCTCCCTTTTTTTCTGTTTTTTTCTCCATGCCTAGCGGGTCACCGGAACATCATAGAGAGATGCTTAATAGCTCATTCAGAAGCTATTTCTTGTATCTACGTGCTTTTTATAAACTCCACCATCTGCAAGTGCCACATGTCACTAGAAAGTACACTTTCTGCCATTTCTCAAGTGGTGGCGCTAGCAAGCTACCAGAACATCGTAGATATATTTTTATAGCTCATATAAAAGATATTGCTCATATCTACGTTCTTTCTATAGGCCTAAATTCCACCATCTAAAATTTCCAAATGGCACTAAAAACGGCACTTTTTGTGCCATGTCTGAAGTGGAAAAGCTGGGGCTAGTGGCTACCAGAACTTCTTAGAGTGATGTTTAATGGCTCATTTGAAAAGTTTGCTCATATCTACGGGCTTTTATCAATTCTACAATTCATAAATGAGATATAGCACTTAAAACAACACTTTTGGTGCCACTTCTTAAGTGGAAAATCTTGAAAGCATAAAACGTTATAATTGTAATAATTATGATCCAAAACCCTTAACTCGAGGTTTGCAAGAACACCTTCCGCAGGTTCCTCCTCCAGGCCCCCTTAATAAGCTACGCAATTAAAGTCCTACAAACACCAATATATTAAATTAGATTATTAGAGGTGGGGTTCTCTTAGTATAGCGCTGGACTTCAAATTAGATTATCATGCGTTTGATTCCTCCTTGGATTTTTTTTTTCGATCATAATTTGTCCATTCTCATCATTACTTTTTAGATAATCCACTATTTTTGCAAATGTGATGCACTCATTTCCCAAGCATATCCCCGAAGACTCATTTTACAGCTATTACTCATATCTATGTGATTTTTATCAATTTTACCATCTATAGGTGCCATATAGCACGAAAAACGGCACTTTTGGTGTCATTTCTTAATTGGAAGAGTTTGGAAGCATAAGACGGTACCATTGCAACAATTATGGTCCAAAGCCCTTAACTGGAGGTTTATAAGAACCCCTCACATATACTCCCCCTTCCAAACCCCCTATGTACGTTTCATAAATCTTCTACTCATCTCAAAAGTGAAAGATTATTGCGAAAACAAATTAACTGAAACTAAAAACTTTTCAACTAAAAAATCTACCGAAAATTAAGGATGACTGATCAACACTTCTGAATTAAACCTTCAAACTTCACTCTGCGATTAAGCCTGCGTGCTAGTTCTAATGGCGGTAATTGAGGGGAAGGGACGTCCTTGCCCCCTTATTTTTTGCTCCTGCCTAGGTTTTGAAAAACACCTTTTTTTTGTTTTTTTCATTGAAAAAGGCACTTTTTTCATTTGAAAAAAATGGGTGGAAAAACACAAAGTGGACTTTATGGGAATTTGCTATCAAGTCAAATTTATAAAAAGTGACTAGGCATAAATATAAGCTTCTAAATGCGCCCTTAAACAGCTTCATAAGTTTTCAACTGAAACTAGGGAATGACATTAAAACTTAAAACGAGGAGAAATTATTCCGTATAAATAAAAAAGATCATGGCAGGGTTGTTTCTACATTAAAATTGAATAAAAATGAGCAAAGATTAACCTAAAAAAACAAAGTTTTTCCAAGGGATGTGAAGAGCGAAGTTGAAACTTAAAACTGACAAAAATATTGCTTCACAGCCTATCTAATATATATCAATCAAACTAGTACAAATAAACCAACTAATTATGTTTCCCTGTGTTTCTAGGATTATAGAAAACTAGCGCTTTACTGAAACAACAAAATAATATAGGAGTTTTGGTACAGTAAAAGCAAACCAATTAAGGACACTTTTTTACAGAATAAAAATATTATCAATCCCTTTTAGGATCAATCCCTTTTAAGATAAATAACAATTCATTTTAGGATTGTTCCTTTTTTTCTCGTTTAATTTGGTATCACTTCTGCACGATGGCTCATTTCAATGCCTGGCTGTTGTTTTGGTTTTAAAGAAGACATGTCATGATTACTTTGTAGACAAGTTCGAAGTAAAGCCATCTTGATAGCATTAGGATTAGGACTATAGACTAGCGTTAGAATTTGTATCATAGCTTGAAATTCACTATTGTATAGAGACAAATAACCATATTTTCAGAATTCTTATTATGTCTTATTTGATCTTCATTTCAAGTAATACTAAAGCATATTTCTTACATTTGACGATTGTTTATTACTCACTATTGATATTACAGCTTATAACACTATTGAATATTATTCCAAAATGCTCCCTGATAAATCAATCCAATAATCTGTATGCTGTTCAATGACTTTGCGGTTATTAAAAAAATATTTTATTTACGCTTATGTTTTTAAGGTAATTTTAATTGTATATGGAAAGTTGCTGATGTCACAACTGGTGTAAGACTATCAAAAGCTTTATAGATTAGTTTATTGTTGTCAGGTTTCATACTCACTTTTCACTCCCAAATCAATCCTGTTTTTAATACTTGATTTTTGTGTTTTCAGTAAAGCGCTAGTTTTCTATAATCCTAGAAACATAGGGAAACATAATTAGTTGGTTTATTTGTACTAGTTTGATTGATATATATTAGATAGGCTGTGAAGCAATATTTTTTGTCAGTTTTAAGTTTCAACTTCGCTCTTCACATCCCTTGGAAAAACTTTGTTTTTTTAAGTTAATACGAAACAGAAGCGAACCGAACATTGTCCCGCATTATGATAATTTTTCTGCTAGTAGCGTGAAATCCGGCCACAGAAGCGAAATTTGAATCCTGTCGAAATCCAGCTTAAGATAAATTTTGTGTGCGTACTTTTAAAAAGAAAAGAAAAAACGGATACTAGGATACTGGCCCATATTTTTGCTGTAAGCCGTACCATAAATTCAAAAACCAGTTATAGCAGACACTTTTTTACAGTTGCGTCATGGATGCAACGCTTTTGGCTGTTGTTTAGTTATTTAGCCTCTTTCCGGGTTTTTCTTCTTCTCTGTTGCACGCTACCCGAAAAAGGGTCAACGACACAAGGTCTTCTTTATAAGTCCAAAGGACCGCTATGGTTTTTTTTTCTTTTCTTTTTTTTATATAAATCGTCAATCAGTGTTGCAATATCTGACATGCAGTATGGTATGTCAGTCAGCAGTGGCTGTGACCATATGGGACGCAATATTTACCACATGGTTCTGAAATTATAAAATGCAATATTTTCAAGAGGTTTTCAAGAATCTTAATTATTTTTCATCGTGAGGAGTTGTGTGGACGAAGAATTACCCTCTTAATGAAGGTAATAATGTAACTGATTTTTGCGGGTAATTGGTAATCAGTTAAATGCGTCTTTGAGAATCCAAAGATTGTCAGTGTCTAAATTTTGCAGATGAAAAAGGTGTCAAATCTAACTAACTAGTTTTGATTACTTATTTTTACGCTTCAACGTGGCAACACTGAGGAAAATGTGATACTACCGCATAAACTTCATAATTTTGAAACAACCAAAACAAAGATCCTAGAAAATCGTGGTCTTAGGTGTGAATGAACCTGATACAGCCCAAGAACTATTTATTTCTCATCTATTTTTCTTCCGTGATAAGGATCAGGATTCTGAAGCTCGAACATGTACATCCTAGATTAAACGGATGTTTGGTATTTCCGTATTATATGGTACACAATCGAGAATTTGGAGACAATAACCGGTTTTCACGGTCTTTATACCAGACAATTAGCTTCGACTCGGTGGAAAATTACATTGTAGCTATATTACAAATAAAATTTAGTTGGTATTTTGGTTAGGTTAGGTATTTGATATAATGCGTTCTGTGTGGCCCCCCGTACCATAATTCTTTGTTGTAGTTTTCATAATTTTGTTACTAAAGTATTGTATATTCATCATGTTCTGTTTTATTTTAATAGCATTCACCAAACTTCCCTTCTCGAGTGTGTACCGTATAATACGGAAGTACAGAAAGTTTAATTACAGCAGGCACATTTGTATCGTTTTAGATAATTTACAACTAAATTAAGTAGCATGAGTACTCTCAGGAAATGGGGCCTACTCCCCTGAGGAATACTCCCCTGAGGAAGAGTAAAGCTCTAAGAATCAAAACTTTGGGGTATTCGGTAAAAAAGAGCACAACACTCCTGACAACAAGACGTTTCTCAAAGCGTTGCAGTCCTGAGAAATTGTTTTGTTCGAGTCACTTGATGAGGCATCTTATTGACAACCATAATGTACATAGTTCCTTCTGATCTAGTTTCAAAGTAATATAAATTGTCCCTGAAAGTTTCTGCTTTATACTCTATCCCAGTCCTAAGATATCCCGCCTGGATATCTTGACGACCTGGTCTGTTTTGACAACCTGGATGCAGTGAAACTATTCTGATTTAGTTTTATCATAGCAATAAGTAGCAGTTTAAGTACTAGCAAAAGTGGTAGTATTATTCCAAGTCCTGGGAGTTTCAACTTAATACCCTAAACTGTTGCTGGGATATTCCTAATACAACCCTTTAATAACCCACGTGTACAAAGCGTGTTTTGATTCAGTGTAACACCGTCCACGCCATTTCCTGAATTTCTTATCCATAGCGTTTGCAATAGTAGTATTCATGGCAGCAGATGTAATAGTATGATCAATGGGAGTATTATTAGTGATAGCAGTTTTAGTACTAGTCGCAGTAGCAGTAATAGTATTTACACACTATTGTGAATACTGGAATTCACATACCTTGTGAATTCCAATTTCATACTTCAAGCCATTCTTAAGATATTGCTGATACGTTCTTTTGGCAACCTGCATTCCCTGAAGTTTTCACCTTCGTACCCTTAGCCTTAGTGGTAGTCGTAGGAGTATTAGTAGTGATAGTAGTAGTAGTATTAGCAGTAGTGGCAGTAGCACCAGAAGCATTAGTCATATGCACATATTGCCTTTGGTCAGTTGAACCATGCCTTGGATTTTCAACTTGATACTCTAAGCCGTTCTTAAGGTATTGCTGTTGCGTCTTTTTGACAACGAGTTCGACGGAGTGCTTTTTGATTTAGTTCAACTTTCTCCTCAACCAGGATCGTAGCTACAGTATTTTTATTGGGGGGGGGGCAAGAAGGGGTGCTATTGAAGTTGATGCTATTCAGTCAGTAGTGAAGAAAGGTAACTATTTAACAAACACGCTACTTGGTGAATTTAAAAACATTAGGCAATACATTATAAACAATAAACACACATTAAAAATCATAAATATAAGTGTTGGTGCTTGGCTTTTACTAAAAGTGTCAGCAATGAGCTGCTGCAGACGACAGTTGCATAGCATAAACAAGCTTTGAGGTGGGCAAAGGTGAATTTTGTATATACTGGGCTTTTTTCAGCCAGATTCACCACTACTGCTGCAGTACATATCCCCCTTCACTTCCCCCAACCCCAACGCCTAGCACAGGATCCTTAATCTCATAATTGAACCAAGCTCTATTCCAATTGGCCTGGGTATTGCGATATTCACTTGCTCATAATTTTGAAGGGATTTTGATTCTATAGGATTTAATTTGTTGTACCAAACTTTTAATATACGTGATTTATTGAAATATTATTTATGATTTTTTATTAAATTGATTTGTTTTTGGGTTCGCGGATTTATCTTAATAAATAACATTTGTATCAGTGGGCCCTATAAGGCCAAAACAAAAATCATAGGCAGCGCAATAGCGCTGTTTAAATAAAGATACAGGATAAGTCAAAGTATTACCACAGATGGTCTAACATTATATTGTGACATATTCCCCACATTTAAATAGTCACAGTATTTCAAATTTAAAAATATTCGAAAAATAATGTTGGAAATATTAACGTATCCGTTGGTCATTGTTTGAAAAAGAATATCCAGAAAATCTTTGAAAAAGAATATCCAGAAAATCTGAACAAATCTTGGCATCGTTGCGGCAGAACCTTAAATTAATTAAAAATGGCCAGGGATGCCAATTGGAAGGGAAAACTGACTCCTAGAGTTTGAAAATTACCTTTCCCTTTGTATCTTTGTTAAAAACAAAACGAATTCTATAAAAATTACACAAAATTTTTTCTTGTGTAAATCAGGGTATGGGGATTATACATTTCTGGAGGGGGTTGCACTGAATATCGTTTTTATGTCTATAATTCCCTTGACAAACAAAGCTTGGTACCGCTCATAGGTAATAGATTAATAGATTTTGTTAATTTGAATGTTCAATATGTATATCACATGTAGTTATCCTCTGTATTTCTTGAAATAAATTTCAGACAAATTGAAAAAACATATAATCTACATTGGGGAAAAAATTAGCGGCATTCACAGACTTTGCTTACGTATTAGGAAATATTCAGACTAGCTAATTTTTTTAGTTTTTAAAAACTTCCTTTCAGATATCAAAATTTGAAATATTTAAAAATATCATCGTTAAATTCCCTGAGGTTCGGATATCCTAGTTGAATAAACAAACGAAGTTGCCGTTAAGTATTAAGTTGCTGCGCGTCAGTACAAAAAACTTGTCACTATATATCTCCATCAGTTCTTAGGCAATTAGTTCCAGAAAATAGTTTACTAATTTTCTGTAATAGCTCTTAAAAGTTAATAACATCCTTCGAGTTAATTCTTCAGTCAGTTGAAAATCATTTTCACAGTCCCATTTATCATTCTAATGAAAACTCACTTTGAAAAGATAGAAAAGCAAAGCTCTGTCAGTGAGAAAAGGTTTCCGAACAAGTTCCGAGTTTTTTTTATACAAAACTTCAACACCAATACTGGCGGAAAAGTATGTAATCATCATAAATTATATAATTTAAGGAAGTAGAGGGTGCTGACATCTTTAATCTAGACTCGAGAAATAAAAAACGTGCCCTTTTATTGTTTCATCATAGGCAGCGCAATAGCGCTGCCTAAGTAAAGAACAATGTTGCCACTATGTATTATTTTTTTTTCTCCAAACCCGGGCACTTCGTATCGAAGGAGCTGTCGTAGAAACTTCGAAAAGGGCTCATTCGATTGAAAATTGGAGTGGCTAGTGCTCTTTTTAATAGTCGAAAGTGATTGGAGGGCAACTAGCCCCCCCCCCACGCCCATCATTCCCCCGCACACATCCAATCAAAATTTTTAGATAGCCATTTTGTTCAGCGTAGTTGATTTCCAAATAGAAAATATGTTTTTGAGGACACTCCCCCATAACCCTCAGGGCAAGGGTTTTAAGTTATGCCCTGAGAGCATATAAGAACGATGTTGGCACAATGTACTATTTATTACTTTTTTTCCTTTAGAGCAGGGCAGAAGAACTTGTCGTAGAAACTTCGAAACGGGCTCATTCAATCGCAAATTGGAGTAGCTTGTGCCCTTTTTAATAGTCGAAAGTGATTGGAAGGCAACTAACACCCCTTCCACGCCAACCATTTCCCGAAACACATCCAATCAAAATTTTGAGATAGCCATTTTGTTCAGCGTAGTTGATTTCCAGATAGAAATTATGTTTTTGAGGAGGACACTCCCCCACAGCCTTCAGGGCAAGGGTTGTAAGTTATGCCCTGGGGGCATATAAGGTTTTTATAGAAGGCGCTGTCGTAGAAACTTCAAAAAAGGCTCATTCGATTGGAAATTCAAAGGGCTAGTGCCCTTTTTAATAGTCGAAAGTGATTGGAGGGCAACTAACCCCCCTCTCAAGCCCACCTTTTCCCCAAACACATCACTTCGTATCGAATCGGCACTTCGTATCGAAGAAGCTGTCGTAGAAACTTCAAAAAGGGCTCATTCAATTGGAAATTGGAGTGGCTTGTGCCCTTTTTAATAGTCGAAAGTGATTGGAAGGCAACTAACACCCTTCCACGCCCACCATTTCCCGAAACACATCCAATCAAAATTTTGAGATTGCTATTTTGTTCAGCGAAGTTGATTTCCAGGTAGAAATTATGTTTTTGAGGAGGACACTCCCCCACAGCCTTCAGGGCAAGAGTTGTAAGTTATGCCCTGGGGGCATATAAGGTTTTTATAGAAGGTGTTGTCGTAAAAACTTCAAAAAAGATTCATTCGATTGGAAATTCAAAGGACTAGTGCCTTTTTAATAGTCGAAAGTGATTGGAAGGCAAATAGCCCCCCCCCGCCGCTCATTATTCCCCCGAACATTTCCAATCAAAATTTTGAGATAGCCATTTTGTTCAGCGTAGTTGATTTCCAGATAGGAAATATGTTTTCGAGGAGAACACTCCCCCACAACCCTCGGGGCATGGATTTTAAGTTATGCCTTGAGGGCATATAAGAACGATGTTGGCACAATGTATTATTTATTATTTTTTTTTCTTTAGAGCAGGGCACTTCGTATCGAAGAAGTTGTCGCAGAAACTTCAAAAGGCTCATTCGATTAGAAATTGAAATAGCTTGTGCCCTTTTTAATTGTCGAAAGTGATTGGAAGGCAACTAACACCCCTTCAACGCCAACCATTTCTCGAAACACATCCAATCAAAATTTTGAGATAGCTATTTTGTTCAGCGTAGTTGATTTCCAGATAGAAATTATGTTTTTGAGGAGGACACTCCCCCACAGCCTTCAGGGCAAGGGTTGTAAGTTATGCCCTTGGGGCGTATAAGGTTTTTATAGAAGGCATTGTCGTAGTAACTTCAAAAAAGGCTCATTCGATTGGAAATTCAAAGGGCGAGTGCCCCTTTTAATAGTCGAAAGTGATTGGAGGGCAACTAGCCCCCCCTTCACGCCCATCATTCCCCCAAACACATCCAATCAAAATTTTGAGATAGCCATTTTGTTAAGCGTAGTTGATTTCCAAATAGAAAGTATGTTTTTGAGGAGGACACTCCCCCACAGCCTTCAGGGCAAGGGTTGTAAGTTATGCCCTGGGGGCATATAAGGTTTTTATAGAAGGTGCTGTCGTAGAAACTTCAAAAAAGGCTCATTCGATTGGAAGTTCAAAGGGCTAGTGCCCTTTTTAATAGTCGAAAGTGATTGGAGGGCAACTAACCCCCCTCTCAAGCCCACCTTTTCCCCAAACACATCACTTCGTATCGAATCGGCACTTCGTATCGAAGAAGCTGTCGTAGAAACTTCAAAAGGGCTCATTCAATTGGAAATTGGAGTGGCTTGTGCCCTTTTTAATAGTCGAAAGTGATTGGAAGGCAACTAACACCCTTCCACGCCCATCATTTCCCGAAACACATCCAATCAAAATTTTGAGATTGCTATTTTGTTCAGCGTAGTTGATTTCCAGGTAGAAATTATGTTTTTGAGGAGGACACTCCCCCACAGCCTTCAGGGCAAGAGTTGTAAGTTATGCCCTGGGGGCATATAAGGTTTTTATAGAAGGCGTTGTCGTAAAAACTTCAAAAAAGATTCATTCGATTGGAAATTCAAAGGACTAGTGCCTTTTTAATAGTCGAAAGTGATTGGAAGGCAACTAGCCCCCCCCCCCCCCGCCGCTCATCATTCCCCCGATCACATCCAATCAAAATTTTGAGATAGCCATTTTGTTCAGCGTAGTTGATTTCCAGATAGAAAATATGTTTTCGAGGAGAACACTCCCCCACAACCCTCGGGGCATGGATTTTAAGTTATGCCTTGAGGGCATATAAGAACGATGTTGGCACAATGTATTATTTATTTTTTTTTTTCTTTAGAGCAGGGCACTTCGTATCGAAGAAGTTGTCGCAGAAACTTCAAAAGGCTCATTCGATTAGAAATTGAAATAGCTTGTGCCCTTTTTAATTGTCGAAAGTGATTGGAAGGCAACTAACACCCCTTCCACGTCCACCATTTCTCGAAACACATCCAATCAAAATTTTGAGATAGCTATTTTGTTCAGCGTAGTTGATTTCCAGATAGAAATTATGTTTTTGAGGAGGACACTCCTCCACAGCCTTCAGGGCAAGGGTTGTAAGTTATGCCCTTGGGGCGTATAAGGTTTTTATAGAAGGCATTGTCGTAGTAACTTCAAAAAAGGCTCATTCGATTGGAAATTCAAAGGGCGAGTGCCCTTTTAATAGTCGAAAGTGATTGGAGGGCAACTAGCCCCCCCTTCACGCCCATCATTCCCGCAAACACAACCAATCAAAATTTTGAGATAGCCATTTTGTTAAGCGTAGTTGATTTCCAGATAGAAAGTATGTTTTCGAGGAGGAAACTCCCCCACAACCCTCTGGGCAAGGGTTTTAAGTTATGCCCCGAGGGCATATAAGAACGATGTTGGCACAATGTATTATTTATTATTTTTTTACTTTAGAGCAGGGCACTTCGTATCGAAGAAATTGTCGTAGAAACTTCGAAAAGGAATCATTCAATTGGAAATTGGAGTGGCTTGTGCTCTTTTTAATTGTCGAAAGTGATTGGAAGGCAACTAACACCCCTTCCACGCCCACCATTTCCCGAAACACATCCAATCAAAATTTTGAGATAGCCATTTTGTTCAGCGTAGTTGATTTCGGAATGGAAATTATGTTTTTGAGGAGGACAATCCCCCACAGCCCTCAGGGCAAGGGTTGTAAGTTATGCCCTGGAGGCATATAAGGTTTTTATAGAACGCGTTGTCGTAGAAACTTCAAAAAGGGCTCATTCGATTGGAAATTGAAATGGCTAGTGCCCTTTTTAATAGTCGAAAGTGATTGGAAGGCAACTAACCCCCCTCTCACGCCCACCTTTTCCCCAAACACATCCAATCAAAATTTTGAAATATTCATTTTGTTCAACGTAGTCGAATTATTTATCGATGCTGATTTGTGGTAGTTTCACGCTTGGTAGATTATTTGATTTTATTTTTGCTCATTTTTTGTTTAATGGAGTTCTTTACTTTTCTTTGAAAAACTTATTTTGTGAAAAAGTTTTTTTTGTATTAATCATCAGAAAAAAGACTGTTCATAGTTATACACTACAAAACCCTCCCAAAAAGAAGAAATATAAGCTTGCAACCCCTGTCGAAATTGCATCCTGGCTGATATTTCATTGGGTCCGCCATGCTTCCTCTGTGCTTGAGCCCCAAAAATTAGTTGCGAAAACGGAAAAATAATTCTAGAAGTAGTAGTATATATGCTTGCACACACGTTTTTTCACGTATCATATTTTTACATGTGTATAAATCAATTTATTGGGGTATTCTAAGGGACTAGAACCTGGCACGTAGACAGAGGGGGGGGGGGCTTCCGGGCCCGGGCCCCGCCGAAATCTCATGTTTTTCTATTTTCCAATAATTTTCTGATACTTCTCACGGAATAAGGGATTTGAAGGATTTACCCCCCCCCCCCCAGAAACAGATTCCTTTATATGTGCCTGACTAGAACCCATCCCAGGGTGCTTTTGTCTGGCTAAGTCGGTCATTTTTAGCGTTTTTAACCACGGAAAATACATCAACGCAATAAAAATGCTGCATCTTTAGCATAGATTGCGATGATGAAGATGAGGACTGTTGCCAATTCATTAAAAATGGCATCATTACCGATCAGAATGTTTATGTTAATCTTACAATATGCGACTAAGAATAAAATAGATAAGGCTTATATGGTATTGCAAACGTAAGCCATTCGAAATAAAACACACTTTTAACGATGTCACTACAGGAAAGCACCATCTCTTTTTTGCGTTGGCTATAGCCTTTAGAATTAGTTTAACCTTTTATATGCTCTGCTTAAAAATCGTCAAATATTGTACTAGATTTTCCTTGCGATGACGGTATAGATATCATAGCTATGTAATTTGCTTCCTACCTTCATTTCCAAATCATTCCGATTTCTTTGCCAAGCCAGTATCGACGCTAATTTACGTCCTACTATTATAGTGTATTAAATGTAAGATAAGATTTATTCTTCATTAGACACACGTACAATATTACATGTTATTATTCCCCCAAAGGCTCATTGGCCTGTACAAAGGGGGATTGGCCTGTAGCAAAGGGGTAAAATAGTTGCCCTGAACAACAGTTTTGATGGGAAGCTCTAATATGACATTTTCCTTTTAGAAGTGACCTTTTGGAAACTTTGTCCCCTTGTGTACTAGTGGACGAAGCAAGAGTGGGCAGTATTCCTGCTAGAATATTCATTGCCTTATCTGGTAAAATCTACGACAGTGAGCGCTATGTTGTGCTGACGAAAGATGGTAAATTTATAAATAGGGTAAACGCATATCCAATCATCAGAGATGTCGTTTGGGGGGGGGGGGCAGGGGGAGTTGCCCCCCGAATAATTTGTAGGAAAAAATTATTATATGGCCCATGTCCCTTGACTATCTGGATATAGACCCCTTTTGCCCCCATATAAAAATGCTGAAGCTACGCCCCTGCCAATCATCCCTTATGTTTCAGGACTATAAATTGGAAGAAATTTTTTTCAAAGACTATTATTTACTGTCCTCATTAAGTGACAAGAAAAACAGTAGTGTCATGTTGAGCCTTTTCTCCCCACTGAAGACGAATGAGCTTGGATTGCGCCAACGGTGGGCTTTCTAATTCCGTAGTTTGGTGGGCGGAACTTCGAAAAGTCTCCTGTGGAATGAAAATATAGCATATTCAACTAGTGGTCATGCGAATCAATTAAAAAGATAAATAGTTTTTGTGTTCATTCATTTGGACAAATTTTTAATCAGGTTTGTTTTTATGTTGAAGCATAAAGGTAAAGGGCTGTAATGGGTTAGCTCGAATTTATTCAATGGGAGAATGGATGTGAAAGATTTCTGTAATGATCGAACGTGTGTGACTTTCTTGTATTTGGTTTATTGATAAATCTATGAAAACTTCACTAGGCCATATACAAAATAGATAATGCGTGTCACAATTTTACCACACACATATAAATATTGACAGCAGTGAATTATATAAGCTACAAAATACGGCGGTCTTTAAAGAATCGTATGAAAAGCCTAGCCACTGACAATAAAGAAATGATACAAACTACACAGCTTGAAAAATGAAAAAAAAGACTTCAAAATGTCAACTGCTGTATCAATAAAAATAATGCAATAAAACATTAAATGAAGACAATCGGCTGGGGCATAATTAAAAAAAAACAAAACATTGTATAAAATTGTAAGTTTCGAAATGCAGGGTGCTTAAGACCCCATGTTAAGTCGTGCAAACAAGTCCTCGGTTTTGAATTAGATGGTGCTGAGTTTCAGTTAGTTGGAGTCTTATGGGTTTGACTTAGATGCGCTATACATGGTCAACGCTCGTGCTTTGTCAGTTGGTGACGTATACCATCAAAAAATGTCCCCTTTTATTTTTTTTTTAGATTCAAAATGCAGTTGTTCGGCTACCCAATGGGTTCATTGTAAGTTTTCAAAAAGTAACCAAGTAAAGAGCAATTTCTCTATTGTAGGAATCCCACCGCTCACCCACTTTTTTACAGAGGTGCATAAACTTTTCTTAAAACTGTCCGTAATGAAACATTGTGACAAATGTTGAAATAAAAACAACTATTCTTAACTAAAATATTGTGAAAAGTGACTGTTCAATGAATTAGGGAGTTTGTGCGCTGTCATGCCTGTAAAAGGATCAGCTTTTGGCAGAAAAATAACTTTGTGCCAAAAATCTCTCTGCCACTGTACATTTTCGGATAAGATTTGGCAAATAGAAAAGATGTATGGATGTATTTTTTTCAATTCATAGATTTGTGTAACGGTACAATTAGCTGGGCGAATGTACAACACTTACGTGAAAGTTTAAACTATTATGATTGCCGTAGATGTTGAGGTTTTGTTTTTCCATGGTAGCTGAGGTTCATCATTGTGAGCTGTAACAGGAACTCATATCATTGTATTAGACCTTAGTTTCAATAGACTAGCCATTAACATAGCATAATATGACGACTAAACCTCTCAAAACGACCGGAGCCACAACTATGGGGGGACGAGATCTTAGTATATTAGAAGTGCGCAAATCATGAATTCTGTGTAACACTTGGTTATCTTTTGAGCTGAGGTGCTTCCTTGATTTTGGGAGGATATGGGAGGATGTTTCACTATAATTTTTGATGATTTTTTGTTTCGAAGCATTCATAACCTAAAACTACGTTTTAGTTCTTTCTGTTTATGCTTGACAGATTCGCTGGCAATAATTTTGAGGAATTTTTCTCAATATACTTAGAAATGTAAAAAAAAAAAACAACTTGAAAACATCCAAGCCACCTCTGCAATCTCCCTCAAAGTTAAGTCAAGTCGTATGAACTCTGGAACTGCCACTGCGTTTGAGCGAGCGGGCCTCATTAAATTTTATATCGTTCATAGGGTGATTTTACTAATGGGTTCCTGATTCTGGAAGCTGACGAAAACGATCCAGAAGTTAGATGGCTATGTGAATTATATTCTATCAGTGTAATATCTGCTTTTTGTTCCCTAAGCTTGTAATTTTTTTCGATATGCTCATTAGTTTAATAGGAAACTAGTAAAAAAGTGACGTATTAAAATTGTTTCTTCGAAGGGAGATCATCACTGAGACTCCAGACTCCAGACTCCATCCCTGAGATTCTTGACGTTAGTGGGTGGAGTAGTCAAGGTAGTTGAAAAAGAATCACTTGACAATTTTAGAATACTATTGACGACGATTTGTTTACTATTGAAGAAATTACTAAAAAGTCCTGGCACAACGTAACTAAAACTGCCATCAACCAAAGGTGAAATTGGTATCATCTAGTGATGGTATACCATAATTGGAAATAATTATCATAATTATAAATAATAAAGTAATTGTTTGCATAATTTGGTCTGACCTGCTAAAAATCTATGAAAAAACTGCTAGAGAAATTGTCCAGAATCTACTTCCTGTCCAGAATTTACTTACTCCTCCCCTGTGTTACAGCCCATGAAGGCTTACGTGGGAGACTATGTTGAAGCTTTTTTTATTGTTTTTAATTTATTGTTAAATAAAATAATTTAAACTACTAGACTATTAAAAAGTAAGTGCTAACATTGGTACACTGTATTTATGGCTCGATTTGGTCTTTAACGTGAAAAATATCAAACTAAATTTCAGCTTTTCAAAGGTTTTGCAATGAAACATTTTAATTTTCCTTTTAGAATGATTTCTAATGGGATGTTCTCAAGTCTTGAACGTTCAGAAACAAAAAAAAAATCTAACAAAAGGTTAACTAGGCGGAAAAATTGCAAATATCGTTAAAAATCATTCTACGTAACAAAACATGGACAAATAATTCATTCATAAATCGATAGAAGTGGTAACCCTGGATGTAAGCCGACACGAAGCACGATGTTGCGAGCCCGAGTCACGGTGTAGTAACATCTGCTGAAATAAGCCAAGATCTTTGAAGAATCTGTGTTCTTCGTCAATTTTACGTCATGTTTGTACTGCAGAAGCGGAAAATCAAAATGGCCAAAAAATCGGTTTAAAAAGCCTGTGTCATCACTTTATCGTTCCTAAGTATTCTCTACTAATACTGTGTCTTTGTAAGCTGTCTTTTTCCAGATTCCTTCCGCACATAGGAAACTGTTATTCTAAGCTTCCATCTTTTTTTAATTTAAAAAAAAACTACGGCTCAAATCTTAACTCTGATTGGTCAATCATTACCAAGTCACTAATTTAGGCTCTGGAAAATTTACTATAGTCGCGCGTAATTTTGTGTCTATCCACAACCCTGAATTTAATATGGCTACAGCATAAGCTTGTCTTTTAGTAAATTGACATTTCCTGCCATCTAATATCAAACTTGCGATGGATATTTCGCCATCTAGTACCTTGATATAACCTACGCATAAACGTCTTAGGTATGAATTACCTATCCAGAAGCAAAATTGAAAAATCCGGATGTTTATATTTAAGAACCAAAGCTCTTTATTGGCTTCCAACTATTTATGTTTATAAGGAAGTCCTATAAAAGGATTAAGGTTAGTTTTCTATGTGAAATATGTCATTTTTTGACAAGCCCACAACTATAACCTGCAACAGAAGAACAAGACCCTTATATGATCGGATTCGTTACTTTCAGATCTGTCCATCACTAAATCAGAATTATGACATAACTTTAACTGTTTCTTAGAGAATGATCTAAAATTCATTAAAAATAAGAAAATTTTCCTTTTTTTGGAAGAGTTTCGTCCATTTTCCACGTATGTTTCGATTTTAAAAAAAATGTTAAGCGAATTCAAAAGTTTATTCGGTAGATAAGTATAACTGTATCTCATCTTTGGAATGACAGTGAAACTGACAATTTGTGATGAAACATTATAACAGTAGGACTACTGAAACATAACGATGCGAAAAACTTGTACAGTGAACACAAACTTTAGCACCCTAAAATCACTCGACACATTTTTATTTTCGATTCTAAAGACTTATTTAAGGTGAAATTACTTATTTCGTACCAGGTACAGACGAAAGAGAGTGGAGGGTTGAGTAGGACTTGCGCCTCTGAAATATCAACTTCTGCGATTTTCCTGCTTTTCCTGGCTGAAGGTCCACGAAACGGAGATCAGCACCGCCGGTTTGGACCTTAAGGGTCTAGTGCCGTCATACTTACTTTTTTTTTACTTTACATTATATCTCACAGATCTTTATAATTTCTTTTTGATTACCCAATCGCCCATTTTTTGCATTTTCTTTTCCAAGTTTTCCCTACAATTTTCCAGTTGTTTCGATTGTTTCTTATAGAGTTAATTTATTCGGCATCTGCATAACTCAAGTATTGAACATCCCATGCTAATAATATCTACTTTCATATTTAACTATCTGTATATTGCATATTCTGCATGCTGTCAATTCTCAGATAAAAATGTCTTGACCTTGGAAACAATTTATGAATCTTTTCACGTAAGATCTATGCCACTTAGATGACAGATTTCACATTATTTGCTTTCCTTTTTTTAGTCCCCTTGAAAGCCTTTCTGTCAGAAACTAAACGAACTTCGGTAAGTTAAAAGGGGAAAGACGTTATTTTATTGCAAAGTATAAAGAGCATAGTTGAAAATCAAACCGAACGAAATTGCCTTGTGATAAAAAGAGAGCGCTGTTCCAAAAATAACGCCTCATTGCAGGACTGTTTTTTAAGTTATTATTTTATTTTACTGGCAATAGTTATATACTATAAAAAAAAATTGACTAAATTCAATGCGTGAATCAAGTAATTCATGTTTGTTCGAGAAACTGCTATTGCTAACAGCTCATTCAACCCGACGCCGCCTGAGGCCAAAACAGTAGAGCGAACCCATCCCTTATGGGCTAACATGGCAAGCCGAATTCCTTACGACAAAGTCCATCAAAACGATCCATAAGACAACGGTCAAGTATGGTTCTGAAGCATGGCCGCAACGAAAGGCCGACATTTCTAGAGGAAGTGTCTAAGGATAGTCTTAGGTGCTTGTTTGACTGGCCACATATCAAACAATAAGCTGCACGAAATGTTTGGCTTGATCCAAATTTCCAGAGCTGTAATGAAAATAAGATTGAGATTGCTCGGCCACATTATGGGGATGAAGGATAACAAATTACTAAAGATTATGCCCTTTGGTTTCATTTGGGTCCAAACAGACTGTAGGTTGTTCTCAAATGAGGTGGGAACAGGTCATAAATAAGGACTTAAAGGAACATGTGCTTCGCTTTTTCTCTTTTTTATGGCTCGGGTCTCTTTTCTATGGAATTGGGTTTCGCGACCTTTTTGTTTCCTTCATCTGTTGGCTCGATCCTTCAGCTTCAATTAATAACGAGTACAGGCCTTTGTACCTCTCAAACACAGTTGAGGGTGACCTTTGTCTGCTCATTTCGCTCGCTAGAGTGAGCCAGTTGGACCTTTGCCACTCAAACACTTTTTAGTATTTTTCGTTGTTCTTAGTTCATAGCGTTTTTCATACCTGCCTGCGAAGAATTCTCAGAATACAGCTGCGTGACCGTATCTCCAGCGTGGATCTACGTCGAATGTGCAATATTCAGAGAGATGTTGCGCTCACTATTAAAGAACGCCGTTTGAAATGGTTGGGCCATGTATTACGGAAGCCGCCAGAATACTTGCCTCGCCAAATACTTCTAGTCGAGCCTATTAGCTCCTGGAAGAGACGCCAAGGAGGACAGAGGAAGAACTGGTGGAACCTGGCCAAATCAGACCTTGAACCTATCGGGGGATTCAGAAAGTTCGGACACAGATGGTCAACTCAGTGGCTCGCTTTTGCAGAGCAGCTGGCAGAAGATCGCTCAACATGGTCCAAGAAGGTCTCCAAGATCATCGATGCCGGGCGAGGTGGAAACGCCTGATTCCCGCCACAAGTACAAGTACAAGTTATTTCATAGCACAGGAAAAGGAAGAAGAAAAAAAAAAGAAGGATAAATTAAAAAATGTGCTATTATTATGCGTTTCTTCTACATTTTGTCCTTTCTTCATAGGAATGGGTGATGAGTGAAGCTCTGAATATATTAGGGTGGAGAAGGAGTGCGCGCAGATGCGTGCCTCAGGCGGTTGTGTGCTGCTTTGAGTTGTTAGTAGTACTATTAATAATATTCTTCGAAGGAAAGGTCTTGCGACAGGCAAGTTTTTGTCACAATCTAGGAAGACCATGGCTTCAAATAATTCCAAAAGTTCTTCAAGAGCTCTGAAAAGCTGTTTCATGAAATAATGAAAAAGAAAGGCATAAATGAAAAAATACATGGCAAGATAAAGATCGTGATTGGAAGAAACAGCAAAATCATAGGCATATAAAAGGTAATTTCTTATACAGCCCTGGAGTTAAAAATTGGAATATGGAAATAACTGAACTTTGCAGTTAAAGCATGAACTTTTACTTGTATCTGAAAGAAAAAAATATTTTCTAATTAGTGCAGTTAATATAATTCGAATTCCAAGTTTCTTGTCAGAATTTGAAAAAAATTGAAAGGGTCAAATGCAGGTATTATTCAGCTGAAAATATTAATTGCATTCTCCAATTAGTAGCAATATTCGAATTCCAAGTTTCTTGTCAGAATTTGAAAAAAATTGAAAGGGTCAAATGCAGGTATTATTCAGCTGAAAATATTAATTGCATTCTCCAATTAGTAGCAATATTATCTTATTTTTGGGAGCGGTAAGGGCTAAAGCCAGAAATATACTCAGACGAGGGTAAAACTAAAATAAATGATAGGTCACCCAAGTTCGGAAAACCTGTTCAATATTGGAAAATGAATATTATACATTTAGGGGAAGGGAGGCACTTTTCCCATCTACGTTTCTGTTTATCAATGCAGTGTTAGAGGTGGCATTTCAATGTCAAGTAATTTTCTTTATTGTTTTAAAGCTAAACCTCAGGAAGGGAAAGGGGAGGGAAATTCTACTCATTGCGAAAATGATCTTCATGGTAATCTATAACAGCTCAGAAAAAGAAAAACACGAGGAAAAAAGTGTCAAGCCGAAATACCCTTATCATTTACAAAGACATTGTACTGTATTTACCCTCTTTTGTCTCATATTCCATTGTCAATATGTCGTATTTTCTTCCACTGTCAGACGTAATGTGAAAGCTTCTTAATCTTGCGAAAGATATCAAATCCAATCCCATGGCTTTCTGTAGGACACTGATGACTGTTTTGACAGGTATTTTTCCCCTATATTTTTCCTGGAGCTTATCACGTGTTTTTTCAGGCAGGATAAAGGCGTTTACTGTTATCCTTTATTTATTCATTCCTGATGAAAGTTCTTTTTGATTCAGTTTAAATAAAGTGAGTGACTGTTTATTTGATAAGACGTACTGGCAAACTCCCGATTCCTATAGTAGTTTTTATTTTATGCTGCCAAAGAATGTACTTTTCCCCCTTATTTCTGTGGGCTTTCCCCTTGAAAAATCCTCTGATAAATCTTCATCCCTATTGATGTGATTTGTGTATTAAAAGATATACCAAAATTTATTTTGAATAGTTGTCAGAGTAGTCAAAATATAATTGGCGTTCACATTCTTTATTTTATTTTCTTACATCACTTCCATCAAATCTCCATTTCACAATTTCGCATGAAAAGCACGATTTTATCGTGTATTTTGATCAACACCATCTATACTTTGATTGACACCATCTATATAACACTATTTATATTTTTTTTCTAAATCTTCTGCCCGAATATTTAAAAACGAGTCCCTTCAAAAAATCCAGCACATAATTATGTAATGCTATGTGCAGTACCATGGTTTCTTGTATGGACTGCAGTAGGGAGGTACTGCTTTTTTTTTTTTTTAGTTACTCCAATATTACTGCTGGATTATTTATTATGGGCCCTCATACTAAATAATCTTCCCATGAATACATCTTCTCACGAAGATGCAAGCTGGATGGAAGTCATCCTTCGTTGTCACGCTGGATTTGCTTCAACAGAGGTATATTTTTGCTTCCATCCCCCTCCCATTCATCTCTTGCTGAACTTGATAAAGAGCTCTGATTCAACTCCCCCTTGAGACGAGAGTAGAACTGAATGGAGAAATCCACCTTTTTATTAAAGAGCATAATAGACGAACATGAGTTCAACTCCAATCCTCTTGAAAATTTTCACAGCAACAACAACAACGACGTGAGCCATTGAGAACCCAGTATGATTAGATGCATAAAACCAATAGTTGATAAAATTAAAAAAGGAATATTTCTTTTGCTGGTCCTAAATCTGATGTATAGATCGTCTGGTGTATTTATTTTTGGATGCTCATCGATTATAGGAAATGTTGTCGGCTTATTTTAAAGGAGGCCCTAGACGGTCTATCGTTTTGATCAAAAGCTTACGTCAGTCTATTGACACAAGCATGATTGACCGTCTAGGAACCTGTTTGAAGCTTGAGTCAAGCGTTGACGGTGATTGATAGAAAGTTTCAATTACTCAATAATTTTTATCTAAAGCAGCGTGCTAGATTAGCTTTGGTTGAGATTGAAGGGCTGATTGAAGGGTCGATTGAAGGTTAATTGAAGCACACGTCAATGGATTGACGGAAACTTTTGATTAAAATGATTGACCGTCTAGGGCCTCCTTTAGAATAGACAGAGTCATATTAGCTTAAAAGAAAAGGATGTGGTAAGATAATAGTGCTTTGCAGTTCTTTTTTATCAATCTTTATTTTTAGAAAACACTCTTTGACTCGGAACCGAAACAATTTCACTTAAGTCAATTTGATTAAAGCTGAGTAAAATTGATAGTGATTCATGTGATTTAACCCATAAATTTCTAGAAATTAAAACAAATGGAATTTGTTGCTTTAAAGCTTCAGCTTTATAAACAAGTATTAAACAACCTCTCACCAATATTGGGTTTTCTTGGACCTGGAATGATTCATGGGGGCTTAAGGAAAGTCGACGAAAGTTCGTCGTTTTTTTGCCTTTTTTCTTTTAAGGAGGCTGCAAGACACAAAAATCCAAATTTGGAGGGTTAGCATTAGTGATTCACCAGTATTAAATTGGAATAAACAAGTAAAAATAATTTCTGCTTCTGTCACTTCAGGGTAATTGCCCGCTGAAGGTACCAGGTTCTAACCCATTATAGGTATCATGTTTTAAAAGAAGGGGGAAGAGGGATAAACTATTATTAACTATTAAATTCTTCAATATAACTAATGCTAACCTTTTTTTATGTAACTATTTTGCTTTTGGACTAAGAGAACGTCAAAAGACTGGTCTACTCTCTTGAGTCCTCATCGCCGTTTTGCGTTTAGATTTTTATAAATCGGGTTTTTCATCATAAATATTTGTTATTTATATTTTTGTGTATTGCTATGCAGGCTTAAAAAAAATTTATGCATACACACCTCTAATCTAAGAGTAGATGTGCTACAAGATAGGTACCCCATTATACATTCACACATACTAGTGTAAAAGTAGCTGTGCCATAAGGTGAGTGTATCTAAGGTGACAATTTGTCACTAAATTCTCGTAATGTCATGCTCTTGCTTACCCATAGATAGAAAATTACAAAGGTGACTTTAAATGTGAGGAAAATACATCGTTAGAAATACGCTTAACTCGCTTTAGTACGCCAAATATCAGTAGACATTGTAGACTGGCCTGAGGTCTTTAGTAAAGAAAAAAGAAAAATAGTCGAATAAAAAACACCCTCTTTCTTGATCATTCAGTCAGGAAAGGTCAAAGCCGAAGGTACATTCAAGGAATGCTGTAAAATTTTTCTGATCTGAATTCCCCCATAACTTGATCTGGAAAAGGAAGAGAAATTTCCCTGTTTTTGTTTCTAGGTACGGTCCGTATTCCCGTCATTTGACAGAATAATTAGATGTATTGCCCAATTAACCTTCTGGCATTACCTTTGTTAATAGACATATTAGACAAGAAACCTATAGGGACCATAATTATGGCCCTGTCTTGTTGAGTTTCCAAGGTAATATGTGAATTCAAGGAATCCCGTTGTTAAATAATTGGTCTCTTAATTGATGTATTAGACTCTTTACTGTATAATTAAAGTGGCTAAGCGTGTTTAGTATATAGGCTCAGGCTTAAACGAAAAAATTTGATAAAACGGGATATGATTGAAGGTTTTCCGTAATATTTCTTGAATATTTGAGAAGAATTTGTGTATGGTAAACAATTACAAAACTAATTTAGGCATCTTGCCAAATTGTTTGGTCTGAACCACTACAGTTAGGGTCCTATTTTGGAGGTTATCCGTCAGTATTTAGAGTTTGAACGCGGCCCAAGGTGTATACTTACATTTGAATAAACTAGTATTTTTACCCCAATAACTAAGGTGTATAATTAACAAGGTGTATACCCGAATATACCCCATAAACAAGTGTATACCCCTTGTTTATTGGGTGTATACCCCAATAAACAAGGTGTATACTAGTACTTTTTTCTTGCTTTTAGATAAACTAGTATTTTTACCCCAATAACAAAGGTGTATAATAAACAAGGTGTATACCCCAATATACCCCATAAACAAGTGTATACCCCTTGTTTATTGGGTGTATACCCCAATAAACAAGGTGTATACTAGTATTTTTTTTTTCTTGCTTTTAGAAAAACTAGTATTTTTCTTGCTTTTAGAAAAACTCTTTATCAAAGATTTCTCTATTGTTTCTTGAAATAAAATTGAGGGCCATGACCCCTCTCCCCATCGATATCACTGTCTAGGGCAACATCCTCAAACTTGTTTTTACTGCATCCTACAGTATGAAACAAAAAAAAAACGGCTATTAAAGATATATATAAATCAAAGACAGACATTATTTACAATTTCTATTATTCGCTGTAAAAAAAAATCATGTAAATTTCTTATGATTTACTTATATCTTGGGGCTCGATTTTGCTTATTTTATGATCTATTAAACTAATGGGGCTGGTTGTTTAAAAATTCCTGATCTAGGAAGTATGACTTTGGAGAACAATCCCCATGACTAGGTCTTAGATAAAGGTCACTAAAAGGTCACTAAAGTTAAGCACAGTAGCCTAGAAAAATAAATAATTATCATTGGTACTCTCTGTATTTTTCATTAACAAGTTTTCGGCTTATAAAGTTTTTGGCTGAAAGCTTTTTGGTTCAAGTTTTTGGATGAAAGTCTTTTGGTTCAAGTTTTTGGCTGAAAGTGTTTTGGTTCAAGTTTTTGGCTGAAAGTTTTTTGGTTCAAGTTTTTGGCTGAAAGTTTTTTGGTTCAAGTTTTTGGCTGAAACTTTTTTGGCTTTTCCTCAGATGGTAGTTGGGGTAGTGTTCAGGATAGTTCAAGGTAGCTCTTGGGGTAGTTCAGGTGCTGGCTTGGGTTTGTTTCTTATGTCGAGGCATCATCTCACTGTGAGACCTCTCATGGATAGGGCTCACAGTTTCAAATGAACTTTGAAAAATTAGACCGCAAGAGTGACAATGTGAGGTTATTATACAAGATAACATATTATTTATTTCAGAAGGTTTCGATGTGGAAGTCATGTCTATATTCTACAAGTATTTGCGATATCTTCATTCTGAAGCCGTTTAAAAAGCATGGTTCCTGCGAGAGTAGAAGTGACTGCAGTGACTTGTCCTAACCTCACTCGAATTGATTGCCTAGGAAATTTTTCACTAGGAAATTTTTGGGCTCGAATTTGTTAGTCTGCATTCTGCAACTAGTTGCCATGTAGAATATTTTAGCAGGAATTCTCCATGAAAGCATTTGTCATAAACCTGCCTTGCAGCTTCGTTCTGCATAGATCTGCCATTCAGAATATTTGTGTTTGAACTGCATTTTAAAGGAATCAAAATTTATAGACAAAAAATGAATAATGAAAAAAAAAAATTGTGTAGACTATTTCCAAGGTGTTCACGGGTTCAATTCCCACTGTAATGGGCTCTAGTTTTTAATCTTTTAATCATAGATTCTGCCTCTCTTGAGTTTCAGCCTGGTCAAACCCTATTGCTATAAGGTTATTTGGGATACTAGCTCTTATAGTCACATATAAATAAGTGACAGCCATCTATAAGCTGCTTTAAGAGGAGGCCCAACCATTAAACACTTTATAAAGGTAATCACCAGGGTGGCAGCATATCACCGTTATTGCTGGCGATAAGAATCTTGTTGAAAAATAATCTTTTTTAGAGGTATCCTGCAGGGCCGTATCCAGGATTTTTGTTCAGGGGGGGGGTTTACTAATTTTTTACTTTTTTTTTTGGGGGGGGGGGTTACTAATTTTTGACTCAGTTTTCGACTAATTTTACTGATTTTTACCTAGGTTTTACTAATTTTCGACTTATTTTCGAGTAGGTCAAAAATTTCGGGGGGGGGGGTTCAAACCGGGTAACCCCTCCCCTGGATACGGCCTTGGTATCCTGTAGTTCTGTACTTTTTTTTTTTTTTTTTAGAGGCACACTGTACTTCTAGTTCTATGTCCTTCGGGATACAGGTTCAAATCCTTGTGTTGCTTAAAAATCCCAAGTCCTGTCTTGGGGTGGGGGTCATTGATGTGACTCTGCAAGCTCAGCCGCCTGGGATATGGAGGCAATGCCCCTTTGAGACCTCAGCATCGATCCAGTTAGGTCACCACCGCAAAGTAATTATTTTTTTTTTTTTTTTTAATAAAAAAGCATCGTAAGAGATCAGTATTCTTCTCTTTTTTGGTAACCTTTTGCTTCAGAATTTTGTGAATTTGAGAAAAAACAAGGAGTTGGCAACTAAATTACCTTAAATAATATAACAAAATAGAATACTGAGATGAGCTTCATTACCTGTAGACTTTACAAAGTCTTTTGAACAATCTATCATCATTAACGCTATTTACAGGAGGTTTCTAACAAAATTCAGAAAAAGCTTTAGCATTATATGGAGTCAACGATGATTAGGATTGGATGTTATTTATGAGCAGACAGAGGTTTTTTATGAGCAGATATATTTTGTAAAAATCTATCATCATTAGTGCTATTTACGGAAGTTTCTACCAAAATTAAAAAACTTTCGTGGTAAATGAGAAAATCGATAAATAGAATTGGAAATAGCTCAGTGATAAATGAATGAAAAACTATTGTTTGTTAGTTACGAGCAGAAAGTCCGATAGAAACAGAAATGAAGATAGATTAGACCCTTTGCCCATTAGGTCCATGCCCCTCTTAAATCTCAAAATTGTTTGCGATTTTCTTATAGTTTCTTACATTTTCCATCTAGTTTACTAATTTTTTGTTTTTATTGAATTTATCCCCCTTCCTAGGATATTGCCCCTTAAAATAGATTCCTGTGTATGTACCCAAGACTGCCAACCGGCGAGAAAAGAAATCATTAGATTTTAGTGATTATTTGGTCGATTTTGTTATTTTCTTCAATAATTTAGTGATTTTGGATTGATTTAGTCGAACCTGTGCATCAATGTGGCTCTTGCCCCTGTCATGGAAAATTCAAACTAATAAGAGGGTCGGAGCCTATTGACATTAATTTTCCCTCGAGAAAGTCTAGATGGGAGCGTTTGGATCTGAAAAATCCCTTAAGTGACGTTCAAGTCGCAAAGTTTCGCATCCATAGCGACGGTGAATTGAAAATACTTCTTCTATATGAAGAATAAATCACTTTGTAGATAAAACACAAAAAATTCAACATCTGCTTTTTCAAACTTTACAGGTAGTGTGCGGCCGGAAATGTGGACGAATTTTCCTGATTCGGGCATATGCCCAAAAGGATGGTGGCTGGCCCGCTCCTCAACAGCATCTCACAGTTTTTAAAAAGCTTGGGCCTGCATACCTGGATAAAATTTAAATTTTGCAAGGGCAGACTTATTACGTTACAATGGCATACATGGAAACAGTAATGGGCCACATGGTTTTAAGCTTGGTTTAGAAAATCCTTTATTAAGATGAAATAAGATAAATAAAATTCCTGTGTCATCAAGGCCTTATCCAGGAATTCGGCTCGGGGGGGGGGGGGAGGGGGTTCAGGGAGAGTTTTACAAAAACACTTTAAAAAACGCATCAATTTTTTTAAATGAATTTTTGTTACATTTTTACGATTCAGACAGTTTTTTTTGTGTGTGTGTGTGTGTGGAGGGGGGGGGGGGTTCAAACCCTTAAAACCCCCTGGATACGGCCTTGTGTGTTATAGAGAAAAATTCGATAGAAAAAGGTTTAAAACAAGCAGGTGGAACTAAATCTAGAAAGCGACTAGGTCAGTCAACTACTAATGTTAAAAATTGTTTGCTTATTATAAACACTTAATGCTAAATTGAATTATAAAAATACACTCTGAGGTGCGTTTACTTTACTTATTGCGACCACAAGATCTCAGTTCGATGAAGATTTCAGGCCAAGGTTATCATCAATAGTTTATTATCAGACATATAGATTTAATAGGAATTGTTTTTGGGAGGTGGCTGTATCTGCTCTCTGCCTCCAATTCTCCTTATGTACCCCATGATATCCCATATTTTCAATATTGCTCCTAATATCTGACAGTTAAGAAATACCCCCCCCCCCCAAAAAAAAAAAAGAAGAAAAATTGTGGTGAAACCGGCCGCAAATTTGTCGTGAGTTGAAAATTTACAATGTTACGTTAATGGCAAAAATTTATTTGACTCTTTTCGAGTTCAACTTTGTGCTTAGAAAATTTGTTATCCATATGTGAAGGCAGATTTAGATCTGCCTTTGCATAGGCAGATTTAAATCTGCAAAGGCAGATTTAGAACAAAATATTAGGGAGGGGGGGGGGTAATGAGACAAGGGTGTCAATAATTGACTAAATGACCTATTTATTTAGAAAAAAGGTAAAAAAGAGAAATAAAACAAATTTGGGTGCCAGAAAAATCTTGGGGGGCGCGCTCCGCCCATCCTGCTAAATCCGCCACTGTTCACATGAAGTTTAGTCAAGAATTTTTTTTGATAAATAAAAAGAAGAGAAAAGAAAGTAATATTTATAATCCACATGAATAAGCTGGAAGAACGAACTGAATAAATAATTTCTATTTTGAGAGCTTCTTGTGGAATATATTTTGATTCTTGACGGAGGAAATTATGACTGTTTTTTTCCTTAGAAGCAAAATTCCCTTTGTTGCCAGACTAACAATACCACAAATATATCACTGGTAATTCCAGACAAACCATCAAGGCCGTATCCAGGGGGGGGGTTGACCCCCCGCCCCCCCTAACTGTTTGTCTGACTTAAAAACGCAACGAAAATGGATATAAACATTTTTTGTGTTTTTTAAGTTTTTTTTTGTGTAACACCCCTACCCCCCCCCCCCCCCCACCAAAAAAAAAAAAACCTTGTGTAAAACACCCCCAGAAAAAAATCCTGGATACGGCCCTACAAACCATGGTCGCTCTGCTTTTAATTTTTTTTTTTTCTGAAGCTAAAATACTCTGAATGGGAAATCCCTGCATATACTGTCAAGAGAGAAAACTTCCCTGATATAATAAAATTACGTCAGGAACTTGGTGCCTTTATTGCTGGCAAAGGCAAGGGGATCTAGCATGCCCCGGGCTCTTTTTACAGAGGGGTGCCAAATTGTCTACTAGACAAACAAGATATTCCAAAAATAGATTTTAATTAGCTTTTTTATATTGATTTGTTGTTCCTTAGATATTTATCTATGGTGGGATATTTCATTTGCCAGAGTAGGTCTATTTCTCCTGACTCTAACTCCTAATTAAAGTAAGCTACGTCCCTGACTTTCGGTGGAAGCTACTTCCTTTCTAAAACTGGCATATGCCACATCATTCCAAGTCAGCATTGCTACGTCTTTCATTTCTGTTTGTTAGATGTAAAATAATTCTTAAAAAAAAAAAAAAAAAAATACAGCTTCTTTTGTAGTATTGATGTTGCCTTCGATGTGAAAACATATTCCTCTACTCATCAAATAAACAGAACAGACCCTTTGTGATTCAAATTAGCAGACATAAAATTAAGGAAACTTGAACCGCCATAGCTACAAATCTGCGCGTCTACACACTTCTCTACCTATATAAACGGGAAGTGTCCATAATTTTAAGCCAATCACTGATATTCAGCTCTGAAAACAATCATGTGATTGTGTACAACAGTTACCCGAATTCAAGCAAGTATTCTTTATTACAGGAATTGCATATAGTCCAAGTAGGTTTCATTAAAATGTGGCAACGAGGAATCGAGTTGAAACTATCAAGAGATATTTTTTTTCGTGGGGGGGGGGTGAAGACTTATATTTTCATTTTTTTATTCCCAAACAATCACCCATTTTGGGCTCTGAAAATAATGGTGTGATAACAAGTGTTTTCGTAAGGTTCAACATAAAAAAATAAAGCTTAGTTCATTCTGTTCTTGAAAATTACGTATTTCAACAGGCGAAAAAATTTGAAAAGTTCCTTTTTGTAACTTTCAAGTTCTTGCAACCAGGGTTATCACTGAAAATTGAATCATATCCTAAGATTCATTTGAAAAAAAGTTCTAGGTTTCGAAAGAATTTCTCAAGATACTAAGTAGTAATGATAACATATATGTAATTACCATACTTTTGAAGGCATGGTTTAACACTTATCCTTTTCCAATTATTTCAAGCTCTTGGCCAACATCTTGGGGAAAACCACAAGGACTGACAGCCATACTTGCAACTTTTGACTGGCCAATTTTTCTTTTTCCCTTCACAAAATTTCCTTCAGTTTTCATGTGCAATCCAAATATTTTGGAGGGGGCTTCCATGAGAATCATCTGAGCCACTGCAGAGCTCTCATGAAGGGAGCATTAAGGCTCCTTTTATGTTTTTAATGGTCCTGCAATGTCAAGGGGTGACGTAAGGAATTCGGCTACCCGGACAAGGCTTCCTCGAAAGCATGGAGGTAGAAACATAAACAGTAAGGGACCAACGATTAAAATGATGATTCAAATATATTTTATTTAATAATTTTGAAAAATTGTTTTAGAAGTACAACGTCAATTAAAAAAGGACCCAAAAAGATTCTACAAAAGAAAAATCAAAAGAGGGGACCCATTTTATCTTCAACACCTTTAAGTGTCAATCAGTTGAAATAGGTAATTTTTTGCATTTTGCTAAAGGCTAAATCACAATGTGATTATACTAATATGGAGATTTAGCTAATTTGAGCCAATGAGAATTTTTCAAATAGTTTTTCATCCAATCATTAAAAAAAAAAAAATCTCTTTGGCTCCTGTTAGCGATTGCTAAATCTCTATATTGGTAAAATATCATTGTGAGTAGGCTCTAAGTGGAAATGCTTTTTATTGTACTATATATTATCATAAGCCTTTCCTGCAAGTCAAGGCCAAATCCAGGGGGTGGGTACCGGGTTTGAAGACTCCCCCCCCCCGAAGTAAAAAAATTAAAAAAATTCATATAAATACATTTTTGGTGCGTTTTGTAAAGATTTTTCTGTACCCCCCCCCCCCCAAAAAAAAAAAATACCCCTCCTACGAAAAAAATTATGGATATGCCCTTGCTTGGAGTCCATCTTTTTGTGAAATCTATGTAAGACACGAGTTCTATTTTCTATAACTCCAAATTTCCTTTAGAGCTGGCCATTAAAAGCCCTATGAAGGACGCTTTGGGAACCAAATCCAATTTTCCACGACTGGAAAGATATATACAGCTATTTTCTCAAGGCTAGTGAGAAATAACGAAGTAAACTTGAGACTGAAAATAATGGCTTTTGTTGAGCTGACTCTTTCCTTTCAAGTGCATAAGGGTGGTAGAAAACGTTTGCTGGATTATGTTCAGGAAATAAGCCTACAAATTTGTGTAAAACTCTGGTGAGGGGAAGCAAGAAAAAGTAAATCCTACAATGATTTAATTGTGATTATGACCATTATTTAGGATTTACAGATGGTGAGTGAAGGCTCACAATGGCTGATAGCCTAGTATCGTAATATTATTTTTGTTAACGGGGGAAGGGGTAGAAATGCCACTTTAAGCCCTTGGTTACATGTCCTAAGGACTTTTTCACTAGATCGCTGCTGATCATTCCTTTGTCACTAAGAAAACCTCTATCATTAATCATAATATATTTATTTCAGATTTTATATACTTCGTAGTGGAGCCCCTCACAACTACATATATTTTATTGGAAAGGGATGAAGGAAGGTGGGTGAAAACTACACCCTGGGTCATTGAATGGGAGGGGATATCTGTACCCCAGGTCGCTGGCTAAACGCCCTATGTATTTTTTGCTTGGGACATATTTCTCATGTCTTTGTCTCTAAAAGATTATATTAGTAATCACGATTTATTTATTGCAGATTGCACTTCGCGGTGGTGCCCCTCAGGACTGGGGATTAGTTGAATTTTCAAATCATACACAGGCTGAAAGTACTATGAGGCAGAGGAACAATGCCATTTTACATGGAGCAAAAATCAGAGTATCCTTTTATATCCCAGGAGTTCGAGCAATTAATATTTACATGAGACTTCTGAACGAAACAGTAAGTTAAGAGCCTAAAAAATTGCCATTTTTAGGAAAAAAAAAATTACAAATGGGTTCATAAGTTATTTTATTGAAATTATATGTCTTGAGGCTAAGCCATAAGTATATAATTTTTTGACTTCCTCATTTGTACGTCTCAGCTATTAGTCTACGAGTGACACGTGCAAAAATATCTAATAAGAACTGAGGGAAATTTAAATCAAACCGCTGAACGTCAGCCTAATAAGAAGTTAGGAGTCTAATGCCTTAGCCATATTATAGACCTAATGCCTTAGCCACACAATAGGAGCTAGTAGCCTAATAAGGAGTTAAGACCCTAATACCTTAGCTACAATGTATGAGTTTTGAGCCTAATAAGGAGTTAGGAGTCTATTGTCTTTTAGGATTTAGGCTTAATTACGATTTGAGAGCCTAATGCCTGAGCCAAACTAAAGGAGTTAGGAGCCTAATAAGGAGTCAGGAGCCTAATAAGGAGGTAGGAGCCTAATGCCTTAGCCATGTTACAGGACCTAGGAAACTAATAGGGAGTTCAGAGCCTAATGCCCGAGCCACACTACAGGAGTTATGAGCCTAATAAGGAGTTAGGAACCTAAAATCTTAACCACACTGTAGGAGCTAGGAGCCTAATAAGGAGTTAATAGCCTAATGCCTTAGCCACACTATGGGGGTTGGGAGCCTAATTAGTAGTTAGGCTGAATTAAGAGCCTAATGCATTAGCCAAACTGTAATCGCACATATTGATAAAAAAAAAAATCAAGAGTAATGAATGGCATGTATCTTGCCTTGCTTTCAACGTCACGTTTCAAACAGTTCGTGGTAACGAACTGTAAGTAAGGAGCGACCCGGCTCAATGGTAACCGAAACTCTAGAAAACGGGATTTTGATACCAATAGATACATCAAAAGAATCAAATTTTAATGCTGATTTCAAATATATAAGTTTCATCAATTTTAGTCCTACCAATCAAAAGTTAAGCGCCTGAGAAAATTTGGCTGATTTTCGAAAAAAGGGGGAAAGACCCCCTAAAAATTATAGAACCTTAATGAAAATAACACCATCATATTCAGCGTATCAGAAAACCCTACTGTAAAGGTTTCATGCTCCTATCTTCAAAAATATGGGATTTTGCATTTTTTGCCAGAAGAAAGATCACGGATGCGTTTTTTTTTTTTTTTTTTTTTTTTTTTTTTTTTTTTTTTTTTTTTTTTTTTTTTTTTTTTTTTGCAGGGGTGATCGTATCAACCCAGTGGTCCTAGAATATATTGGGAGGACTCATTGGAACGGATATTAAAAATTTTAGTGCCCTTTTTAAGTGATCAAAAAAATGGAGGGCAACTAGGCCCCCTCCCACGCTCATTTTTTTCCAAAGTCACCGGATCAAAATTTTGAGATAGCCATTTTTTTCAACATGGTCGAAAATATGATAATTATGTCTTTTAGGATGACTTAATCCCCTGAAGTCCCCGGGGGGGAGGGCTGAAAGTAATGAACTTTACCCAATGTTAACATATAGTATTGGTTATTGGGAAGTATACAGACGTTTTCAGGGGGGATTTTTTCTGGTAGTGGGGGAGGGGGTGGGTCAGGGGTTATGTGGGAGGATCTTTCCATGAAGGAATTTTTCATGGGGGAAGGGACATTGCTAAGAAGGGGCGCCGGATCTCCCTGCATTATTTAAAAAAAAGATCAGAAATTAAATATTAAAAGAAAACAAGTTTTTCAACTGAAAGTAAGGAGCAACATCAAAACCTAAAATGAACAGAAAATATTACATATATGATTGGGTTCGCGCCCTAGTCAGTACTTCGCTCTTTAAGCCAAAGATTTTTTAGTACTTTCATAAGAGCTATTTATTCTAATTAAAGGCCTTTGTGATTAAGCGGTCATTTTTAAAGAGTTGGAACAAAATTTGAACTTTAGCTTAAAGAGCAAGGTATTGACTAGGGGGAGAACCCCTTAATACACGTATTGAAAATATATGAATATAGAAGTTCGTTACGTAAGTTAATTCGTAAGTTACGTATATGTATTATTAATAAAACGTTCGTAAATAAAACTAAGCAAGTTTTGAGAAAGCCATTAAACAAAATAAAAGTAAAATTAATATGCAAATTTTGTTTTAATTATTCATGTACGGTGAGCCAAAATCAAAACCTGCATTAATTCAAAAACGTTCAAAAATTCAGTAAAAAAAAACAAGTTTTTTTTAACTGAAAGTAAGGAACGACGTTAAAACTTAAAACAAACAGAAATTATTCCGTATATGGAAGGGGCTGTCCCCTCCTCAACGCCTCGCTCTTTGCGCTAAAGTTTGACTTTCTCACAACTCTATTTTTTTAAATAATAAAAACTTTACCGTAAAGAGTGAGGCGTTGAGTAGGGGACAGCCCGTTTCATATACGGAATAATTTCTGTTCGTTTTAAGTTTTAACGTCGTTCCTTACTTTCAGTTAAAAACAACTTGTTTTTTTTAATTTAATTTTGTACTACAGAAGCGGAAAATTGAAATAGCTAGAAACTGGTTTTAAGAGCCAATATCAATCCCTGATTTGTTCCCAAGCATTGTCTACTCCTTCCCTTCTAAGGGAACGCAACGCAACAAATAACGTGGCCCTGGCCTGACGAGTTACTAGAACCAAAGAAAAACAAAAAACAAATGGGTGCATATGTTTATGCGTATTTGGAGACTAAGCTATGATATATTCAGAGGCTAGGTTAATAGCAGATAATTTCTTGACTTCGTTATTTGTGCGTCTCAACTCTTGGTGTTGTGCGAGTGACACCATCAAAGCATGACACTGGCTGGTGTGTGGTGCGTGCAACACTCGCTAATTATAGACTAAAACTTAATTAGTAAATGATAGTTATAATTTTGATAGAGTAAACTAGGTAAACGCAATAATGGCAAAATTACTGAAGTAAGTATAGTTCTGAGCTAAACTATGCAGAGTCAAAAATTCTCAGTTTTGATTTCATAAAGAGGAAAAACTGTCCTAAATAATAATATTATGTAATCTAGCTTAATTAGCATATGCCTAATAAGCTACGTTTTATCCAATATATACGTTGTATCCATTGTTGTATACTTAGTATCATCGTTGTATCCAAAACTTTCTTACAATACAAATTCTAGAGATTATATATAACGACCTGGACGTCTTTTTTCCTTTTTATCGCGATCACTTCAGGACCATCTCAACAGATGACATATAATCCTATTCATTTTAGCTATTCCGTCAGGAAACCTTATATCTGCTCTTGAAAAAATTGGCTGAGAATTTTGCTAGAAACTCATCAGAGGAAAGACAATTACACGTGGGGACGGATCTTTGGATAAGGCTTTTTAAGGAATTTTGGCCAACTTCTCTGTTGGAAAGGGAATCCTATAGACAGTTGCTATGACACGTAACTCTCAGGGGTTTATTTCTTGGGGGAATCCTTTGTAGTTAGAATATTGGAGCAAGACGTGGCTGCTAAATCAGACTGTTTGGAGCAATGGCCTTAGCTTGCAAATTACAATGAGTGATCATCCTTACAGCCGAGTGGTTGCTTATAATTTTTATTTCTAATATCGATTAAATCAAGAGATATTGTTGTTTTCGTGTTTATTGTTGGATCAGATATCAATATCGTAAGATAAGGGATTAAAACCGACTATTATGGAAATAATAAAAGAACAGCCGAAACTTTCGTTTCGCATTGCAGCAACATTGACAGTTTCATTTATTTGTTTTTAGGTTTACAAGAACGGTTGTCGTATTTCAGCTGAACTAAGTAAGTAGTAACAGTGATGTCCTAGCAAGGGCGGATCCAGGATTTTTTTTCGGAGGGGGGGGGGTTTACTAATTTTTGACTTTTTCGGGGGGGGGGGGTACTAATTTTTGACTCAGTTTTCGACTAATTTTACTGATTTTTACCAAGGTTTTACTAATTTTCGATTTAATTTCGAGTCGGTCAAAAATTTCGGGGGGGGGGGTTCAAACCGGGTAACCCCCCCCCCCCTGGATACGGCCTTGTGTCCTAGTCGTGCATTTTCAGACTCCATATTTAATATGACATATCATTTGGAGGAGAAGGGGGGCACAAGTTCATGTCATGAGGGTATAAACGACAAAAAACCGTCAGAGTCACATATTATTTTGTGTGAATTTAACGATAGGCTAATAGTTGTTTCTTTGTATGGTCTACATCTAGTCTGGTCATTGCGGGAAGAGGTTGTTTGGGTATAGAAATCTGGTTACATGAGCCTAATTGCTAGCGAAGCTTGTGGAATTCAGCCAGTGAAATCTGTCAGCAGCTATAGTTAGGGTCTAGGGATTTCCTTGCTTCACTGGGCCTCTATGAGGAGGGAGCTACATTCTTATCCTCTACTTTTATGAGAATTGCCTATCGGATCTCAAATGAATTTGCTAGTAATTTGCAGCTAGGACGTTTGTTTTGCTTTTAGAGGGTTCGAGTTCTACCTGATCGAATATTTCGCTTGTGTTGCCACAACACTTGCTCTAGCAGCGGCTGCAAGACTTCACGTGGCCTTGGAACCGGAAGTCTGGTTACTTCATTGTAGTTTAATCTGAACAGTTAGTGGACATACTGTTATTCACTTCATCTAAAATTCCAAATTTTACAGAAGAGTGAACATTAAGCTGTGACATTCTTTTATCAAGATCGTAATCAACCTCATAATGAGGCAAATCACCTTTGAAGGTCTTCTACTCTGATCAATAAGGGGTGGTTACAAATGAACTAAATTAAAACAAGAAAATAAACAAGATTTGAGACATGTTAAAAAACATCCCGTCATTGAAAATAAATACATTAACAAACACAGAACATGTTCTATTTTGAACTCAATTAATTGGAATGATTTTGTATTGAATAAAATATTCACAATAATACTGTTTTTTACCTCAATAGTTGTATGTTGTGTCCCTCGTAAATTTTTTTCCGTGTAGTCACTAGTTCCCAGGACAAACGTAAGCTTGTTGAGCCTATAGCATGTTGTATTTGTATTGTTATCTATTTTTGTGAAAAAAAACAACAACAAAAAAAAAACAGAAAGAATATAAACAAAGAGACTTCATCAATGAATTCAGCATGGAAATCGCACCTCGAAGTGGTAATCAACCTTTTTTTTAGTCAAATCTCCCTAATTTATGGATATTATATGATGTTGAATACCTTATTGAAAGGCTCAAGTGTACATATGACGTTAATATTTACGATACAGTTTTTCATTAAGTCACAAGATTTGTGACTGCTCAAATGAGAATCTAAGCTTATTGGCTGCACTGCAATCTCCTGGAGTAAACAGTTAGAAGTTCTCGAGTCAGCAGTATATTTGAATCAGGAAAATAATTTTGTAGAGGGATTTCACCTTTTTGCCCTCTGTAAATTCGGTTCTTATTCCTAATTAAAGAAGTCATAACTAAGTTTGTAGCTTCAAGGATCCAAATAGTTGTTTATATTTTAAATATTTTTAATGGGTTCTGACTGGAGTCGAATTTCATTTCGCATGAGCGAATATTTTTTTGGCTTCTGTTTTGGAACAGAATTTAAAAGTTAATTTTCCTGGCTGGATATGTTTTGTTTAAGATACTTAAATCCTTTTGTTTTGTAAAATATAGTTTTTCAATTTAGAAAGTATATTTACTTTTTAGATATTTTTACATTTTTTTTATATTTTTAAAGATGTATTTTTATTTTATATTTTTATATCTATATTTCATATTTTACATATTTCTTTATATTTTTACAAGGTAAAAATATAATTTTTCAATTTTGCCAAACATATTCTACAAGTATGCTCTGATTGGTGCGCTGAATATAGGATTCTTTGTCCGAGAGCGCCAGCGTTCGAATCCTAGTGTATCCAATTGTGTGGTTTGGGACGGGGGTCAGTGGCGTGACTCTGTAAGCTCAGCCAGAGTCCACCCAGCTTTAAATGGGTACCCGGAGAAATCCGTGGAAGGTAAACAGGGAGGGTGTGTGAAAGCACAGGCTGAAGGGCCAAGAAACGGAGATCAGCACCGCCGGTAGGGGCTGTAAAGTCCAATGCCATCTTTACCTTTATGCTCTGAAGGGTATGAAATTCCACTCTGGCAGTGGAATCTCACGTCCCTCTATAAAAAATGTCTTCGTATCATGTTATTGTGTATGAACTAGAAAGTAATCTACGTAGAAAGGTCAGTTATTCTCAGAATTATTTCTAGTTATGGGAATGGCTTTCATCTCTGCCTCTATTGCACCCTTTTCTATCATTTATATTTCTTATCTCTTCCTCTACCCAATCAAATCCTTCAGAATCTAGCTAGAAACTTCAGAATCTAGCTAGAAACGTCTCTCATTTAATATCATTTTTGTACCTAACCTTAAAAGGATGGCACGTTGTACTCCCTCAATCCTGTCCTTTATAATTCGATTCCCTAAACGACTCCATTATCTAGGTTTTCTTGCTAGAAATGTCGTTAGGTATGTCTCGTCCCTTAGAAATAAACGAGAAAAGATATCAGGCTAGTTTAAGATATTTGAGGAATGAAGTTTGGGAATACTTTAGTGAAGGCAAATATGTTTGATTGATATAAATTCAAATAAAGACGAAATAATTATTACACAAGGAGTTTCATATTTTCAGACGGACAAAAAAAATGTCTTTTTTTGTAATGGCATTAATATTCAACTCAGCAGCCGGGGGTCAAAACGCACTCCCTGAAACAAAACAATCAAATTTTCTGCTAAAATCTTCATCTCTAGTTAGGTTATTCATCCTAGAGTATTAACCGAAAACCATTGGTAACCATCTCTAGCTAGGCAATTCGTCCTAGAGTATGAACCGAAAAGCATTGGTAACTTATAAAATAGAAACTAACGCTAGTGTCGAAAATACCATCAACGTCATTTAGCGTTTGGGGTTTCTGGAATTTTATTTTTCTAACTGGGCAATTGTGTTTAATACAGAAACTGAAATCAGACTCTTATTACTACAATTATTTTGCTAATTACAATACTTGCACTAATTTTGTCATATTATTATGCTTAAAATAAGCTAAACACCAGATAGTGTTTGATTTTTTTCAAAACTAGCGCCAGTTCCCAATCTTATAAGTTACTCGTACTCTTTCTTATCGACCGTTAAAATAGGCAAAGTCACTAGCCACCCTCGATTTGGTTTATCCTTGCTTGAAACGCTTCCTTTGGCACCATTTTCCGTTCAACCCGCTAAGTTCAAACTGCAACTCTTAAAATTTCTTGATTGTAGGAAAAGGTTGTTGTGATTGCTAAATTATGGTTAATTCATTTCAGTTAGATTTAGTATATTATGAAAAAAAACAAAGAATTCAGAATAATTTTCTTGATATTTTGATAAAGATAATTATATTCATTTACACCAAGAATAATTGGAATACATGGCAATCAACATTGCCAATCAAAAAGTCAGATTTTTTTATATAAAAATTCACGGTATTAACTTTTAAATTGATGTTAAACAATTATGAATTATCTTATTTACGATGCACTGCCTCTAAGGACTTTTTACTTCTTTTTTTATTTTTGAAGGAGAGAAACGATTGCTTACTACAAAAGTAATTTGTTGTGGTATATTTATTTGCTCCAAAAAATCGGCTGCGTTTCAAGATCCTTAAACTCTTTACGTATCGTATATAAACTACGAAAAAGAAAGTGCGGGAAATAAATGCTGAAATTTATACATTTTTTGGCACTAATCTCAAAATTACCATCATGTTCCTTTTCTATCACGTTAAGCTTTTTTGAAAATTAAATTTTGCCTAGATTTTCGTGAACATTTAGCATCATTTTGATTTTGATTTCCCCCCCCCCCCCTCAAACACCAAATTCTATTGAGATCCTGGACGCTTTTGGCCTAAATTATCAAAAAAAGTTTTATTTATTATTAAGAAGCTATATTACACGAGTAGTAAGGGCCCAATTCGTTTAAAACTTACATTCAAACTTACGCCTAAGGCATAGATATGTGTGTAAGTTTTCAACGAATTGTACGGTTACCAGGGTCATTAGCAAAGAGGTAACATTTCTATAGATGGTATAGTAATTTGAAATATCATATGGAATTTGCTTGAAGGTATATACTTTGCGTACGTGCCCGTACCAAACAGGTTGGTTATAATCTGTTCTGCTTCAAGTTTTTTCTGGCACAATTAACTGAATTTCTATTTCATCACATACAAGTTTTTTTTTTTTTTAGGTTAGGTCCGTGTCGGAAAAACAGGTGTATCTTTTTTAGTTTTCTTTACATTATATATTAGTAAGAGAATTGAATTCAAAGAGAATAGTTTTTATTTGCAAGGATATTAGTAGAGGAAAAAATGAGGGGTGCATTTACATTATTGGAGATTAATGATGGAGCTAACAACAGTGATGTAATTACTTCTTTAGTTTACGAGATTTGCGAATTTTTTGCGAAAAGATATTTGCATAGACGCTTACAAGGGACATTGCTAGAAAGTATTCAATAGCTTAATTGAAAAGTAACGATAGAATGACATTGTGACTTGACCTAGCTTTACCTCGCCGATGTGGTCTGTATAATACGTAAGTAACGTTTGAAAAATATTGTCAATTTAAAAAGAAATGGCTGAAAAGTGTTATGTGGGGGGTGGGTTGCATAGAGGGGTGAGTTGCACGAGGGTTCAGTTAAAGGGGATACAGTTGCACGGAGGGTTTCGGTTATACACGGGTTCAGTTACAAGGGGGGTTCAGTTGCATGGGGGGTATCCCTTTTTTTTTTTTCGTAAATCGGGCTCCCTGTTTTCAAAATCCCTTTTTCTTCTGAGGCGTGGAGCATTTGGTGGCTAGATATTAAACGTAATGAAATTTAGCACGGAGGTTCAGTTGTACAGGGGTTTCAGTTATACAGGGGTTCAGTTACATGGGGGTTCTTTGTGTTAAATAAGTAGTTTTTGTATCATTTAAAAGAACTTTACGGGGATTGAGAGACTCAGTTGCCTAATTCCGTGTGATTTTTCTTTACTTGATGGTCATTAAAAACGAAATTTTTGTGTTAAATAAGTAGTTTTTGTATCTTTTAAAAGAGCTTTACGGGGATTGAGAGACTCAGTTGCCTAATTCCGTGTGATTTTTTTTTACTTGATGGTCATTAAAAACGAAATTTTTGTGTTAAATAAGTAGTTTTTGTATCTTTTAAAAGAGCTTTACGGGGATTGAGAGACTCAGTTGCCTAATTCCGTGTGATTTTTCTTTACTTGATGGTCATTAAAAACGAAATTTTTATGTTAAATAAGTAGTTTTTGTATCTTTTAAAAGAGCTTTACGGGGATTGAGAGACTCAGTTGCCTAATTCCGTGTGATTTTTCTTTACTTGATGGTCATTAAAAACGAAATTTTCGTGTTAAATAAGTAGTTTTTGTATCTTTTAAAAGAACTTTACGGGGATTGAGAGACTCAGTTGCCTAATTCCGTGTGATTTTTTTTTACTTGATGGTCATTAAAAACGAAATTTTTGTGTTAAATAAGTAGTTTTTGTATCTTTTAAAAGAGCTTTACGGGGATTGAGAGACTCAGTTGCCTAATTCCGTGTGATTTTTCTTTACTTGATGGTCATTAAAAACGAAATTTTTATGTTAAATAAGTAGTTTTTGTATCTTTTAAAAGAGCTTTACGGGGATTGAGAGACTCAGTTGCCTAATTCCGTGTGATTTTTCTTTACTTGATGGTCATTAAAAACGAAATTTTCGTGTTAAATAAGTAGTTTTTGTATCTTTTAAAAGAACTTTACGGGGATTGAGAGACTCAGTTGCCTAATTCCGTGTGATTTTTCTTTACTTGGTGGTCATTAAAAACGAAATTTTTGTGTTAAATAAGTAGTTTTTGTATCTTTTAAAAGAGCTTTACGGGGATTGAGAGACTCAGTTGCCTAATTCCGTGTGATTTTTCTTTACTTGATGGTCATTAAAAACGAAATTTTTGTGTTAAATAAGTAGTTATTGTAACTTTTAAAGGAGCTTTACGGGGATTGAGAGACTCAGTCGCCCAATTCCGTGTGATTTTTCTTTACGTGATGGTCATTAAAAACGAAATTTTTGTGTTAAATAAGTAGTTTTGTATCTTTTAAAAGAGCTTTACGGGGATTGAGAGAGTCAGTTGCATAATTCCGTGTGATTTTTCTTTACTTGATGGTCATTAAAAACGAAATTTTGGTGTTAAATAAGTAGTTTTTGTATCTTTTAAAAGAGCTTTACGGGGTTTGAGAGACTCAGTTGCCTAATTCCGTGTGGTTTTTCTTTACTTGGTAGTCATTAAAAACGAAATTTTTGTGTTAAATAAGTAGTTTTTCTATCTTTTAAAAGAGCTTTAAGGGGTTTGAGAGACTCAGTTGCCTGTTTCCGTGAGGTTTTTGTTTACTTGGTGGTCGTTAAAAACGAAATTTTTGTGTTAAATAAGTAGTTTTTGCATCTTTTAAAAGAGCTTTACGGGGTTTGAGAGACTCAGTTACCTAATTCCGTGTGGTTTTTCTTTACTTGGTAGTCATTAAAAACAAAATTTTCGTGTTAAATAAGTAGTTTTTGTATCTTTTAAAAGAGCTTTAAGGGGTTTGAGAGACTCAGATGCCTGTTTCCGTGTGCTTTTTCTTTACTTGGTGGTCATTAAAAACGAAATTTTTGTGTTAAATAAGTAGTTTTTGTATCTTTTAAAAGAGCTTTAAGGGGTTTGAGAGACTCTGTAATGCAGTAGTTTTTCAGTAAAGACACTCGATATCCTAAAAGTGTTTAATTCAAACTTTTTTAAAACTTCGAAATTTTTCAACTTTATTTATTTTTTTCTTTCTGTACATAACTTAAAATGTCAAAATATGCTTACAGTTCTAACAATTGCGCTCTGTGATTGGTCAGAGACACGATGTGACTTTCCCACTGGCATTCTATGACCGGTTATTGACAGCGCTCTGTGATTGGTCAGAGACACGATGTGACTTTCACACTGGTATTCTATGACTGGTTATTGACACAACCTAATCTATTGCATGTATTAAATCAGTGTTTTTTACGCAGTGGAACGATAAACACATAAGTCATATCTTTAAAAAAAAAGTGAAGATGGAGCATTTTAATAAAGTGTGTTTACATAACAAGGTTATTGTAGCATTGAATGCCGACAAAGAGAAATATTTAAACTTTGAAACAAGTACAGGTGGTAGCACTATTGGAAATGTATGCATGCATTGTCATGACAGTAAGGAATTAAATTTCTTTGGAATACCGAAAAAATTCAACTCTTATGTTGGTGGTTATGCGAGATTGAGATCTCCAGAGATGATTGCACTCAAAGAGAATGCCAACATAAAAATAATCATTGATGATAGAGGACAACTCCTTGCTACTGTTGCAGGTAACACATTACCTACTGATACATCCAATCGTCACCTTTCAGGTATTAGCATTCAACGGAAGATCAATAAAAGAAAGGCCTACTCTTCTACTAATATCGTAAACCATATCTTGTCTACGTGCCGAAACTGTTACCTGTGTAAAAATAATGTGATAATAGACAGTGAAATTGCCAGAAAAATAAAAAGGGCATTGTCAGAAAATATCACGATGGAATATAAAGATGAATCGATGAAAAACAAAGCACCAGCAAACGTTACTGCCATTGGTCAAACAGTCATTGAACCAAATAATACCAAAGACGAAAAGCATATTGAGCCTTTTGATGAGACACCAGTAAAAATTGTGTATGACTCAAAATGGAATAATGATTATTCTACTGATTACGAACTAAGAGAAGACAATAGCTATAATATCAAGAGAGAACATGGTGAACTATTTTATGGAACAGATTCAAAATGTCCAAAGTTAATTGTTGATATTAATAATGTATCATAATATATTTTTTGCATTAATATTCTACATAGCATTATTTCATTAAAAATATATTTTGCATTACATTGTTATGTGTTCATTATTTTTAGAGTAAGCTAGCATATCAAACGTTTAGAATGTCTAATAAAACGTCGGAGATGTAAGAAAAGGAATTTGCATACATCTATTGTCAGACACATGGGGACAAATTTTTTCTTGAATTCACCTCCTGGATAAATAAAAAAAGACATGTCATTCAAGAAATTATGACGAAACTCTAAGTAAGCTACAAACTCTGTCTTGAAGTTACCTCATGGATACACAATGCAGAAATTTCATTTAAGAAATTATCAAAAATTGTAAGTAAGTAGCAAATTCTTTCAAAAATATGTTAATACGTTTAAGCAATAAATATCTTTAAGCTTAACCCGTCTTTATTCTTTAGAATAGTTTTATTCATTTCATTAAATTATGAAGAAATTGTAAGTAAGTAACAATAGCTTTCTTGAATTCGCTTCCTGCACACAATACAGATATTTAATTCAAGAAATAATAATAAAATCGCAAGTAAGTAATAAAGTCTTTATTGTTTTCCCCTATTGGATACACAATACTGAAATTTCATTCAAGAAATTATGAAGGAATTCTAAATAGCTAACACACTCATGTTACCTCATGGATACACAATGCAGAAATTTCATTTAAGAAATTATCAAAAATTTTAAGTAAGTAGCAAATTCTTTCTTGAATTCGCCTCCTGGGTAAATAAAAAAGACAGTTCATTAAAGAAATTATGAAAAAATTGTAAGTAAGTAGCAAATTCTTTCTTGAATTCACCTGCTGAATAAACAAAAAAGACATTTCGTTCGAGAAATTATGACAAAATTCCAAGTAAGTAACAAACTCTTTATTGTTTTCATGACTTAGATACACGATGTAGAAATTTAATTCAAGAAATTATGAAAAAAATTCTCAGTAAGTAGCAATTTCTTTCTTGAAGTCAACTCTTGGATACACAATACGGAAATTTCATTTAAGAAATTATGAAAAAAAACAATTTCTTTCTTGAAGTCAACTCTTGGATACACAATACAGAAATTTCATTCAAGAAATTATGAAAATATTTGTAAGTAAGTAACAAACTCTTTTTGTTTTCACCTCTTGGATATACAGTACAGATACTTCATTCAAGAAATTATGAAAAAATCGCAAGTAAGTAACTTTTTTTTCTCTTTATCAAAAACAATTTTCACTTAGCTACACGATGTAGAAATTTAATTCAAGAAATTAGGAAAAAATTCTCAGTAAGTAACAATTTCTTTCTTGAAGTCAAGTCATGGATACACAATACGGAAATTTCATTCAAGAATTTCATGACTCAGATACACGATGTAGAAATTTGATTCAAGAAATTATGAAAAAATTCTCAGTAAGTAACAATTTCTTTCTTGAAGTCATCTCTTGGATACACAATGCGGAAATTTCATTCAAGAAATTATGAAAATATTTGTAAGTAAGTAACAAACTCTTTATTGATTTCACCTCTTGGATATACAGTACAGATACTTCATTCAAGAAATTATGAAAAAATCGCAAGTAAGTAACTTTTTTTTTCTCTTTATCACAAACAATTTTCACTTAGCTAAATGATGTAGAAATTTAATTCAAGAAATTATTGAAAAATTCTCAGTAAGTAATAATTTCTTTCTTGAAGTCAACTCTTGGATACGCAATACGGAAATTTGATTCAAGAAATTATGAAAAAATTGTAACTAAGTAGCAAATTCTTTCTTGAATTTACCTGCTGGACAAACAAAAAAGAAATTTCGTTCAAGAAATTATGACAAAATTCTAAGTAAGTAACAAACTCTTTATTGTTTTCACGAGTTAGATATACGACCTAGAAATTTAATTCAAGAAATTATGAAAAAATTCTCAGTCTAAGTAGCAAATTCTTTCTTGAATTCACCTGTTGGATAAACAAAAAAAAAAAAAAAAAAAAGACATTTCGTTCAAGAAATTATGACAAAATTCTAAGTAAGTAACAAACTTTATTGTTTTCATGAGTTAGATATACGATGTAGAAATTAAATTCATGAAATTATGAAAAAAATTCTCAGTAAGTAACCATTTCTTTCTTGAAGTTAACTCTTTGATACACAATACGGAAATTTCATTCAAGAAATTATAAAAAATATTTGTAAGTAAGTAACAAACTCTTTATTAATTTCACCTCTTGGATATACAGTACAGATACTTCATTCAAGAAATTATGAAAAAATCGCAAGTAAGTAGCTTTTTTTTTCTTTATCACAAACAATTTTCACTTAGCTACACGATGTGGGAAATTTAATTCAAGAAATTATGAAAAAATTTTCAGTAAGTAACAATTTCTTTCTTGAAGTCAACTCTTGGATACACACACAATACGGAAATTTCATTCAAGGTATTATAAAAAATATTTGTAAGTAAGTAACAAGCTCTTTATTGATTTCACCTCTTGAATATACAGTACAGATACTTCATTCAAGAAACGTGATTAAACACGTTTTGAAACTACATGCTATTTGTATGCCTTTCCTTGGCACCTTTCCAAACGAGCAGGGATTCCCCACTGGTTCCTACACATTGCAAAAAGTGAGCAGTACGAAAACTCCACGTTTTCAACCAGACTGGTTTTTTAGGGACCAATAAGGAGAGATATGCAAATTCGACATAGCTTTATTTCATTTTTTAAGGTTCATTTAGACGAAGTTACGTGCGCGCACGTAACTTCGTCTAAATGAACCTTAAAAAAATGAAATAAAGCTATGTCGAATTTGCATATCTCTCCTTATTGGTCCCTAAAAAACCAGTCTGGTTGAAAACGTGGAGTTTTCGTACTGCTCACTTTTTGCAATGTGTAGGAACCAGTGGGGAATCCCTGCTCGTTTGGAAAGGTGCCAAGGAAAGGCATACAAATAGCATGTAGTTTCAAAACGTGTTTAATCACGTTTCTTGAATGAAGTATCTGTACTGTATATTCAAGAGGTGAAATCAATAAAGAGCTTGTTACTTACTTACAAATATTTTTTATAATACCTTGAATGAAATTTCCGTATTGTGTGTGTATCCAAGAGTTGACTTCAAGAAAGAAATTGTTACTTACTGAAAATTTTTTCATAATTTCTTGAATTAAATTTCCCACATCGTGTAGCTAAGTGAAAATTGTTTGTGATAAAGAAAAAAAAAGCTACTTACTTGCGATTTTTTCATAATTTCTTGAATGAAGTATCTGTACTGTATATCCAAGAGGTGAAATTAATAAAGAGTTTGTTACTTACTTACAAATATTTTCATAATTTCTTGAATGAAATTTCCGTATTGTGTATCCAAGAGTTAACTTCAAGAAAGAAATGGTTACTTACTGAGAATTTTTTTCATAATTTCATGAATTTAATTTCTACATCGTATATCTAACTCATGAAAACAATAAAGTTTGTTACTTACTTAGAATTTTGTCATAATTTCTTGAACGAAATGTCTTTTTGTTTTTTTTTTTTTGTTTATCCAACAGGTGAATTCAAGAAAGAATTTGCTACTTAGACTGAGAATTTTTTCATAATTTCTTGAATTAAATTTCTAGGTCGTATATCTAACTCGTGAAAACAATAAAGAGTTTGTTACTTACTTAGAATTTTGTCATAATTTCTTGAACGAAATTTCTTTTTTGTTTGTCCAGCAGGTAAATTCAAGAAAGAATTTGCTACTTAGTTACAATTTTTCATAATTTCTTGAATCAAATTTCCGTATTGCGTATCCAAGAGTTGACTTCAAGAAAGAAATTATTACTTACTGAGAATTTTTCAATAATTTCTTGAATTAAATTTCTACATCATTTAGCTAAGTGAAAATTGTTTGTGATAAAGAGAAAAAAAAAAGTTACTTACTTGCGATTTTTTCACAATTTCTTGAATGAAGTATCTGTACTGTATATCCAAGAGGTGAAATCAATAAAGAGTTTGTTACTTACTTACAAATATTTTCATAATTTCTTGAATGAAATTTCCGCATTGTGTATCCAAGAGATGACTTCAAGAAAGAAATTGTTACTTACTGAGAATTTTTCAATAATTTCTTGAATCAAATTTCTACATCGTGTATCTGAGTCATGAAATTCTTGAATGAAATTTCCGTATTGTGTATCCATGACTTGACTTCAAGAAAGAAATTGTTACTTACTGAGAATTTTTTCCTAATTTCTTGAATTAAATTTCTACATCGTGTAGCTAAGTGAAAATTGTTTTTGATAAAGAGAAAAAAAAGTTACTTACTTGCGATTTTTTCATAATTTCTTGAATGAAGTATCTGTACTGTATATCCAAGAGGTGAAAACAAAAAGAGTTTGTTACTTACTTACAAATATTTTCATAATTTCTTGAATGAAATTTCTGTATTGTGTATCCAAGAGTTGACTTCAAGAAAGAAATTGTTTTTTTTCATAATTTCTTAAATGAAATTTCCGTATTGTGTATCCAAGAGTTGACTTCAAGAAAGAAATTGCTACTTACTGAGAATTTTTTTCATAATTTCTTGAATTAAATTTCTACATCGTGTATCTAAGTCATGAAAACAATAAAGAGTTTGTTACTTACTTGGAATTTTGTCATAATTTCTCGAACGAAATGTCTTTTTTGTTTATTCAGCAGGTGAATTCAAGAAAGAATTTGCTACTTACTTACAATTTTTTCATAATTTCTTTAATGAACTGTCTTTTTTATTTACCCAGGAGGCGAATTCAAGAAAGAATTTGCTACTTACTTAAAATTTTTGATAATTTCTTAAATGAAATTTCTGCATTGTGTATCCATGAGGTAACATGAGTGTGTTAGCTATTTAGAATTCCTTCATAATTTCTTGAATGAAATTTCAGTATTGTGTATCCAATAGGGGAAAACAATAAAGACTTTATTACTTACTTGCGATTTTATTATTATTTCTTGAATTAAATATCTGTATTGTGTGCAGGAAGCGAATTCAAGAAAGCTATTGTTACTTACTTACAATTTCTTCATAATTTAATGAAATGAATAAAACTATTCTAAAGAATAAAGACGGGTTAAGCTTAAAGATATTTATTGCTTAAACGTATTAACATATTTTTGAAAGAATTTGCTACTTACTTACAATTTTTGATAATTTCTTAAATGAAATTTCTGCATTGTGTATCCATGAGGTAACTTCAAGACAGAGTTTGTAGCTTACTTAGAGTTTCGTCATAATTTCTTGAATGACATGTCTTTTTTTATTTATCCAGGAGGTGAATTCAAGAAAAAATTTGTCCCCATGTGTCTGACAATAGATGTATGCAAATTCCTTTTCTTACATCTCCGACGTTTTATTAGACATTCTAAACGTTTGATATGCTAGCTTACTCTAAAAATAATGAACACATAACAATGTAATGCAAAATATATTTTTAATGAAATAATGCTATGTAGAATATTAATGCAAAAAATATATTATGATACATTATTAATATCAACAATTAACTTTGGACATTTTGAATCTGTTCCATAAAATAGTTCACCATGTTCTCTCTTGATATTATAGCTATTGTCTTCTCTTAGTTCGTAATCAGTAGAATAATCATTATTCCATTTTGAGTCATACACAATTTTTACTGGTGTCTCATCAAAAGGCTCAATATGCTTTTCGTCTTTGGTATTATTTGGTTCAATGACTGTTTGACCAATGGCAGTAACGTTTGCTGGTGCTTTGTTTTTCATCGATTCATCTTTATATTCCATCGTGATATTTTCTGACAATGCCCTTTTTATTTTTCTGGCAATTTCACTGTCTATTATCACATTATTTTTACACAGGTAACAGTTTCGGCACGTAGACAAGATATGGTTTACGATATTAGTAGAAGAGTAGGCCTTTCTTTTATTGATCTTCCGTTGAATGCTAATACCTGAAAGGTGACGATTGGATGTATCAGTAGGTAATGTGTTACCTGCAACAGTAGCAAGGAGTTGTCCTCTATCATCAATGATTATTTTTATGTTGGCATTCTCTTTGAGTGCAATCATCTCTGGAGATCTCAATCTCGCATAACCACCAACATAAGAGTTGAATTTTTCGGTATTCCAAAGAAATTTAATTCCTTACTGTCATGACAATGCATGCATACATTTCCAATAGTGCTACCACCTGTACTTGTTTCAAAGTTTAAATATTTCTCTTTGTCGGCATTCAATGCTACAATAACCTTGTTATGTAAACACACTTTATTAAAATGCTCCATCTTCACTTTTTTTTTAAAGATATGACTTATGTGTTTATCGTTCCACTGCGTAAAAAATACTGATTTAATACATGCAATAGATTAGGTTGTGTCAATAACCAGTCATAGAATACCAGTGTGAAAGTCACATCGTGTCTCTGACCAATCACAGAGCGCTGTCAATAACCGGTCATAGAATGCCAGTGGGAAAGTCACATCGTGTCTCTGACCAATCACAGAGCGCAATTGTTAGAACTGTAAGCATATTTTGACATTTTAAGTTATGTACAGAAAGAAAAAAATAAATAAAGTTGAAAAATTTCGAAGTTTTAAAAAAGTTTGAATTAAACACTTTTAGGATATCGAGTGTCTTTACTGAAAAACTACTGCATTACAGAGTCTCTCAAACCCCTTAAAGCTCTTTTAAAAGATACAAAAACTACTTATTTAACACAAAAATTTCGTTTTTAATGACCACCAAGTAAAGAAAAAGCACACGGAAACAGGCATCTGAGTCTCTCAAACCCCTTAAAGCTCTTTTAAAAGATACAAAAACTACTTATTTAACACGAAAATTTTGTTTTTAATGACTACCAAGTAAAGAAAAACCACACGGAATTAGGTAACTGAGTCTCTCAAACCCCGTAAAGCTCTTTTAAAAGATGCAAAAACTACTTATTTAACACAAAAATTTCGTTTTTAACGACCACCAAGTAAACAAAAACCTCACGGAAACAGGCAACTGAGTCTCTCAAACCCCTTAAAGCTCTTTTAAAAGATAGAAAAACTACTTATTTAACACAAAAATTTCGTTTTTAATGACTACCAAGTAAAGAAAAACCACACGGAATTAGGCAACTGAGTCTCTCAAACCCCGTAAAGCTCTTTTAAAAGATACAAAAACTACTTATTTAACACCAAAATTTCGTTTTTAATGACCATCAAGTAAAGAAAAATCACACGGAATTATGCAACTGACTCTCTCAATCCCCGTAAAGCTCTTTTAAAAGATACAAAACTACTTATTTAACACAAAAATTTCGTTTTTAATGACCATCACGTAAAGAAAAATCACACGGAATTGGGCGACTGAGTCTCTCAATCCCCGTAAAGCTCCTTTAAAAGTTACAATAACTACTTATTTAACACAAAAATTTCGTTTTTAATGACCATCAAGTAAAGAAAAATCACACGGAATTAGGCAACTGAGTCTCTCAATCCCCGTAAAGCTCTTTTAAAAGATACAAAAACTACTTATTTAACACAAAAATTTCGTTTTTAATGACCACCAAGTAAAGAAAAATCACACGGAATTAGGCAACTGAGTCTCTCAATCCCCGTAAAGTTCTTTTAAAAGATACAAAAACTACTTATTTAACACGAAAATTTCGTTTTTAATGACCATCAAGTAAAGAAAAATCACACGGAATTAGGCAACTGAGTCTCTCAATCCCCGTAAAGCTCTTTTAAAAGATACAAAAACTACTTATTTAACATAAAAATTTCGTTTTTAATGACCATCAAGTAAAGAAAAATCACACGGAATTAGGCAACTGAGTCTCTCAATCCCCGTAAAGCTCTTTTAAAAGATACAAAAACTACTTATTTAACACAAAAATTTCGTTTTTAATGACCATCAAGTAAAAAAAAATCACACGGAATTAGGCAACTGAGTCTCTCAATCCCCGTAAAGTTCTTTTAAAAGATACAAAAACTACTTATTTAACACGAAAATTTCGTTTTTAATGACCATCAAGTAAAGAAAAATCACACGGAATTAGGCAACTGAGTCTCTCAATCCCCGTAAAGCTCTTTTAAAAGATACAAAAACTACTTATTTAACATAAAAATTTCGTTTTTAATGACCATCAAGTAAAGAAAAATCACACGGAATTAGGCAACTGAGTCTCTCAATCCCCGTAAAGCTCTTTTAAAAGATACAAAAACTACTTATTTAACACAAAAATTTCGTTTTTAATGACCATCAAGTAAAAAAAAATCACACGGAATTAGGCAACTGAGTCTCTCAATCCCCGTAAAGCTCTTTTAAAAGATACAAAAACTACTTATTTAACACAAAAATTTCGTTTTTAATGACCATCAAGTAAAGAAAAATCACACGGAATTAGGCAACTGAGTCTCTCAATCCCCGTAAAGTTCTTTTAAATGATACAAAAACTACTTATTTAACACAAAGAACCCCCATGTAACTGAACCCCTGTATAACTGAAACCCCTGTACAACTGAACCTCCGTGCTAAATTTCATTACGTTTAATATCTAGCCACCAAATGCTCCACGCCTCAGAAGAAAAAGGGATTTTGAAAACAGGGAGCCCGATTTACGAAAAAAAAAAAGGGATACCCCCCATGCAACTGAACCCCCCTTGTAACTGAACCCGTGTATAACCGAAACCCTCCGTGCAACTGTATCCCCTTTAACTGAACCCTCGTGCAACTCACCCCTCTATGCAACCCACCCCCACATAACACTTTTCAGCCATTTCTTTTTAAATTGACAATATTTTTCAAACGTTACTTACGTATTATACAGACCACATCGGCGAGGTAAAGCTAGGTCAAGTCACAATGTCATTCTATCGTTACTTTTCAATTAAGCTATTCTATTGAATACTTTCTAGCAATGTCCCTTGTAAGCGTCTATGCAAATATCTTTTCGCAAAAAATTCGCAAATCTCGTAAACTAAAGAAGTAATTACATCACTGTTGTTAGCTCCATCATTAATCTCCAATAATGTAAATGCACCCCTCATTTTTTCCTCTACTAATATCCTTGCAAATAAAAACTATTCTCTTTGAATTCAATTCTCTTACTAATATATAATGTAAAGAAAACTAAAAAAGATACACCTGTTTTTCCGACACGGACCTAACCTAAAAAAAAAAAAACTTGTATGTGATGAAATAGAAATTCAGTTAATTGTGCCAGAAAAAACTTGAAGCAGAACAGATTATAACCAACCTGTTTGGTACGGGCACGTACGCAAAGTATATACCTTCAAGCAAATTCCATATGATATTTCAAATTACTATACCATCTATAGAAATGTTACCTCTTTGCTAATGACCCTGGTAACCGTACAATTCGTTGAAAACTTACACACATATCTATGCCTTAGGCGTAAGTTTGAATGTAAGTTTTAAACGAATTGGGCCCTTACTACTTACACGAAGTTAAACCTTGGCTTTGAAATTATCAGGTATTTTGCGGTAGATTGTATAAAGACATGGCTAATTGTAGTTAGAAAGAGAAAAGCCAAGACAGATAGTCCAAGTAATTGAGAGGCAAATGTTTAAATGGCTGCGGCACGGGTAAATGGCGGGAGTAAGTATGACTCTCTTATTGGACACATATTTGTTAGGTTTTGGAAAGGCACGCCTGCCTAGAGTTGAATTGAAATTATCAAGTATTTTGCAGTAGGTTGCATCAAAACATGGCTAATTGTAGATAGAAAGAGAAAAGCGAAGACAGATAGATATTCAGTAACAAACTGTAACGTGAAAGCGTTTATTTTTTTTTAGATTCTGAAGTCTATTAAATCCATTGTTGTTAAATAATCTTCGCGTCTTTGCGTCTTGTGAACTATCAATGAACCTAGTTTCACTGCAAGACACCGATGAAGATATATAAGACAGTTGTGGAGAAATCCAATTCTTTACCTCCCTTCAAGTAGTTTTTATTCCCCAAAAAGATGTCAGTTTATATTTAAGACTGTTTTTTTTTAATTTGTGGATAAAAGCAGCTGGAAATATTCAAATGGACCTTTGATCGCTAACAAGTTTTCCATTGTTAGCTAACTGTTTTGATTGCTACTAAATTCTCATCCAATTGTCCAATTTCTCTCACCTTTCCTTGAGAACTTACTTGGCACAGATTACTTGAATGTGGAGAAATAATTCGAAATTAGTGGCCTTATTTTGGAACCTTTTGTCCCTTGAAATAATTACTGCAATACCAATTTGAGCTCGGCAGTGCTTGACCCTACTCACTTTGTTTGCATATAGTTCAGCAGAAATCAAATGGCAGAGTTTGAACTAAAAAGAAACAAAAAATCTTGGAGATACTATCCATGCTATGCCGAAAGGTCTAAACTTTACTTTTTTATTATTTCCTAAAAAAGAACAAAAAAGTTGACCTTTTTTTGTTGTTGAACATCAAAATTTTAATGGCGATCTTAATTACTGCGTGATCCTTTTTATGTAAATGGATTATGCTTACTGGGCATATAAAATTATGGTGCTGGCAACAATATTCCTTTCTTAAGAAATATCGTCTCTTCTAAACATCCCCTCTTTCAGCCGTTTTTGTACTTTCTATTTAATCGATAGCCAATTATGTTCCAATTCGAAGTAATCGAATTCGAAAATACCATCCTAAGATTAATCAAAGCTGACCACTTTTGGTCATTAAACAAACATAAGGTAGGTGTATCCTATTGCTTACAAACATAAGGCAATTATTTATATACGCATGATATTTTCCAGATATCGCTTAGTAGGGAGAGGGATTGGGGAATAACAAACGTATCCTGTTTATATCCATTAGAAACAATGCAAGCCTTTGACTGTTTGTCTCAGTTTCCTGAAAAGAGAATGATTTTGCCTCAAATCAACATGGCGTAATAAAATATGCATTTATTTTGGAATGAGAGTCTGACTCAGATTTGGAAAATGTTTATTACAAAAGGAAGGAAGAATAAAAACAACAAAGAAACGACAGACTTTGACCGAAACAATAAAAAACTGATAGAATATGCGTTTTTATAATCTAACAATTTTTTCGATCTGCCGTCTAGAATGCACAAACTATACATTCTGGAGAGTAAATCCAAACCCCAATTTAACAATAATCTTTGATTTCTGATACAATTCTAACATTTCGAGTTATTATAAAGCTTAATCATGGTAATTTCATGGAACGTTCGACCAAGATGAATATAAAGACTAGAGAATATCAGTTTTTGCCATCTAGAAAATTTACCTAGTGGACATTAATTGTCATTATATTACAAATTTTCTAGATCACTTAATTTCATGGAACACTCAATGAAGATGCAGGGGCGTCGGTTCACAAAATCTAGGGAGAGGGGGGGGGGTAGGTAAAACAAATAATAGAATGTAGAGGAGGCCAGGGGGAGAAGTTGTTTTTGATTTTTTAAATAAAATTACGGAAAAGATATTCTTAGAATCTCGGAAGCCCCCTCCTTGGTGACACTGTCAAGATTGAAAAGGTTTGACAATTTAACTTTTATCATCTAGATGAGTTTGACTGTATTTGCTTTCTAACTATACCTTCATTTGCGTTGCGAAAATTAATGGTTCTTTTGTGTAATTTTGCGAGTCACGGGGCCGAGTTTAAGTCACTAAAATTCAGAGTTTTACTGCTGGAGATGTTAAAATTTTTACGATGTTGTCTATATTTTCCTGGATTTTTTTTTTTACAAATTTGCCCAACCCTCAGAAATAGTTTCGACATAACTAATTTGTTATTTGGCTTATGAAAGTGGACAGTTTCTTGGAGAATGAGCTTTCAGTTTAATACAATAAAGAACGTCAGAGTAAGTTAATAAATGAAATGTTTATATTCTAGTTATTTTTCTTAATAAGAAAAGAAAACAAAAATGTCCTGAAAATTAAATATCTGCGAATACACCTCAGACCTTTATAGTGATGAATATAATGTTTTTTGTCTCTTCTTGGTTTCAGCCTCATGGTTTGCACAAATGAGCCTACTTAAAAAATTGAGCTTACTTTGAGGAGATATTAATGTAGTTACCTGCATTTTACCAAACGTATATATTTCGACATTTTTCGAACGATTTTTATGTGGTTTTTCTTAATAAAGCGATTCGTCGCGATTCTTGCTGTCGCTTGTCTTCTATGACCCTGAGCACTTCAACCTTTTTAGTGCTTTCACAAGCTACCTGTTTAGAGGTCAAATATCATGGTAGCCAATTCGCTAAGTGGTAAAATTTTGGGTAAAATAAGTCAAAATCATGGGTCTATGTCTATTTAGTTTAACGTAGTATATTCATAAATTAATCTAGCTTTTCAATGTTGTATTGATGTCAATGTGGTCTAGTTCTTAAAAGTTAAAAGACTGATATTATTTATAAATATTTGTTCTGTGTTAGTATTTTTTTTGTACAAAATTGTAAAGTTCAGTTATTCCCCTTGTTCCATTGGTAGAGGCATCTAGTTATTATCTGGGGGAAACAATTTTCAGTTCCTCAACCTCAAAGACAAAATGAGGCCACGCTACCAACTATCATTTACATGATAAATAAATATTCAAGAAAAGATTTTATCACCTAAATTTCCCTCTGTTTTGTTCTACAAAATTCGAAACAGACATTGAATTTTGAGCGGTAACGGAGCTTACTATGTTTTATGAAACGGTAACGGTAACTTGCGGAGCCAAACGGAATGGATTCTTTGGTGCCAAATAAGTGTCTTAACTAGCCACGAACTGTTTTAAGAATGTGAATATGGAACTGAGGATTTTAATGCTTTGTTTCATGACTCTAAATGTAATGTGACGCGACTCTTTTTTATAAAGAAATATCTCACCTGCAAACTATTTTTCTTATTTAAAAAAAATGTTGTTTTAGAAATTTTCGAACTGTTTTAAGAATATTAATATTTTAGATTTAACGAGTATGGTGGCTGTAGTCATTGCCAAACTTTTGAGTTTTACATTTGAATGGTTTGCTCCATGACTCTAAATGTGATGTGATTTTTTTATATATAGAAATATCTCACCTACTAACTATCAGAAATTGTTACGTTTTCAAAATTGTTCAAAATTAAACTAAGTCTGACTAAGCCTTTTTAATAAATCGATAAATCCATTGTAACTTAGATGAGGTTTTAACTGTTTGCACATAAGATTCAAAGAGATGTCAGACTTTAATGCCCGGCTTAGGTGACAAAAATTCACGTAAAGTACACTTTTTATAATATCATTTCATGAAATTTGAGTTCTCTGGTTATGCTTTTAAACTAGGGGAACGAGTAACGAAAAAAGACCGAAAACAGGCAGAGTATATGAAAATGTTAGAAAGTATAGGGGAATATTAAGAGAATAGACTATATGGGGGAACTGGACAAAATCAGAAATATGTATGAAAATTGCAGACATTGAATTCTTTATGGGTGAGAGGGTTTTGAATTCCAGAATTCCAAAAAAAAGATATCCAAAGATATAAGGGGAACCCCCTAAAAAACGTCAGATATCTTGTTGGGAATGTGTTTGATTTCTAGGGGAATTTTTGGTTTTTCGCTAGAACCCCCAAAACATGCCTGCATTTGAGAGACCTGAGTAATCCCATTAGAAACCATGTAAGAATTTCTGTTATTCCAGCTACTTTATTTTGGAAATTTCATTTCCTAGCTTTTTAGAACACTGAGAGAATCTAAAATTAGAAAAGCTTGTTGTTCATACAAAAATCCTTTGTTCTTTATTCCTACGGCTGTTTGGTACTCAGAGGCATGAGGACAATAACTGGGAGATTTTGCATGAACTTCATAACTATTGAATGTATAAATGCGAAGGCTTATTCTAGTTGCTGTCGTATTCTGAAGATTTATGGTTCAACTTTTCAAATTTCCATGTCAAACTTTTATATAATTTTTTTATACCAGCTCCTTTTTTAAAATCAAAACAGGCTATGTGCCTTTTTTTGTTAGAGTTATTGACTCAGAATTCATTACTGGTGAATTCCAAGTGTGTCTGGAAATATTTCGCGCGGGGGGGGGGGGGGGGGGGGGTTAAGGATTGAAAGAAAGTCTTTTGCTGGGAAAGTGTCATGCGTTCTAAAACGTCACAAGTTGTGGACCTAATTATTTCTATGGTCTTCAAGGGGACTCTGAAGTCCCCTCTCTGACCTTTGGCCTTCCTTGGTAAATTCATAGAAACTGTTAGACATGCACTTCAAGGTTTTTTAACTTACTTCTTAACATTATCCCTTTTTCTTCTATATAAATGAGCTACTCCAAACTGTAGTTGCTCGAAGACTTTTATTTGCTATTGATTTTTTATTATTATTTAGTTCTTTAACAAAATTTGGCACCGAAATCCTGGGCAATAATGGGGAATCTTTGTTTGACTCAGAGAGACATTGGATATGTAAACGGGGAAACTCCATCTAATTGCTGTCATGGTCTCATGATTTACGGTTATAATTTGCTAAGGTTTTATTATGGAATGACTTTACTTAGTTTATTTTTCTTTTTCAGTGTCAAAACAAAGGAAAAGACGCCCTCTTGCCTGAACCTCCTGCGAATACAATATCACAACAGCTAATGAACTTGTCTAAACATAATCCTGCCTGTAAGTCTTTTTTAGAAATAATTTGTTAGTAGGGTATGTTTAAATTTCCCAAAATAGTTTCCCTAGTCTTTAGCTGATAGGTTTTTCTTTTTGGGGGCAGTTTTATCTAAAAAAAATAATTGTTGTAAAAATAAAGAGTTAAATTGCTTTCAATATCACTTTTATAGCTGTTGATCTAACTTATATTGCTCTTCTTGCTCTCATGTTTTTTTATTAACTCTTCTTGATCACATTTAACTTCTTCTCTCTACTTTCTCTAACTTTTTCTCACTTCTATTCCGCGCTTCGTGATTACTTATTACTTCCTCTCACAAATTCATAGCTTCAAAATTCATGATAATTTTTCTAACTGCTTCATCTCTCTTATTTTCGCTTCTTTATAACTTGTTATTTTTTCTTACACATAGATTGGTTCCAACTTGTGGGCTACGTTTAGCTTGTGTTCACTGCTTGATCTCGCTTTCCCTTCACTGGTTAGTGATACCATTCATTTATTGATCGCTACTCACTTTTTGCTCACTTTCAAATTCTGCTCATTGCTTGATCTCGTTTCTTGATAACTTCTCAATTTCAACCACTTCATACTTCTTTTCACTTATTTATCACTTTCCATTTCTTCTCCCTTCTTGTTTACACGGCTTAATCACTTACCATTCCCTCTCATTCATTCATCGCTTCTAACTTCTCACTTCTAGTTTCTTCTGCTTGCTGAATCTCACTTCTTGGTTACTTTTCACTTTTTAATCACTTATTACTTCTTCTCACTCTTCAATCACTTCTCACTTCTGGTTTTCGCTTCTTGATCACATCCTTCTTTCTCACCTCTTGATCGCTTCTAAGTTCTTCTCACTGCTTGTATCGTCTCCCACTTTTTAGAAGTTGCTTACACTACTTGAGCTCATCTCACTTATCGATCTATCACTTATCGATCTATCGATCTTATCACTTCTCACTTATCGGTAAAAATGATTCCACTACAGCAATGTTCTTGCACTTTAAAGCCACTTCTATCGTTACACCAGATAGCTCTAAAAGCAGAAAAAAGGCTGCAAGAATTCAGTTCGATTTTTTGGTAAACTTTTAACTTCTATTCATTGCTTGATCTTACTTCTTCACTTGTGAATGATCTCATCCACTTATTGGTCACTAATCACTTCTTGCCCACTTTCAAATTGAATTCTCGCATCTCAACCACTTGTTACTTCTTCTCACTTAATGATACCTCTCCACTTTTCCCTTCTTGTTTTCACTTCTTAAACTTTTACCTTCGTATACCTGAAAAAACTGGAGCCCCATCACGAGGTAATGAAGTAGGAAGCACCGAAAATTTCTAAGCTTCCTAGATAAAATTCCGGTTACCAAATGAAAAGATAGTCTTGACTTTGACTTGACTTGACTTTTATTTTCAACTAATAGTACATCATACTTAACTGGCACTTACAACGCATTTTTTGAATAACATTATCAACAAACGTAGAAATGGTCAGTAACTAAACCTAAACGACTTCTATGAGCCTGGAGATATTTGTAAGCTACAAGCACATTTTATAATATGTATTTTTCTCTACTTATAAAATGGGGTGCTGAACCCCTCATAAGAGATATGACAGAGGGGGTAAAATGGATGGGGAAAATTGTTGCAAATAGCTTGTTGACCATGTGACTACTAAAGAAATTAAATTTGCTTGCAAAAATTAATTTAAATGGGTAGTTGAAAGTTTTCAGTAGCTCGGCTGGGATACGTTCCAGGAGTACTTTATCACAAAGTATAATTAATATAAGATAGTTAATTAATTAAAATAATTATCTTTAATCATTTATTACTACTTTCAGTCTAGAACGGTGAACAACAGCAAGCTCAGCCCCATAAGAAAAATGGGCGAATATTTTAGCATATTTTGCATTTATATTTGCATTTGTTAAAATGGATGAATGTTTTAGTTATCCTTCGCCTTGGAAGGAAAATAATTAAAAATAATTAAATATCGTTCACATTAATAGGAGTCTGAAAATCACCCTTGAAATTAAGTCACCAGGCCATCATTCAGACGTCGCTATATAATGCCTGCCTGGTATTTTGACAAACAGCGAAAAATATCAAGTCAACGTAGAAAATTTCTTGGGAAGGATCTAAAACATTTCTAAAAAATTTCAAAACTTCCTTTGAACAAAGATCTAAAACATAGTGCCACTGAAACATTCTTATGAGTGCATAGCCGGAAGCTTTAATTTGTCTTATCCGCAAATTCTACGGCCAAAGAAGCAAATTTTTAAATTTGATCCGAAACAGAAGCAAGCCACATCCAAACAGTGTCCCACATCCCAAAGAACACTGACCCGTTCTTGTGGATGCTTGAATTATTCTGGCGTATCTTAGTTTTGACAAGATTTTTGAAGAAACTAAATTTCAGCTGGGGGCGAAACTGGGGTATGGGGGGATAGAGGTCAGGTAGGGGAAGTTTCCCCCTGCCCCATAGGAAATTACGCCCCTATCCTCCTCCATTCCACGAAAGGCCTAAAAATTCCACTTTGACCTCTTCTGATGATATATCTTTGAACTATTTGTTTTGTAAATTCCCACCTATTATGTTGAGTTATGTTTCACTCCAACCCCTCCTCATCAGACCTTCTAGTAAAATTACTCTTAAGGTTCAATCTTTGTGCATTTTGGGACATGTCCACTTATGGCAGTTTCAGCTGATCTCCAAGAGTCTCGTTTGCGAAATGCTAATGAAGCTACAAGCTACATTCTTTTCAAGAATATGGCTGGCTGAAATTCAATTTCATACTTATAATATTTTTGCCCTTCTCATTTTTCAAAGACAAACTATAATTTTGATTTGCCTGATTGAGGGAGAATATCGCAATATAACATCAACTAGCATCAGTGGTGCAATTTAGTTAAAATCCTGGAGGGAGGGGGGAGGCAAAGATATACTAAAGAATACTGACCTGTTTATCTGGTTGCTTGAATTATGCAGGCTTATCTTAGTTTTGACAAGCATTTTGCAGAAGCTAATTTTCAGCTGAGGGGCAAACTGGGGTCCGGAGGGGCAGTTTTCCCCTGCCCCATAGCAAATTACGCCCTTAACTGCCATGTCTAAGCTGCCCCCGCTCAATTTAATTTTGAAATACATAGTTCATGATTATTTGGTTCCCTCGTCATTAAGCCTTCTAGAATTATGTTCGAATAATTGGTACATAAATCATTTATAAATCAGCCTTGTGTAATTTATAATTATAATATTTGACCCTTAATATGCTTGGGGTGAGTTCCAGGAGACGATTATCATTAATGGTAATTAATCTATCACGTGGCTTCTAAAATACCAGATAATAGAAGAATTTTGTCATTTTTTGTATTTTAAATACAGAAAGAACTAAAAAATTGACTTAAATTATTATTATGAGCATACAAGGTGCATATTTTTGCAAAATTTGAAGAAATGAATCATTTTAGGATAAAGGTAATGCCAAATTACTAACTATAATTAATAATAATTGTTATTAATTATAGTTTATTATTGTTTTCTAGAACGCACTATTTGTGTCGCAATTTATTTAAGAGTCTAATATAATTTGATTCCTCCAAGTTTCACATTATTATATATTCGGAAAGCCAAAAGGGAGCTAACAGGTGGTAAAAGCAAAATTGGTATACTCTAAGAGCTAGCTTTCTACTAAGAAAACACCGCTGAGTATTTACTAATGGGACTAAATACTATGAAACTACTCAAGCTTTGAAGGCCCAACTACATTTAAAAGAGGTGCCTTATATATCAAATGACATAGATATCGACGCCTCTTTTTCAAATTTTTGTTTTTTTAGCAATCATATACAAGGTTTTTGTTGTTATGGGAGAATTTGAACTTATTTAGAGAGTTTGAAATATTAGTTGCATATCAGAGGCAACGCTGTAGCGTTGCCTATAGTAAAGGCCATACGGCTCCAATGTTTTATTATTTTTTTTTTTCCCAGAGGCACTTCATACGGAAGGGGTCATCGTAGAAGCTTCAAAGGGGGCTCATTCGATTGGAAATCGAGAGTTCTAGTGCCCTTTTTAATAGTCGAAAATGATTGGAGGGCAACTAGCCCCCCCCCCACGCCCATCATTCCCCCAAACACACCCAATCAAAATTTTGAGATAGCCATTTTCTTCAGCGTAGTTGATTTCCAGATAGAAAATATATTTTTGAGGAGGACACTCCCCCACAACTCTCAGGGCAAGAGTTTTAAGTTATGCCCTGGGGGCATATAATGTTTTTATTGAAGGCATTGTCGTAGAAACTTCAAAACAGGCTCATTCGATTGGAAATTCAAAGGGCTAGTGCCCTTTCTAATAGTCGAAAGTGATTGGAGGGCAACTAGCCCCCCCACGCCCATCATTTCCCCAGACACATCCATTCAAAGTTTTGAGATAGCCATTTTGTTCAGCGTAGTTGATTTCCAGATAGAAAATATGTTTCTGAGGAGGACAATCCCCACAACCCTCAGGGCAAGGGTTTTAAGTTATGCCCTGGGGGCATATAAGGTTTTTATAGAAGGCGTTGTCGTAGAAACTTCAAAAAAGGCTCATTCGATTGGAAATTCAAAGGGCTATTGCCCTTTTTAATAGTCGAAAGTGATTGGAGGGCAACTAGCCCCCCCCCCGCCCATCATTCGGCCAAAAACATCCAATCAAAATTTTGAGATAGCCATTTTGTTCCGCGTAGTTGATTTTCAGATAGAAAATATGTTTTTGAGGAGGACACTCCCCCGCAACCCTCAAGGCAAGGGTTTTAAGTTACACCCTGGGGGCATATAAGGTTTTTATAGAAGGCGGTGTTGTAGAAACTTCAAAAAAGTTCATTCGATTGGAAATTCAAAGGGCTAGTGCCCTTTTAAAAGTCGAAAGTGATTTGAGGGCAACTAACCCCCCCCCCCCCTCTCACGCCCAAGTTTTCCCCAAACACATCCAATCAAAACTTTGAGACAGCCATTTTATTAAACGTAGTTTTAAGTTCTGGAAATCAGGTCTTTGGGGATGACAACTCCCCCACAGCCCTCAGGGCAAGGGTTATAATTTAAGAATTCTCCGAATCCTTCACATTATTTCTTATGGAAGGGATACTCGTATAAACTTTAGAGAGGGCTCATTTGATTGGAAATTGAAAGCTCTTGTTCACTTTTTAAGAGTCAAAAGAGATTGGAGGGCAACTAGTCCCCCCCTCCTCCACGCCCTAAACGCATCAGATAAAAATTTTGAGATAGACATTTTGTTATAATAGTTCAAAGTTCTGATAACAAAAAACTCCGGTGTCGACACAGCCCACCAGGGCCCGGGGGTAGGCGTTGTAAGTTGTACCCTGGGGGCATATAAACAATCAATCAATCATTAAATAAACAATCAATGCAAACAAACATACCATAGATATTAATGTAAATTAATAAATATATTTAGTTTTTTAAATTATTTTTTTTATGTTACTAAGTTTTAGACAATAGAAAACTAAAGGTCATAAAGGCAATAAGGTTTCGATGTTTTATTGTGTTTTAGTTGTGCACCAAGATTAGTGAAAACAGGGCCACCAACGGGAAGGTTGTGCACGGCCAGCCCCGTCCGCCCACCCTTTAGAATTAAACCCGACCCCCAATATCCTCCCATTTTTAGCGCAAATGTGAGGATAGCCTTATATAGTACTTGTTAATTGTTATCTCTTTTGTAGAGTTATTGTAATTTTTTAATTAATTTTTTTTCTGTTACTAAGTTTTAGACAATATAAAACAAAAGGTCAAAAAGACCATAAGGCTTTAATGCTTTATTGGGTCTTTTTCTAAAAACTCCTCATTTTGTTGTATACAGCCAGCCCTGCCCGCCCACCCCTTAGCATTAAACCCGACGCCCTGATATCCTTCCATTTCCAGTGCAAATGGGAGGATAGGTCTGTCCATCCCCCTAATATCCTAGCATTTGCAGCACAAATGGGAGGATAGCTCTATATACTGCTTGTGAATGGTTATCTCTTGTGTAAAGTTATTTTAGTTTTTTAGATTAGTTTTTTTTATGTTACTAAGTTTTAGACAATAGAAAACTAAAGGTCATAAGGGCAGTAAGGTTTCGATGTTTTTATTGTTTTTTAGTTGTGCACTAAGATTAGTAAAAATAGGGCCACCAACAAGAAGGTTGTGCACAGCCAGCCCCGTCCGCCCACCCCTTAGCATTAAATTTTAACGTCTTCCACAACTCAAACGGTCCAACATTCTACAGCCCAAAGAGTCTCCCTAATCTCCTAAATCGGGAACGGAGGAGATAAGTGAAGTTTCACCCCGTATTGGATGAGTCTCCGACCTCACCTTCCCCCTCTCCTACTGTCTACGCTAAAGTTTTCTTCTTTATGCCAACTACGCTGCCCCCACTCCAAAGACTTTAATAAGGTAAAGTTTTGTATTGGAAAAATACATAGTAAATCTATTATAAAATACATAAAATTACAGTCATACTTAAAATAAGGTTAAAATATATACTTTGCGATAAATGCTAAATTATTGTGGCACAAAAAACCGGAAAATGGTCTAATCAAAAAGATACTGTTCTTTCTGTATCAACAAAGGGAATGATACAGAATGAATTCGATCCATTCATTGTTGCGAGAAAAAAATCAGGTTTTATTTTTCAGAGGCATGTAATTAAGCTGTCTATAGCAAATGCTATAAGGCTTCAATGTTTTATTATTATTAATAAAATAAAAACCTTACATAAAAATAAGTTTTCTAAGAAGAGTAAAGAGCCATATTGAACTCAGGACCAGCAGAAATTAATTCCTATTATAGTTAAAACTCAAAAAGACCAGAAATTACTGTTAAAGAATAAACAAAACCCTGAACGAACAAAATTAAAATTAACTATCTTACAAACATAAAGATAACCGGTGCAAACATAAATAAATGAATAAATCTTATATAGCTTCAATATTTTTTATTATTTTCCCCCCAGAGCTGCTTTATATGCAAGGGTTAAAAATACCATTTTGTTAAAAATAGTTGAAAGGTTAAGTAACAAAACTCTTGCGTCGACAAACCCCCCCAGGGCCCGGGGGCAGGAAGGGATTCTCGTATAAACTTCAGAGAGGGCTCATTTGATTGGAAATTGGAAGTTCTAGTCCAGCTCTTAAGAGTCAAAATTGATTGAAGGGCAAATAACCCCCCCCCCTCCCCCACACCCTTTTCCCCACCCCTTCCTTTGAACTAATTCTGTTTATACCTGAAGGCCCAATGAGAATTAAAGAATGTTTTGGTATTAATACACACCATTAGGCATCTGCTCTCCTCCCTAACAAGGAAAGAAACAGAGAGTGTAAGGCAGTGGCGGATCCAGGGGAGGGGCGAGGTGTCGTCCCCCCTAACGTAGTCTAAAGTAATGTAATTTACTTAATTAACGCAAGATTGCGTTAATTAAACTTGCTATTTTTTCAATCCATTCATTGTTGTCAATCGCTGTCCACAAGTTATGCAAGCTGTCTATTGTTCATGTATCAGGTTTTTATCAAAGAGGTAATCGCATAGACTATGAAAAAAGCCTCATTCGATTTCAATTGAAAGTTCTAGATCAGTTCTTTAAAGTCAAGAATAATCGGACAGTAAGCAACCCCCCCCCATGCCATAAAAACTTGAAACTTTTTGCAATAAAAACGAACAAAAATTAATTAAAAAAACTTTCCGAAAAATAAGTTTTTCAAAGAAAAGTAAAGGCCATTTTGAACTTAAGTTCAGGAGATACAAATACCTGTTAAAATTCAAACTCAAAACGACCAGAAATTACTATTAAAGAATAAATGAAACCCAAAACGAACAGAAATTAAATAAACAATCATAGCAAAAAACACACAACAAATAATAATATAAATGAATAAATAGATCTTAAAGCGAGTAATGCTTAGATTGAATATGAAAATCAAGCTTAAACGAAAAAAATAGTTGCTATTAAAGTATAAATGAAACTTAAAACGAACATAAATTAAATAAACAATCAATGCAAACAACCATACAATATATATTGATGTAAATGAATAAATAAATCTTAAAACAAGTGAAACTTAAATTGAATATGCAAATCAAGTTTGAATCGAATAAAAATAACTAAAAACAAGAGTTTGGGTATCGCCTCACTGTAGAAGCCTAAAACCTACTGCGTTATTGGCGCTTTAATGAAAACGAATTATATTACAAATGTTTTCTTTTGTACTTAATATTGAAGATAAATATTAAAATTACAGTAAAATTTTGAACTGATGAGCTTTCAGCAATTAATATCATTATACATAAAACATTCAGTTTAATTTATTAGTTCTTTCCAAGATTGGTCAAGACAAACATAGTTTCACTGCAAACAACATTTGGATACTGCCCCCTTCCTTAACTCTAAAAACCTAAAGCCTTCTGCGTCATTGGCTCTTCACTGAAAACGAATTACTCGTATATTACAAATTTATTCTTTTCCAGTTCTTACAGCATTGAAAATGAAAATAAAAATTACAGTGAAAAAAAAAAAATCTTGAACTGATGGATCTTTCAACAATTAATATCATTATATATCTAATATTGAATTTGATTTTTGTTTGTACTTTCAGTAAGGCGCCAATGAAGCTGTAGGTTTTAGGCTTCTGCAGTGAGGCAATACCCAAACTCTTGTTTGTAGTTATTTTTATTCGATTCAAACTTTATTTGCATATTCAATTTAAGTTTAACTTGTTTTAAGATTTATTTATTCATTTACATTAATATATATTGTATGTTTGTTCGCATTGATTGTTTATTGAATTTTGTGTTTCATTTACTCTTCAATAGTAATTTCTGGTCGTTTTGAATTTGAATTTTAACAGGTATTTGTATCTCCTGAGCTTAAGTTTAAAATGGCCTTTACTTTTCTTTGAAAAACTTATTTTTCGGACAGTTTCTTTTAATTAATATCTAAAAATGACAGTCGTACGATGGAGGGAGGGGGTATTCAGAATAGCTATTATTCGCAATACCCCGCTGACATCTGGTAATTCGACGGCAACTTAATGTGTTATACAAAAATGTTTTTCTTGGGATGTTCTCATTGGTGTTCTATTTAAAATATTATGGTATGTATAGGAAAAAATTATTTTATCCTGGTTTCGGATAAAATAATATCCGAATTTTTTATTACTTTCGGATAAAATAATATTTCGGATTTGCATTATTTTTGTCCTGGCCCAAAACAGTTTATCAATAATATGTTCAGGAATAACAGAAAAATTTATGTCAAATCAGTCCTTTTTTTCGTTAGAGCGCAGACGATAGAATAAAAAGATGATGGTTGGACTATAAGGTAAAAAAAATAAAACAAATACCCAAAATCTTTTATCAGTAATCGTAATTAGCAATTCAATGTCATCTTATTCCAAAAAAATTTTGGGTAGCAAAATTTATATATATATATATATATATATATATATATATATATATATATATATATATATATATATATATATATATATATATATATATATATATATATATATATATATATATATATATATATATATATATATGTCTATATATATATATATATATATATATATATATATATATATATATATATATATATATATATATATATATATATATATATATATATATATATATAATATATATATATATATATATATATATATATATATATATATATATATAATATATATATATATATATATATATATATATATATATATATATATATATGTATTTAATGCATTCTTGTTAAAGTCGATCCCTTAGCGTATGGAACGGACGATAATCGCAGAAGATAGAGTGAAGGCTCAAAACTTAACGAATAAATTCAGGTTTTATAAAAAAAAAACTCTAAATGAACGGAAATTATTATGAATACAGAAATAAAACCCAAAACAAACATAAGTTAAAATTAATAATAAAAATCAAACTCAAGGAGCAGAAATTGCCATGAATAATTGTGGTTTTACTGCCCCCTCAAACTTCTCAAAAGCTAGGGCCACATTTACACCTTACACGGAGGAAATTATATTTTGACTTTTCATATATTTGATTTTTATTATAATATGAAAAAATTAACAAGATCAATATACGCTTTTATTTATTTAAATTTTCAAAGCACTTTAGTAGTCTAATTTACAACGGATTCCCTTTGAGGTGAATAGCAACATCTTAAAATTGCGGGCAATTTCTTTCGTTTTAAGTTTGATTTCGTTATTCTGCATAGTGTTTATTTTGTTTAGGCCCGATTTAATGATGATCGCCGATGTAAGTTTATTATATTTGTGCTCTTTTTGTGTTCATGGCCGTTTATTTGGCTTTAATACACTTACCTATCTATCTATAAGAGAGGCCTAGCATTATTTTTGGTATTAATTTGCTGTTTGCATATGGAGAGCTGAGAATACATATATATGCCTTGCCTGCATTTGACATTCTTTTTGAGTCTCAAAAATGAGTGTTGGGTGATCCACTGCAAAATTTATTTCCGTAATAAAATCAGTATTTCACTATTCCAATTTTTGCCCTTTTTTTGGGAACTAAGGTTGATTCTAACTTGGGTACTTGTATGATATAGCCCCGAACTAATTTTCTCCATTACGATAAATAAAAGTTCAAATAGCGATAAAATCTTTTTAATAGACAGTGATGATGATAACAGTGATAGAAATTCACAAAAATACCAGATATTTCGGTCACATATACTGATGACGGTCACTGCATATGTGACCGAAATATCTGGTATTTTTTTGAATTTCTATCACTGTTATCATCATGACTGTCTATTAAAAGGATTGTATCCCAATTTGAACTTTTATTTATCGTCATGGAAAGGCAGTGTGGTATCCGAAATTATCTAAATTTTCTCCATTTAAGTAGAACCTGTTTCTCTGGCGCTCAATCCTAATGAAATATACCTAAGTATGATAAAAATATAATGCTTTAGAAACAAATTTGGGATATATATTTGCACATTAGGGGGGTAAAGTATAGCAGGTCTGCAGACCTAATGTGTTAGGTACAATTATTCTGCATATTATGAAGTAACAATTATTTTCTAACTTCACGCTAGTAGTATGGTAATAGGCACCACTGAATATACATGCACTTTCACAAGCCTGAGGCATGGATATGTGTGTGTATTTTCAAGTAATTGGGTTACCAGGGTCATTCATCTATTACTAGGAATGGTATATTGGCTTAGCAGACGGGTTTTTTATGAGCTAACACGCATTTTTTTTTTGGAGGTCAGACAGAGAGCTGGCGGTCACACTAACTTGATTAGTAGTTGGATTCGGATATAAGGAGTAATTTTCATTGTAGTTCATATTAGTAAGAGAATTGAATTCAGAGAGAGAATAGTTTATTTGAGAGGATATTAGTGGAGAAAAAAAAATGAGTGGTGCATTTACACTATTGGAGATTAATGATGGAACCGACAGCAGCAGCAGCAACGATATACGAGTACCCAATGTAGCTGTGGAAATAACCGCTGGCTGTAGACTATGCCTTGAATGGGACATTATGTATGCGAGATACGTGATATCATTAAGCAAGTTTAAGCAGGAGGAGCAACTATGTTTTGCTGGAAAAGTGAATATTCTCCATATAAATAAGCTTCGGTCAGCATTAGATGTCCTATCGAAATATATTGATGAGAACAAAATGCATCAGTGAATATTATTATTATTGTAATTATGTTCAATAAAAATGTTTCTAGATCAATGGTATTTTTTTTCTTTCTATAGTAGACTAGCGTATATTTTCTAGAGTACAAAAAGAAATTCTGGTTAGTCTGAAGTTGGTTGTGAGAGAGTTAGGACTCTAAAAAAAATGGATAGATTCGAGAAAGAGCGAATCATGAGGAATCTAGTTCTTATGGAAAAACGTTTGATTCTAGATGATGATTTTCTAGAGTTGTCTATTCAAAGGAAGATATTTTCTCGGGGAATGCTTGATGATATAATGAAAACTGATTCTCCATCATTAGACTATTGTATGAAGCTTCTACATCGTGGTCCAAATGCATTTACACAATTTATTGATATATTGATCACGACACTGCAAAATGATATTATGGATATGCTTTTAAACATTAGTTTTGAAATTTAGGACTTTTTTCATGAGAAAGATGGTGCTCAAGGATGATTTACTCCTCTCTCTCTCTCTCTATCTCAGACAATTTTTTTTTTGTTGCTAGCTCAGTTTCATTGTGGTAGTGAGAGCGTCAACACATAACAAAATGTTCCATACATGTCCGTTATGTATGTACTCACTGGGCAGCTGGTCATCATCATGTGAGAATTGCACAATGGTTGAGGAGTATTATGAAAAGTGTAGATTATGCAACCCGTGTAAATTGCATAGAGGATATGCTATACAAATTAAAGGTTGTAATTCCTGTCTTGAAGAGGTGTGTGACTCTCATCCTAGAGGCCACCTATGCTCCAATTGTCATTATGATAAATGTAGTCAGTGGGAGAATACATATCCCGGTATGATTGGAAAGAATCCTAACCGTGATTTTAGTTTATTGCTACGAGATTGGTATCGTCGTGGTTTTAGATTGTTCTGGGAGGAGGAACCGGGTCAACGATTCAACTGTTGGAACAACAAAAGAATATGGTCTACGTCATCGTTTTGAAGACACTGGGTGTTATGATTATAAGCCCACTGATTTTTATTTGGCTGTGACGGAATGTGATTCGACACTTGAGGACACTGTTTGTGAAATTGCTTCAAATAAGCAAATTGAAACATGTGAGTTCTATAGAATGAATGAGAATAGTATCATTGACTATACAAAGAGATATGACAAGAGTGAAGTCACACTCTACTGTAGAAAATGTGATCCTGACATTGCAGTACATCAGGATCAGTACACTGTGAATTCAGATAATCTACCTGCACTAGTTGTTGTCGACAAATACCTAGTAGTGGATGAAATCTAAAGAGTAGAAAAGTCGTTTTATCATGTATATAAATTTTTTATTAATAAACAATTTCACATACATCTTTAGAACATTTTATTCTTAGGGCACTAAAATCAATATTAAATACACTTGTAAGTATATTCTCCACTAGAAAGTCGTTCAATTGAGGTAAGTCAACGTAGATGTTGAGAAACTGCTTGTAGGTGTAGCCACGACATCTGAACATGAAAAAGAGTAGTGCATGAAAGCCACATGTCTTAGTCGTTAAATCCTGTACTCTTCGTTGATTTTGAATAATGGTTTTCCCCCTGCTTTCAATAAAGTTGGTGATGTATGGAGCGTAGAATTTATACGATAGCCCAAGAGGATCAAAAAATTCAATATTCTTCGCTGTCTGAAAGATGCATAGCCAATGACCGGTCTTCAAAGTCGATGGACTGCTATTAACAATGATTAGGGTATTGTTAACACTTGGAATTTTTTCAATGAAGTCCTAAGGTATGCAATAGGACTTGTACTGGGACATGTATGGATCCATACTAAATACGTTGATTATTTGGTTTGTGTTCATGGTGCTAGGTCTAGTAGAACACTGCCGTCGGGTGTGATTTCCCAATAGGTTTCAAATTGACTCAGTGATATTAGCGTGATACTCTCAGTCAGAGCATTGGCAAATGTGCACTCTAAACGTACATTCCCTGTTCGTACTATGGTCATATCCTGTGTGCCAGACAAGTCCAAAACAATAACCCCATGATTTTTTGAAAACATTGAATCGGTTATTCCATTTTCAAATAGTTGAGAGTCATGATCTAGGGATTGCATGGTCAACTCGTACAGAGTTCTATAGGATTTTTTGTCAAATGATAGAGTGTACAGTGGAATACCATTCACTTTGCACACAAGGCTAGATAGACCGAAAAAATTAAAATCATGGGGGGATTCAGTCCAGGATCCAACGGCACTACCACTCTTCACAAAGGCCAAAGCCAATTTTGATGGGATTTCTCCATTGATAAATGATGAATCGCTATAGCTACGAGAGCCGGTGGCAATGTGACGTTGATTGGTGATCGTATGGGGAACAAGAAGTTTAATGTTGTTACCATTGGCTCTTAGCTTTTCCACTGCCAATGCAACAGAGCTCATAACTTGTTGTTTTCGGACGTGGAGAATTGCCGATGTGATAATGACATTTGCATCGGGTGCTGCAGGAAGTGTTTTTCTCAAAATGAAATTCGATGGGGCCATCTGTAGCTTTATGTCAATCTTGACATTGGGGGGTAGCCATTGGGATATATTGAATATCTCATGATTTAATTTTCCAACTAGATGATACTCCTGGGTCACTGCAGTAGTCAACTCACCGTCAGTATCAACATCTGATCGATATTCATAGCCCAATGATTGTCCTCTCAACTCCTTGTATGCCTTTGGCGTCATCATCATAAATTGTATGTAGCTTGCATAGTTTGATAAATTATTGCTAGTGCTCACCAATGTTCCATTAATAAATACATTAATTTGTTTGAATAGGTTGTGTAGAATACAGTTCTCGTAGGAGAGACCATCGCCGGTATTTGGACTTGTATTATCTGACTTTTTCTTCACCAAAACATTTAAATCAATAAATGTTGACGACAAATCAATGAAATAGTCTTCATTGGAAAATATTTGAAAGTGTATATTTTCCGAGAGGGGTTATTGGGGGTGAAATTGTTCATAGTAGCCATACTTGACACTGACATCAACATTTTCAGCATTGAATAGATTCAATGAGGAACTAATTGATGGATATGATTCCTTGTGGGGGAGATATGTCATCTTAAGAGAAGAAATCCTTCTTTGATCTAACAATCTTTTTCTTTTCTTCTTCTTCTGCTTATTGGTCTTCCTTGTTTTATTCCTCAAAGTCTTTGTTGATGTCCTTTGCTTCCTGCCTGGGTGGAGACTGATGAGTGAATGACGTGAACGCATCCTTTTCAATCCCTCCCCGTTTTGTCGAGATTTTAGTTGCTCACCAACGGCTCTTGCTGAAGATCTAATATTTTCCTTAACACTCTCCTTGAAATTCTTGCCCGACCCCCAGTCCTGTAGTGTGGAGGCAGCAAAATTTGATGCAGCAGGTACAAGATATTTTCTGGCAAGGGGTAGTGCAGAACGAAATAGCCTAGCAAACCAGCTACCAAGACCATAGCCAGACATTGTAGTACGCCCCTTGTAGTAGTCCAATCCATTGCCTATTTGACGTGGACTCAAAGCACCAACATAGCAATCGATATCGGGGCAGACAAATGGAATTCTCCTATTGTTCATTTTAGGTGATTGTGCTGTCGTTGACAATGGGTCGAAAATTACATGTAATCACTGCTAAGCCTTTTGTTATTGCTAGAGGATCACTCAATTCACTTCTTAGTGTTAACTGACAGAGTTCCAAATACGAAGTGTTTACAGGAACATACTGAAGATGCTTTATATTATAGTGATGAACAAGTCCATGAGTTGTTTTTCGTTCAAGAACACGTAGGAGGGGGACATTTGAATTACCGACTCTCGACGTTTCCACAAAGGATGCATAGAGAAATATGCAAGAGTCCGAGGCAAAACCAGGTGGATAATCAGCAAAAATAACTTGATTCATCCCGTAAACGGTGCCAGCATTTTTCCCATTGATCATATTCTGTTTAAAGCCAAGAACATCTCTCAGATTATCATTGAGAATAATTATTTCAGTGTCAACAGGTGAGGTAATGTAAATCCTATCATGTTCCAATGAATAATTAAAATGGAATTTTCCATTCCCACGATACGAGATTTTTCTATTGATTGTACGACACAAATCTCCCATATTATCATATTCAATATATTTCAATTTGGCATGTGGATATTCAGTAGATTTAAGTGCTTCAACCCATTCATAGTCGACAAAGAGTGTCCAATCGAATGGTATAACTTTTATATCATACACACGATCCTTTCTCAGGATGTCATAGGTATTTTTGAGAATACAGTCGACAAGAGCCACTTCATATGCACCGTCAAATTTGATGGCAGGGGAGAGTTTTGTCCAAAAATCACTTGTCGTATTCAAGTCATTGTAGAGAGGATCGGAAACGTTGGACATGAATGTTACATAGAAATCATGGGGCATTGTCAATATCTTCAACACCGATCCAAGAATCAAAATCAGAGTTGTATCCTAGCCACCGAACAAGTAACTGTTTCTTACCCCTGCGAGTACGTGTCTTTAATATCTTTTCAATTTGATAGATTTCACTAGCATTTTTAACTTTTTGCAATTCATAGTCATAAAAGCCGCCGAGAATCTCTTCATCTTTGGTATCACGCAGGCGATAAGTTATGGGTTTAGTGTCTAGGATTTTTGCCACTTTAAAAAGTTCGGTGGACCACAAGTAATTCCCCTTTTCAAAAACATTAGTTGTTCTATTAATTCGAACGGTATCACCAACATTGAATTTATTTTTCATCTTCTTCTTGACAGCCAACGATTCATTGGAATACTGTTTAAGAAAGGTGTCAATTGTATCATGATCAGAATGATGAACTTCCGTTGGTGTAGAGTTGGACAATGATCGATGAGGTCGTTGATTATAAATCAACATGATTTTATCAAGATCATGAATAAAAGCCGGTGTATTTTTCAATGTACAATATCTTGAAATTAAAAGTCGAATAGTTCTTATCAATCGTTCGGCCATTGCAGCCTTTATAGGACTGTGACTATGATAGAGCAGTGTACTATATTTCTCTAGTACTTTTGCAACATGGGGATTAACAAATTCACTACCGCGATCCGTTTGAATTTTTTTATATGAATCCAGTTCGAGAATACTTTCAATGGCCTGAGCAACTTCAACACCTCTCTTTGATCGCAATGGAATTGTATATGCATAGCGACTATAAACACTGATTGCAAGTAGGACGTACTTGTACGGTGTATTGTGACGTCGTTGAAGCTCATCTAGAGTCAGGAGATCTGCTTGCATTATATGCAATGGGTAAAAGGCTTTAGTTTTTCGATATTGATTGGCACGAAGTCTATGATTTCTATGCAGAGTGTAACTTGATTTATTTTGTAGATAGTCTTGTACACTTTTAGTGTGAACACCAGTGACTATGGAAAGAGTGGTGGGGGAACTTAAACTCCCCGCCATCACCAATATTTTCATAAACACCTTTCAGAACTTCAACCATTTTGAACGTAAACACGTTGTGTAACGTCCGCTACCCTTTTGTATACTGGCTGGTGGTGGTGGTGGTGTTGACGTTGACTTGATACGTCTTCGCTTTTGTCTAGCTATCAGCGGTGTGCTAGTATTTTCCAAAATTGATTTAAAATCTTCTTCTTCTTCAAGTTCATTTTTTAATGTTGTTGATGTTGTTGATGATGATGATGCATGTTCATTTAATTTTTTTAGAATTTGTCTATTGCCAATAAGACTTTTGGGGAAGTTTAATGTATTTAGAAAGTTGTATAGATGAGTGTCAAATGATAATAGTCCTTTACGATTTGTAACCATATCATAGATTAAATCAAGTAGATTATAGCTCTTGCCCTGAATTATAATCCCTGTCCCATTGCTCTCAACTTGAATGTGATCACTTTCCAAGAGATAGGCTAGGAGTCGTTTACTTTGTTCACGATATGAGTGGGGCATTAGATTTCCAATTTTCAATACAATTGAATCCAATTCCTCCTTCTTTAATTGTGTTCCAGCAGCAGCAGACTCTTGAGGAGATGATTCTTTTTTGGGTCAGCACCAGCACGCAGCAGTGGGCTTCGACCGATAGGACTTGTGTTTGTCCACTCGGCGAAGTGCATCTTGAAGTAAAAGCAGTTTTTTATCATCCTCAATATTCTCATTGTCAAGGAATTTACTCAGATTGTTCTCAAAGTGTTCGACGGGTGAGAGAGCGAGTTCTATTGGAGTCAATTTATAGGGTTTTGCCATTCTCTCTCTTTAGAGAAAACTGTTTACAAGTCCTGCAATTATTGGCAGTAAAAGTGTGAAAAAGCTACCGCCCGCCTGAAGAAGTCGTTTCCTTTTGAAATTCTTTCCTTTCTTTTTAGAGGCCAATGTACGTACAATGGAACGATGTTGCTTTGCCTGTTGCTTAACTACTTCTGGCAGTTGAACATTACCCTCGATCAAATTTAAACAAAGTTCGGATATTAGATTAATGAAATCATTGTCAATACCGTGCTTGAGTATTGCTTTCCTAAGCGGAGGTTTTGAAGTGCTTAGAACTGAAAACAAATGTCTATTTTCATGTAGTTTCTTCAGTGTCATGATAGCAACTAATAGGTCTTTTTAGTGTTCACGGGGAGATATACTGTAATTTCATTGTCAAAAATATCTGTGACTACACGCAGATCCTCGGGTGTATTTTGATTAAGATCCAATAGGATGTAGCCGTAGGGTTTATTAGTTGCCTGATTGTATGCTGAGAGCAGAAATTTGGGGGCTCCCGGATAGATTTGTTTATTGAGAGTTATTAGCGAGCTAGAATCACGAACAACTCTGTAGATGATATAGTAGGTGCAGTTCAATGCAAGTGTTCGCATACATTTGCTCTGATGAAAGAGATTGTGTAGAACCAGAGTAACGGAAATCTGTTCATGATGAGAGCGAACAGTGAACAGTTGTAGCATTTCCTGGGACCATTGTTCAATAGATTCAGCCAGATCGTCAATGATCAACCAAGAGTTTTGTTCAATAATGCTGAAAACATCAAGTCCCTGTATGAATTGTATCTACACCAATCCCATGGTGGTGGCAGCAATTGCTTTTATTTTATCATATGACTCCTGCCAAATACTATAGCAATAGTAGATTTTTTTCGGCTTTTCCACAAACATTTTATCACAATTTTTAATTATTTTAGTTAAGAGTGTTGTTTTGCCCGACATTGACGGTCCACACAGAAACGATCTGAATGGTGTTTTAAATTGATACATGTTCCCTTCAACAGTTCACCTGGACAACTAACTGTAGACTATGGCTGTCTAATGACTAAATAATTTCCCTATTACTACTCCGTTCAAGAATAATAATAACGAGAAGAAGACGAATAATATTTTCTTTTATTATATACATAAAAAAGGTGACAATACTTAAAAAAAAATACTACATTGAAAAAGGCACATTAAACATGAATAAAAAAATACACTTTTTTAATTTATTTATAATAAAAAAATACAACATTTACATAACCACTAGAAAAAAAAAACACTTAAATAAATACACTTTTTTTTCTGTTTATTTATAAAAAAAAATACAACATTTATTGGACTAATGCACACTTGTGAAATAATATCATACACTTTTATTTACAACATTTTAAATTTTGGGGTCCCCCCTCCCCCCGGGGGGCGGCCGCTGCGGCGGCCGGGGCCGGGAAGCGCCGGGCACCGGGGGCCCACTGCGGCGGGCCTGGGCCGGGGCTGGCATTAAATACTGGAAATTGATCTGCCTTGCACACACACACACACAGACACATTGAAAATTGATTGTGATAGAGAAAAAAAAAGAATTAAAAAAAAACCTAATTACCCAAAAAAAACCCTCCCACCCAATTTATACTTTTTTTTTTAGTGAATTTAAGTTAATTTTTTTAGACCGAGTTGTTTTCTGTACTCTATACATTCAACTCGGTCTGAAATTAAATAATGACCGTGTTGTAGTACCTTCACACCATCCTCAAGTACATAGACTTTGTCCGATATGGCCGACATGGCGTTTTTCTCAACTCTAACTGTGTAGTTTTTAAATTGTAAAGAGCGAATCGCCATGACTTTCGCCCTTGGCACTAAACTACGTTCCACACAGTTTCTATACACACTCATGTCGAAATTATTTTTTACAAAGTGTGTAGGTACCCCCTTGCAAACTTGTTTGATATCCTTGCCGTGCGTTTCCACACAGTATACCTTCGGTCCAGGAAACACACCACTGGATATCAGATCGCTACCCGTTTCAGATTTTAACATTAACAATTGATTTGGGGCCTGGCGTTTCACTAGCTCTGGGTAGAGGGATTCGTCCCAATTAGTGTAGTCCATTCGTGAGCTAATGTACTCGCCATTTTCCAAATCATTCAATAGATTTTCAGTTTTGACTTTTAACAGGAGTGAATCAGTGTCCCCGTAATACACTTGAACTTGTCCCTCAATCGGCCACTGTACCTTGCATACATTATAATAAAATGACAACATGAGTTTCTTGGATATTTCAGTTATTGCACTTCCGCCTGCAATATTTTTATTTAATACAATGTTTCTTTTCTTGCGATGTAGGAGCACCATATTGGAGTCTATGATTGTGAACGATGTGAAGTTTGGATCCGCAATGATTCGAGCACAATCTTTGGGGTTGGTTACAATGTCACATCGACTTTTGTGTCGTACGCTCTCGCACATTTTACCGAAAGCTGAGTTCAAAATGAGTTTATAGACTTCTTTTTCAACTTTCGTTTTCGCTTGTGAACGCTTACTGACAAAGGTGTCAATAAACGTTTTCATGTAAGGCTTTTGATCAAATTGGAGGGCTCTATGAATCTTTGTGACCTTGAAACCATTGGACACCATACATTTCAATAGCACGTGATGAACAACGATATTCTGTTTCGGGTTGAGATCGGCAATTAGTTTTTGTTTTGAAGGTAGCCAGTGCATACTCCCGTCCTCTACTAAAGATAAATTGTAGGGGCTCAGAGAGTCCCTACCCACCGGTCTATTTATGCACGGAAAAACAAAGTCTTTTACCGAGTCATGGATTTCCATGGGTATTTCACCGTCAATTTCAAAAAACCATCCCTGTGCCCCATTCTCCTCAACACTGTCAATGTCGGGGAAATTCGAAGCACAGGGATTGTTAAGCCATTTATAATTGCCACACGGCAAACAGTAGTGAGACATTGCCGATGGGTAAAGAGAATTCATATCCAAAAAAACTGCGTCCGACTTTTCATCGGTGTGCTGTCCACTCGGATCAGTTTTCATGATACGATCCCCGTGAAAAACATACCCACCCCTCATTGATCTCTCTACAAACAGATGCTGATCCAAATCGGCGATCAGACCTATTTCTTCTTTGCTGATTTTAAGTATCAAGTCCATCACCAAATGGGGAGTGGAAAAATAATAACCTAAATCCAACCCAAATTCCCCATATATTTTATCCGTATTTTTGCACACAATATCCAGAAGAGTGAGTGCGTAACTGGCCAAGTAAAGTTTACAATAATCCCACCCATTTTTACATCCGCCCTTTGCCCAAACCCTCTTAGCAAATTCGTAGTCGCTAGTGGTGCACTCACTCTCAGTAAGAGAATTGTAAAAGGCTTCAATGGGCGGTAGTGACACCTCATCTAGCCTCGAGCCAGAGTTGTAATAATCATATGGATATATACCCTTACACGTTAATAAATCATACATTTCATCATCGGGGAAGCGCTGTTTGAGGAGGGGGAAGCTATCAAAATTATCACTTTTCTGTACCTGAATCAATTGACTTAGAGATTTGGGGAAGAAGCTGAAAGAGTCTAAAAAACGGATTTTATTCAGGCACGTGTTACCCTTGTCAACTGTTTTCCACATGAATTCTAGCAGCAGTAGCTTCTCCGATGATTTGGGTATGATATTATATGAAAAAGAACCATCTATCCATGCGTCATCTACAACTCCTCCCTTGGCAATGCGGGCCAACGCCGGAAGAACAAACTTTAAGTCGTAATTGGAATTGTGTATAAAAACAGGTACGAAATATTGTTGTCTAACGTTTAAATTGCATGACTGGTGTGCTACCCCTCTAAAGTTACTCCCTCCCGATGTAATTTCCTGCCACAAATGATCATGGTCGATCACCTTCCTCCTCCCCCCATTCCCAACACCATCATCAAATTCTCCCTTGCAAACCCAACACATTTTACGATTTTTAATGGCCAGTATGTCATCTGGGGATAGGAGCATAGGATAGTTTGTATAACGAAGGCGCGAAATTGCACCGTTCGCTGTTTTGATTAGACTGACCAATGCCGAGCGCATGCAGTCTTCACCGTCACTCAACATCTCAACTACATCCAACACTTGCATGGTATTATTGGAATCTCGTTGCGCGTGAGCGTAAGAAACCCCTATGGCTTCATGTATTTTAACACGATTTGAATTTGACGGATCGCACACGTCTGTCAGCTTAGCCTCGCAGTCCAAAGCGATCTTATTGCTCTGCAGGAGCGTGTTTTGAAAATTTTTAAAACGTAAGATCGCTCTATCTCCGCTTACCGTCTCCACAGCCTGGTATCCATGACGTTTACAGTGTTTCATGTGATGCTTTAAAGTTAAATCAGAGCGAAATCTTGAGAGGCATGTTGGACAGTAATAACACACACCATCTCGCTTTTTACCCTCACATAAAACCCTACTAATATCCTAATCCGATTGAAATGACCAATTGAATCGGATTCTGTGGGTGGGGTGTATAGAAGCCACACCCAATGTTCTACTGATTCAATTGAAGGAGCCCGCACTGGAAATAATACACCCTTCTTATCGGAACGCTGACCCTCTTCAAATTCTGTTTCATACTGTAACACCGTGACACCAATCCTTAAATGTGCATTAGCCCGCTCAAAAATATCTATTCCTTTTAGTGTCACGGGATATTGATCATTTAAACAATTAAAATTTACTTTGGGGAACTTTGAACCCTCCCTACCATTAACTGCCATTTTATCCAACTTCTTCTTAGTGGCATCTATTCGAAGTGGTCTGTATGCTGCAATTAAAAATGCATACTTGAAACACTGCAGCCTCGTATCGAAACAGATTCGCTGTATCCCCTTACACCCCTCTAAATCTGAATAATATTTTAATTCAATTGCCCTCTCCCCATGCCCACCTCTTACAATAAAATCCTTTTTAAATCTACATATATTAACATTTAAACTTTCAATAAATAAAACCACAGATCCACTACCCCCTCGTTATAATTTTCCCACTTACTTTGAATACTATTAGCCCAATTTAGAAAAACCTCCCCATAATTTGATAAATGCGTGTGTATTGCCAACATCTCTGTGTGCAAGTATTTCGAATACATCTCACCCGCACTCATTTAAAAAAAATATTTTTAGTGCTATTGATGCTTTTAAACTAACCCCCACTCCCCACACCCCCATTTGTTGTTCAAGAATGGCTCGAATCTTATCAGTATATGAATGTGTAATGGCCAGGGGATCTGTTATTATATCCCCCGACACTAGAGAGTTGAAGGGGTCACCGAATTTGGCGCTGTAGACCAATGTGTGGTGCAAGGCAGAGTTGGACAGAAAAAAATCCGGAAGAGGGGATACTGTTGTTGTTGTATTACTACTACTATCTATAACATTAAGTGGAATGGTGGCGGGTGACAGGGAATTGTCAATAACACCACCACTCCCAGTCTGTTCAATCACATTGGAGGGATGTGGCATGAGGCCCCCTAGTACATATTCCAAGGTGTTTGGGGATAATTGGTCGAGCCAGCCTGTATTCTCCTGTGATGGAATTTCGTTATGAGGACCCGGTTCAGATGCACTAGTAGCATCACCTAAATGTTCACGCATAAAACTATCTGTCCACTCCGGATCCTCAAGCATGTCAATATCACAGCTTAAGTCCTCTAGGCTAGCCATTTCCCCAAAAACATCATTAAGGAACCCCCTATGCCACTCCATATCCTCTAGAACTAGTGTAGGTTCATCGCTGAACTCCGGTGGTGGTGACAAAATTGGTCCTGTAAATACACTTGGTTCATCACTCAACGGTGTTGGTGGTGGTGCTATATCTTTAATCTGTAGAAAAAAAGTGTTATTTTTTATGTAAAATAACCATTATTTTTTTATAAAGTTAAAAAACGATGTCATTTTTATATAGTCATTGTCCCACCACCTGAACAATTAAAAGAAGAAGAAAAAAAAGTTACATTGCCATATGGCTTTCATTATGACAACTGAACATGTTAAAAAAATATATATATATATTGTTTTAGTCAGGAAAATGTAGTCTTATTCTTAGAAGGGTAAGTTAGAACAAGAGAATGATAAAAAAAACTAATGGTTTTATTCCAAAAATTTTTAGAATAAAAATGCAAAATATGGGTCCAATTCTACTGCTTGACCCTCTTCAATATAACTCTCAATGAAATTTGACCATTGTTCAACTGATGCGGTATGCTGTATGAACACTTGCTCCTCAGCTTCAGTTCAGTGGACACGAATCCCATATGTCGGCGGTTGGTGGTGTAACTCTCTCAACAATCCGAATTTTCCTCTTTCTTTTGGCAACGGATTTGTTTGAAGTTGTGGATGTAGTTGACCTGGGCTAAATAAATGATTGTAAGAGAGAGAAGAACTTTTTTTTTTCTCCATCCATATCAACAATTAAAGTGCAATTAAAATGCTGGATGGTTCTTTTTAGAGCCCCCCCCCCTCTATGAGGACCCTTGGGAACCGGGAGCTTCCTTCGAGGTAGGAGGATCGAAGCCCTTTCGAGTTGGGATATCGGACTTCACAACACTGATCAAATAGAACAGCCTCAAATTCATTCTCGAAAACACCTTTTAAAATGTCCCTAAGTGTTTCAATGAAATGAGTTCGCCCCAAATAATGTTTCTTGACAACACTGTGAAGATATAATTGGAGATTATTAAAAACCTTCTTCCCATGTGTTAATATATATCTTATCGGAAATACACATCCTGTCACAAGAACCCCACTTAAAATTCAAATTATACCTGTGGATCGGATTAAAATTCAGATGTAACGATGGGAGATTTGATAAGGGGCGGATGTGCGCAAAAGCTTACTGCAAAATATATAGCAGTTTAAGAATGGTTGTCATCTGTGAAATAGCGAATTGTATGTTTTCATATAGTTAGTTTGTCTAAAGGAATATTGGATTATTGCATTAGAAAAACGTCTAGGTTAGAAGAGAGAAGTTACAAGGTAAGGTTTTTTAGAAATGTATGATAAGCTATTTCAGTGTTATAAGCATTCCATTATATACTGCTAATTTGGTTAATGAAAGAAAATGAAATAGAATTATTATAGAATAGTTTAGAAACAAATTTAAGTTTTACTCATCAAAAGCTATGCGCCTGAGAAAATTTACCTTATTTTTGAAAATAGGGAAAGAAAAAATTATGTATATACTTACAAATTCTGACTGGGCTTCTACATCTGAACTCCTTGGCAGAACATGAAGGGGGTCAAGCTCACGATCTTCAGTAGGCTGAGCTGAGGCATTATGAGAAGCAGTCCATTCTCTTTTCAACTTCCTTCCAGCTTGCATGGAGCTAACACTGGGGTTAGAGGGCTCTGGTACTATAAGTTGGGTGGTCGTTGGCTGGTCCAGATCGTGTGTAATTCTACCGGCATATTTGATAATTGATGGTCTTGCGGCTTGCATTAATGCAGCTTCGCTCCATCTCGGTTTCTTTTCAGAAGGGGGCTTATTGCACGTATCCTCTTCCTTGAAAAAAAGGCAAAATTTAGCATGAAAAAAAAACAACTCCCCTTTTTCCATTTTGTTGGATAAATGCTTAAGAGGTCAAATTTTGCCCTCCTCCTCCTCCTCTTGTTTATTGCTCATTAGGGTGCTCCTATTATTAATTTCATACTGCTAAATAAAAACGAACAGAAATTATAATGTATGTGAGGGGGTTCTCTCCCAAGTCAATACCTCGCTCTTTACGCTACAATTTTTTTTTAGTGCTTTCAAAAGAGCTATCTATTCTAATTAAAAAACGGCCTTTGTGATTCAGAGGGTTGTGAATCAAAATTTTTTTTTAGACTTTTAACGTAAAGAGTGTGGTATTGACTAAGGGGAGAACCCTCCCCCTCATATACATAATAACATACACGCAATAGAAAAAAAAACAATAAAAAAAACAAGTGTACATGTGTATACATGTGTGTACATGTGTGTACATGTATTTTTATGCAAATAAAAGCTGCATTAACTAAAAAACGATCAGAAATTAAATAAAAAAAAACAAGTTTTTAAACTGAAAGTAAGGAGTGACATTAAAACTTAAAACGAATAGAAATTATTCCCTATATGGAAGGCGCTAAAGTTTGACCTTGTCTCACAACTTTATTTTTTAAAACAATAAAAAACTTTAGCGTAAAGAGCGAATCCTTATGATTTCAAATATATCAGTTTCATCAAGTTTAGCTATACCGGTCAAAAGTTACGCGCCTGAGAAAAATTTGCCTTGTTTTCGAAAAAGGGGGAAACACCCTCTAAAACTCATAGAAAATAAAAGGGGAAATAAAAGAATGAAAAGTGTACTCACATTGAAAATTGACAAATCCATTGTTTTCAAAAGTTAATAATATATATGATGCACTATAAACAATGTCTTAAAACATAATGAAAATTGGGATGCAGTGTACGGACATTATATCGGGTTTTTTAATTGAGTACATTATAGCTTGGCAACTTTTTTGAAAAACCGACCAATCAAGTTATTATATTGGACTAACCGCCAAGCTTTCTCTAATCGACTAACACACAAAAAATGAATGTCATAATGCTTGTGAAAGTGCATGTGTTCGTGAAATCTTATATGCTCTTTGGTAGGGCAAGTAGAGTTCATAGTAATAGGTAAATGGCCCTGGTAACCCAATTACTTGAAAATACACACACATATCAACGCCTCAGGCTTGTGAAAGTGCATGTGTTCGTGAAATCTTATATGCTCTTTGGTAGGGCAAGTAGAGTTCATAGTAATAGGTAAATGCCCCTGGTAACCCAATTACTTGAAAATACACACACATATCCATGCCTCAGGCTTGTGAAAGTGCATGTATATTCAGTGGTGCCTATTACCATACTACTCACGCTGTCCAAGTACTTTACCTTCCCTCCCCCCTAATGTGCAAATATATAGCCCAAATTATGTATTTCCCATCTATTCCGTCGCTTCTCTTTGTCTTGTCTTACCCTAAGCTGAAAGAAACTAACGAAACAACCGATTCTACAATGCGTCAATGGATGAACAACTTGAGTGGTCGGTGCTATATCATACAAGTACCCTAGCAATGCATTAGCTGAGTAGTGCTGACAATAGCAGGAAAAAACCCTGATGTCTACTGAGATACCCAAAGTAATGGGATCACCTTGGGGTTAAATCTATGACAGTGGTCACAAAATCTATTATTTCCACTAGACTATTTCTAAGTGAAGTCAAAATCAACCCTAATTCAAGTAGAAAATATGTCAAAATTGCAATAAAAAAAACATATGGATTTGGGGCTGGCAGCCTAGAATTGACTTTCTTTTTTGATCGACAGATTCATAGGCTAGAATTTTGTTCTTTTATTTAAAAAAAGAAATAATTTTCGCTGTCTGGAAAGATCTTGAACATAACACATAATCGCATCATTTTGCATAAAGTCCTGTCTATGCGAATCTTTACTTGCCTATGCTCTGCAGACTAGTCTAGCCATAGCTATTTTATGATCCAGAAAAAGTTTAAAAACAAAATAATCTACTTGCTTTTTGATATTTCAGATTTGATTCACAAAAATAAAAATTTCAAATTCAAATAAATTCAAATTAGACGAAAATCAAATAAATTAAAATAAAACTTGTTAAACTTCTAGCCAAACTGATAATCCTGCTCTATGGATTAGTACTAAAGGTTTTCAATTTGTGATTTAAGGGTTAAGAATTTAGTTTGTTGCGCTAATGCTGAAATGAATTGAATCGCAATCTCATAACCAAGTTTTATTATTTGAGAATTTTTATTTTTAACTTCTGAAGGGCTAAATAGTGTCCCTTCTCAGCCCCTGCTCTTTAAGGAAAGGTTTTACTTCTTGCCCCTCATCCCGTAAGAATAAATGCTTAAACACGAGCACAATTCGAATGGGATAAAACTTTTTTTTTTTTTTTTTTTTTTTTTTTTTTTTTTTTTTTTTTTTTTTTTTTTTTTTGCACTACCTCAAGAATGGAAGATCTTTCGTTGTATATTTACTGTAAACGCTGAAATTTTCGATCCATTATATTTTAAAAAGGTAAACAAAATACTTTGGTAAATAATTGCCCATTCAGTACATTTTGCATTCATGAATGCTTTCAGTAAAGCACTGTCAAACTAGCGTAAAGAATGAAGGATTGAGGAGGGGGCATCCCTCTCATATATATATATATATATATATATATATATATATATATATATATATATATATATATATATATATATATATATATATATATATATATATATATATATATATATAATAATTTCTGTTCGTTTGAAGTTTTGATTTCGTTCTTTACTTTCATCTGAAGAAAAATTATTTTCTTATAGATAGATAGATAGATAAATCGTGTATTTCCAAAGCCCAAGAGCCATATACACACAAAAATTTATGAAAAATAAAGAAATCACAACAGAACAAATTACGAAACGCACATTAACATGATACATACCAAAAAATACCTTATGGTAATTTATCGAGAAAATAAATATAATATTAATATTAATAATTATATAATAATATAATGTAATTTAATATTAACGTTAATATAATATAATATTAACGAAAACAGGCCCATATCACCTTTCAGAATCTGTGAATGAGTTGTCTGATGTAATCCAAACAGTCTTTTATAATACTAAATAATTTTTCAACTTACTTAGACAGCGTGACACTTCTTTATGATTTATTTGCTTGATTTATACTTTCCTCTAAACTTAATACTTTCCTCTAAATACTTTCCTGTACATACTTTATACTTTCCTGTAAATACTTTCCTCTAAACTTTATGATTTAGTTGCTTGATTTATACTTTCCTCTAAACTTAATACTTTCCTCTAAATACTTTCCTTTAAATACTTTAAACTTTCCTCTAAATACTTTCCTCTAAACTTTATGATTTAGTTGCTTGATTTATACTTTCCTCTAAACTTAATACTTTCCTCTAAATACTTTCCTTTAAATGCTTTATACTTTCCTCTAAATACTTTCCTCTAAACTTTATGATTTAGTTGCTTGATTTATACTTTCCTCTAAACTTAATACTTTCCTCTAAATACTTTCCTTTAAATACTTTATACTTTCCTCTTAATACTTTCCTCTAAACTTTATGATTTAGTTGCTTGATTTATACTTTCCTCTAAACTTAATACTTTCCTCTAAATACTTTCCTTTAAATACTTTATACTTTCCTCTAAATACTTTCCTCTAAACTTTATGATTTAGTTGCTTGATTTATACTTTCCTCTAAACTTAATACTTTCCTCTAAATACTTTCCTTTAAATACTTTATACTTTCGTCTAAATACTTTCCTCTAAACTTTATGATTTAGTTGCTTGATTTATACTTTCCTCTAGACTTAATACTTTCCTCTAAATACTTTCCTTTAAATACTTTATACTTTCCTCTAAATACTTTCCTCTAAACTTTATGATTTAGTTGCTTGATTTATACTTTCCTCTAAACTTAATACTTTCCTCTACTTTCCTTTAAATACTTTATACTTTCCTCTAAATACTTTCCTCTAAACTTGATGATTTAGTTGCTTCATTCATACTTTCCTCTAAACTTAATACCATCTGACCTTTTCTATTTTCTGCTCCAAGTTTTGCATGTTCAATTATTAATAAGCATTTCCAATATTGATCTTAACCTAGAAATGGTTAGCCAAACTAGTTTCTAAGAGAACTTGTGGTTAGTTTTTGACTTAAAACAAGTATCAAGTGCTAGAAATGTTTTTGTTTGTTCTTTAGTTGACATTGTTTGTAAAAGAAAATTTCGACTGAATGCTTAAATAGCCCTACTTCAAAATGTAATAACGTAAATTATGTCAATTAGTGTCCACAGCATCATTTATAATCAAACAGTTTGAGGTAACGAACTGTAAGTAAGGAGCGACCTGGCTCAATAGTAACCGAAACTCTAAACTCAAAATTTTGATATCAATAGATACATCTAAAGACTCAGATTGTTATGCTCATTCCAAATATATAAGTTTCATCGAGTTTAGTCCTACCGATCAAAAGTTACGAGCCTGAGAAAATTTGTTTTATTTTCGAAAAAAGGGAGAAACACCCCCTAAAGGTCATAAAATCTTAATAAAGTCACACCATCAGATTCAGCGTATCAGAGCACCCTACTGTAGAGGTTTCAAGCTCATATCTGCAAAAAAGTGGAATTTTGTATTGTTTGCTAGAAGAAAGATCTTGGATGCATGTTTATTTGTTTTTTTTTTGTGTGTGTTTTTTTCCCAGGAGTGATCATATCAACCCAGTGGTCGTAGAATATCGCAAGAGGAACCATTAAAACGGAAATTAAAAGTTCTAGTGTCCTTTCTAGTGTCCTCCGACGCTCATTTTTTCTCAAAGCCACCCGATCAAAATTTTGAGATATCCATTTTGTTCAGCATAGTCGAAAAATTTAATAACTATGTGTTTGAGGATGACTTAATCCCCCACAGCTCCCGGGGGAAGGGCTGAAAGTTATGAACTTTGCCCATTGTTTACATGTGGTATTGGCTATTTTGAGGTATACAGACTTTTTCAGGGGGGATTTTTTCTGGTGGGGGGGTCGGAGGGAGGGATGGGAGGATCTTTCCATGGAGGAATTGTTCATCGGGGATGAAATTTTCCATGAAGGGGGCGCCGGGTTTCCAAGCATTATTTAGAAACCGATCAAAAATCAAATAAAAGAACGTGTTTTTTCAACTGAAAGTAAAGAGCAACAATAAAACTTAAAACAAACAGAAATTAGTACGTATATGAGGGGGTTCGCCCCCTCGTCAATATCTCGGTCTTTACGCTAAAGTTCTTTAAGTACTTTCAAAAGAGTTATTTATTCTAATTAAACGACCTTTGTGATTCAGGGATCGTTCTTAAAGAATCGGGACAAATTTGACCTTTAGCATAAAGAACGAGGTATTGCCGGGGGGGGGCGAACCCTACGCACAAGTTTCTGTTCGTTTTAAGTTTTAATGTTGCTCCTTACTTTCAGTTGAAAAAACTTGTTTTTTTTTAAATTTAATAACGCCAAAGCATGATAACGTCCACAAAATAATGACAACGTCAATTTGCGTGTGGAGAACTTACTTTGATATATCACTAGGTAAAAGACAAGACATGATAACGCTAAGTTACTAACAATACTTTTTAGCACTAGATCCGGTGATGAAGAAAGCCTCACCTGTAGTACAGACCTTCCAGAAACAAAGATAAGGAGTAAATTATGACCAACAGTGGTCTTCTAGATGAAACGTAAAGCGCTACAATTGCTTTGAATTATGACCAACAGTGGTCTTCTAGATGAAACATAAAGCGCTACAGTTGCTTTGAATTATGACCAACAGTGGTCTTCTAGATGAAACATAAAGCGCTACAATTACTTTGAATTATGACCAACAGTGGCCTTCTAGATGAAACATAAAGCGCTGCAATTCCTTTGAATTATGACCAACAGTGGTCTTCTAGATGAAACATAAAGCGCTACAATAATTGCTTTGAATTATGACCAACAGTGGCCTTTTAGATGAAACATAAAGCGCTACAATTGCTTTGAATTATGACCAACAGGGGTCTTCTAGATGAAACATAAAGCGCCACAATTGCTTCGAATTATGACCAACAGTGGTCTTCTAGATGAAACAAAAAGCGCTACAATTGCTTTGAATTATCACCAACAGTGGTCTTCTAGATGAAACATAAAGCGCTACAATTGCTTTGAATTTGGGTATTTCCTTTATTATAGGCACAGGGCCTTTTTATGCATGGTTTACCACCATCCTTGGTAAGGATCAGAATATTTTCCTCGTCTCATAAATACAAATGTCTGTTTTTAGTGTTGTTAAGTTTTGCTGGCCTAAACATCAGGCAGTTTCGCTGGATAACAAACTCGCTTTGCTCCAGACTGGATAAGATACAGAATAGGGGTAGTTTGAGAGGTTGTAGCACTTCCAAAGACCAAGAACTGCCTTTGGAGGCAAGGTTTTATATTACTAATGCTACTACTAACAACAACTCACAGTAGCACCAAGCCGCCTAAGGCACGCTCCTCCTCCATCCTAATCTATTCAAAGCCTCCCTCTTTACACCCTCCCACCCCCCAAGTTTTATATTACTTGATGAATATTTTCCACAAGTTTATCAACTCACCTCATTCTGAGGGGCTGCACCTCCTTGCACCACAGATTATCAAGGTGATAGGATAGACGCGTAGTGAAACAGATTACTATTACCGGAAAGAGGAAAGTCCTCTGAAAGAGTAATGGAAAATAAGATTTGTTTGGCCTCGCAAATTTGTCTGGAATCATCTCCCTGCTGTCACCCCCCCCCCCCTTAAAGCATATGTTGAATTCAGTGAAGACTCAAAATATAGCCTACATTAAACCTAGCTAATAAGCTGGGTAAATAGCTAGAGGAAAGTTAAAAACTCCTGATATGCTTTGTACCGTGAAATGGGTTATAAAAAATGGTGTTTGGCGGGGTTAAACTGTTCATACAAAGGAGTCGACCTTATAAAAAATACAAATAAAAAAAAACAAGTTTTTTCAACTGAAAGTAAGGAGCAACATTAAAACTTAAAACGAACTGAAACTAGTACGTATATGAGGGGGTTCATCCCCGCATCAATACCTCGCTCTTTATGCTAAAGTTCGAACTTTGTTACAATGCTTTAAGAATGACCCCTGAATCACAAAGGCCGTTCAATTAGAATAAATAGCTCTTTTGAAAGTACTAAGAAAACTTTAGCATTCTAAGCGTATCTAGCGTTCTAGCGTTCTAAAATTTAGCGTATTAAGAAAACTTTAAACGTTTAAACCGTTCACACAAAGGAGCTGACCTTATAAAGATAAAAATAAATAAAAACTAGAAATGTTTACACTTATTTCGAATATTTAATTTTTCAAACGTTTTCATTACAAATACATTATACAAATACAAATTGTACTAAAAGTTGAAAAAAAGAGCACTATCAAGCTCACGCCACTCAGGGTGGTCTTTCACATTACAGCCCTCCGAGAATAATATATTCTCATCAATGTTTGTCGCGACCCATAAAACACCATGAACTATTGTAATATCAAGCTGATATAATAATTAAAACCGCTAATAATCTTTAAAATTAATAATATTCCGGGATAATTTCTATGGCTGCAGTCATGTCCAAAGACTTCACAGTGTATTCATTGTTTCAGAATTGTTTCACAGTGTATTGGACTGCGGGTTCAGCATTCCTATTTTGATGTAGTCGGAACTTCACCGAGTTAATCCCGATAGTTCTTATTAACTAATCCTCCGACATGGTAACACTGTGAACCAATTATTTAGCAGCTAGGGTCAACCAACCTGTCCACCAAGGTTCGCTAAAGACCTAGACAGGATTCGGGGTAGTAGTTTTCATTGACGCCCTATGAAACACAAAGCTACAGAAAACACATCTACCTACAGCTATTTTCACTTATTCGTTTGGCTCTGTTTAGACTGTTCCCCTGTTCATTGCAACAAATATATTGCAAGTAAAAGTCATAAGGAGCTTCCTAACAAAGTGAAAGTTATCAGATGATATTTTATGATGAGTTGACACCTGCATTGCTCAGCGATGCGCGTCTTGAGACGTGAGAGACGCGTAGATTTTTCTCCTCTTGCATGCAATTTTTGCGCTAATGAAGTAGGAAGTTTCATTCTAGCGACATGGTAACCCTGGGCTAAATTTGATTTTCTCAGGCAACACTGTATCAGACTCAGAAAATTTTAATGAATTTTTTAAGCAAAAAACCTAATTTTAAGTGGCTCGTTCTTGAAATTAGGTTTTTTGGCTTTTAAAATTCTTAATTCTGCTAATTTTAGATTTTATTTATTTTTCATTTTTGTTGGTTCTTGGTGTTATTGGGCTTAAGTTATTTTCTTTATTCTACCAATTCTATTTCATTTTTTTTTGTTGGCTTTCTGCGTTGTTTGTTTTTATCAGTTTGTTTTTCATACGAGTTGTTTCGTTCACATCTTCATTCAGAAAATGTGAACCAGTTCCTCCAGTATTTTCGGCCTTGAAAAACCCCATTCTAGATCTTCATTTCTTGAATATAGATTCTGATATTATTTGACAAGTTTCTGGAATCTATGATAAAGTCTGGCAAAACTCGGTCATTTTGTATCCTCTAGAAATTTGATCCAAAATCCAAGCTTGGACAACAAGAAAAACAACACTACAACTATTGTTCTGTTTTTCCTCTCAGTTTTTCCAACAGCTCTTCCACAATTTATATCATGTAACACAAAGCCCTTTTATTTCCTTGGCATAATCAAAATAGCACAATCGTTAGATAACTTATATACTACTTAGCATTTTGTCATGTCATTTTTCAATCTTAATATGTTTTTTTCTAAGCCCTAAGAAGTGATTCATTGTACCCGTCCCTACAAAATTCGTGTATTATATTTTATTTGCAGAAATGAAATGTTTTCTTATATTTTCATGACCCATTCAATATTGTCTGCAAAATGAAAAAGACCTCAACAAGATTGAAAACAGTTTTGCTGCTGTTGTGAAAAAGTAAATTTAATTTACGTATCAAAACAAACATTATTCTGAACTCCAATTTGACAGTGCTATATTTACATTAGAAATAAAAGAATTGGGAATCCAAGCAAAAATGAAGAGAAGTAAAATGCGACCGCAAGGATGTAGGATATTCTTTTTAATTCTTCATTGTTCTATTTTTAAGTTTTTTTTTTTTTAAATCTTCATTTTTAATCTGATATTTGCATTTATATAAAGCAAAAAATGGCTTGTGGAATTTTGAAATTGTACATGGAAATAATTTTGCCCAGGATCTAAATAAAAGTAAAAAAAAAAAAAAAAAAAAACTACCTAAGACTACTGTGTACTGTGAATTTATTGGGCTTCATTTTGGTATTAATTAAAAAAAAAACTTTCCACTAAAGAAATTTTTCAAAGAAATGTAAAGAGCTACATTGAACAAAAAAATGAGCATGATGCTGTATAAGCGCATAATATAGTTGCAGGTAGTCTTTCGGATAAAAATGAAGATAATGGACGAAGCTCTAACAAAGGGCTATTACAGTACGAAGGACATGAAAATATCACTTTTTTGAGCCAAAGTTGAAAATCTGACAAAATAGCAATCTGAGGGGGACAAGTGATTTGAGAGAGGTTTTAGACTAAATCGACCATGCTGATTACGAATGTCTCGGGAATATAAGCGCCAAAGGTGCGCTTGGTGGTTTTTTGCAACTAAGTTCGTTGATTTTTCTATTTCACTCAGACTAAGTCCAGCTTTCTACTAGAATATTGTAGTTGTCTTTTTTATACCTAGCCAAAACATTAGGCGATCGTTAATTTACCACATCAGTAAAAAAAAAAAAAAAAAAAAAAAAAAAAAAAAAAAAAAAAAAAAAAAAAAAAAAAAAAAAAAAATCCTGCTTCAAGCACAACAGCTTCAATATGCTTCAAACTGCTTTTACAAGCTTTTGCTTTTTACAATTTTATTAACATACGATTGGTCGAATATAGCCTACATAATTTAAATATGTTTAGCAATGTTTTTTAAGTTATTATTTAGTCAAACTCGTCGTCACTTTCAGAAAGATCGCATGACCCAGCACAAGCACAAAGCAAGTCGCACTTGCGGATTCCAGCACAGGAGCACTTTCCAATACACATATTTCTACACTTGCAATGAACTGCAATACGGTTTATAGAAATCGGCCACTGCGACAATGAATTTGTCAGAGGAATAACCCCGAAAGCGTCACTGTATACCCATCCGAAATTTAGGGGGTCTAAAACTATTGGTTCAGACTCCATAGCCTGTAAAACGATTCCCCACTGATATGCAACTCTAAGGATGTGATATTTAAAGCTGTTTTCAGTGGGCGGAAGATTTTTTAATGATTTTTTCCTATGGAATAAGTGCACTCGCAAGTCATTCAAGGAGTTAAAGTCAGTAGGATTCTTTCCATAGGCTGCGATTGTTACTTTTCTTGCCACCTCCGTCACTTCCTCAATATAATTTGATATGTTGACGAGGTCAATCTTGACTTTTCTCGTCAGTTTCGCCATGTCACTAACAAGATCAAATTTCAAAGCTGCTTTCACAAATGTCTTCTTCCCCACAGAATATGCAAAGCTCGTCGTGTCAGTGCCACTAAGGCAGTGTAGAAGTCCAATGCTGTCAATAAAGTCCCGTGGAAGAGAAATAGCTAGCTCGTGCACAGGGAAAACTCTGTCAGGGAATTGGAGGAATAGCTCCTTCTTTTTGTTCTCTTTCGTAGCTAACAGCGTAGAGGAGTGTTGCAAAAGTATCACCAGAATATCTGTGTCATTGGCCCGAACAATGACAGAAGAACTTCCATTCCTAAAGCTGGAAGCAACATGGACTGCTACACGCATGTCTGCTTCTTCATGTGTGCTTGCAAGCTCAAGACTAAGAGGAGGCAAAGGTTCCAGGGATCCTTTTCTAGGCAATATCCCAACATGTCGACGATCAGGGAAACCTCCAGCAAGTATAATATCAAAGTTCTTACTCATAGGAATTCACCATCTCACAGGATGAAAATGTAAACAGCAAACCAGCAAGATGGCATGTTTTGGAAGCTGCCAAAAGACAGGCAAATAATAAGAGAATACAATGTGAGTTTATGGCTTTTCTAGTTTTAGTAATTAGGTGCAGGCCTTTAGACAAAAATTGAGCAAAAATACCAGATTTAATAACCATAAAACATGATCCAATCTGATATTCTTTGTAAAAGTATTAACCAAGGCATTTTAAGCAAGACATTTTAAAAACATACACTGCCATAAGAAAGACACTTTACAACAAAACATTTTAAAAACACACACTGCCATCCATCAGATCCTATAATCTACCAGAAGTACCCATAGGTGGGATCCCATAGGATTGGGATTACTTGCTTTAGCTAAACATGGGCCACATTTTGGTATTTAATAGGCTATTGCCTAACTTTAAACATTTGAATTGAATTCTTAGAACAAGAAGCTTTTATCTAACCATAATGTAATTTTTATCTGGAGATTTACTAGGCTAGTGGCAAGGTTTCTTCCACAGCAGTTAATTTAAGCATATGCTAGTCTACATGAAATAGGCTGGACCAGCCTAGCGTATAAGAAGCTTAAAGCAGAATTATCTGTCAATTATTTAACTAGGTATACTTAAGCATTAATCTTACAATAATTAACAATAATAAAAAAAAAGAAGTGAAAAAAACTATACCTTCTTTTTCGTTTTTTATTTTCTGTTTGTAAACAAAAATGAAAAAACATACGTAGGCGATGGCGTTGCAGTTGTTCTTGCAATCGCCATCTAGCATAATATCTTAAATTAAAATTCTAGAAATTGGCTTATAATTTTTTACCATAGATGATTGAGTCGAAACTTTGACCTCATGTTAAACTATGAAGCGCACTTTGGTGGTCGCAATTCCCGAAATAAATGGAATCAGCATGTTCAAAAACATTGTTTCCAAAAGTCAGAACTCATGTACCAAAATGTTTTTTACAAATCGTTATTTGACGACTTTTTCAACTTTGGCTCCCCGACTATAAGCTGCTTGGTGCCTTTTAGTTTTAGATTACTTTTTGCTCGTTTTTCAATCGCTTTTCTTTTTTTTCTTTTTTTTTAATTTGGTGCTCGCTTGTAGCAAAGAATACATAGCACCACATGGAGATGTTTTTCATTAAAAATTGAATTTCCGATTTTCCTAATTTTGTAATACGGGCATGGTTTTGTAAGGTTCCGTTACACCAATTTAAACTATTCGGTTTCTTTCTCTTCTGGGTACTTTGAGAATACATCCATATCACCGATCCATTTCGCCGTATCGCCATGTTCCCATATCACCAATTTAAACAATCAGAATTTGTTTTCACTGCCCTGGATACTTTAAGAACACATCAATATCACCAATCCATATCTCCATGTTTCCATATCACAAATTTAAACAATCAGAGTTCGTTTTTGATGTCCTGGGTATATTAAGAGCGCATTCATATCACCAGTACATATCACCATATTCACCACATTTCCATATCACCAATTTAAACAATCCCAATCCGTTTTTGATGTCCTGGGTGTATTTAGAGCGCATTCATATCACCAGTACATATCACCATACTTCCATATCACCAATTTGAACAATCAGAATTCGTTTTCACTGTCCTAGGAACTTTAAGAGCACAGTGGCTTATCAGAAAAACTATCGTATACGTAGTTTAAACTACGTATCTTAGTTTAAATAAAATTCTAGACATGTTAAAAGTATATTTAATTGAATAAGATATTAATGCCAAGGGCCAGTGATACGAAATCAGCTAGTGTCATTAATCTAAAAACAAACTTCTGCTTTGCAAAGGGTAAATGAGTAAAATATATAAACGTTTCTCGTTTTAGCCTACTACTGCTACTAACAGCTCACTGCAGCACCGAGCTATCTGAGGCCAACACAGCTACGCACGTTCCCCCTCCATCCCGATCTATTCAAAGCCTCCCTCTTTATACCCTTCCCAAGAAGTTCTTATGTCCATTAAGTATTTCCTTACAACATCCTTTCACCCCATTCAGGGACAACCTGCTTTCTCTTTATCCCTAGACGGTTGGTTGACAAGGACAATCTTCGACAATCTGTTATCCTTCATCTGTAGAACGTGTCCTAACCGTCTCATCCTTTCTCTCATTATAGCCCTAGTAAGCGGGGTTGAACCCCATTTTTCGCACAGCTTACTGTTTAAAATATAGTCAGTCAGCCGGCTACTATTTCTAACTATTTTTTTGCTTTTGAAATAGTTAGAAATTCCAAATTTGGTATAAGAATTGAGTTAACCGTATCTTTGATGCAAAAAAAATTCTTTCCTGAAACAGTTACGTGTAAATAGCAGTCGAAGCCCAAAACGCAAATTTTAGTTTGTTGGCACTCGTGCAAAACTGTGTAGACTTAAACAATTGGTTTTATTGAAGAAACTCGTTAAGATGAAATACATTTCTTTTGCATCATTTATCTGCAGAAGTAATTGGTGTCAAAATGAAAAATACTTGTGTAGATGGTAGATTTTGCAGACGGTTCGCCTTAGGTTTTTATCTTTTATATTTTTTGTTTATTTTTATTAAAGAGAGAAAAAAAGAGTCGCACCGTGAGATTTTCCGGTAGAAATAGTTGATGTTAAAACGGAAATTAATTTCGTGGATGCTAAATTTAGCAGAGGATTTGTCAGAGCTTTACCAGTAGGCAGGAAAAAAGTGTAAAATAAATCTGGAAGTGTCCTGGCTTTTCCCCGCCAGGTTTTTCTTTTTTCTATTTGTTCATAAACAAATCCTCTCGTGTCTCAACTTTATTATCGTTTTGTCTGTTTTTTTTGTATAGATATTTGGCTATTTTCCAAATAAATAACAGTTTCATTGTAATAGGATTTTCAAGAAAATTCTCTTTTATATTTTAGTCGGTCAAATTCAGAAAAATGCATACATTGTAAGTTTCCAACCAAACTTGAAACAGTTAATGGCAGAAGAAAACTTTTAAAAGTTAGAAAACTTTGCATCAGTTCTTTGCATAAAACGAACTCCACATCCACCAGACAGTCACTTTATTTTCTCCCCCCCCTAAATTCCTTCAAGTGTGTTCTATTTACCGATTTGTTTTCCCATTCAATAATTTTTTATGTTTTGTGCCCAAGTATTAGCAATCCCTTTCCATTGTCTTCTTTTTTCTTAGTTTCCTCTTTTCTTATGCAGCAAAATTTGAGCACCATATGGATTTATGGAACTAATTAATAATCAAGGGAAAGTATAAATAAATGGTACCCGCAGTGCTGACAATCTTGTCACTGAATACAGAAGTGGAACTAGAGCAGGTTTTTCTGTCAGATATATAGGTTCTAAGGTTTGAATTTTTTCCAGTGAGCATTCGGGCGGAGGAGCACCTTGGTTTGTTTAAATGAAAAATTTTGTTTTGGGTCTTGGTTCATAGACGATTTTTTTTTTCTTTTTTTTATGATTAGAGATTGGTCATAATTTGGTTGTTTATTTATTATTATTTATTTCCATTTTTTCGCTTGTTAAGAGTTTTGTTTGTTAAGTGTTTTTTTATATGTGGTCGCTCAGTATCAAGTGCTTTTATGTCTTTCTTTGGGCAAGGACTTGGATTAATGTTATGTTTTATATCATTTTGTAATGAACAGAATTGAATTGAAAAAATTTTAAGTATAAAATTAAATAAAAACTTCATATGCCAGAAAACTTCTAAATTTCTTTTCCAACTCGATGCTCAATATCCTCTAGCCTATTTCACTTTTACAAGACCCTGAACTAATTTGTATTATTTACATGGGCGTCCATAGGCTGAGTTTTAGGGGGGGCGGGGCTTACCTGGTCTAATCGGCACTTCGTTTTGAGTTTATAGTATATCAAACTGACAATCCACAGTCATCTTTTTTTTCAGTAAAGCCTAAGTTATGTTCTGGTCTTGAGAAGGCGTGGGGGTTGTCAGCCCTAGTAATGTTAATTTTTGCTCGTTTTGAGTTTGACTCGGCTATTTATTATAATTTCTGTTCGTTTTGAGCTTCATTTAATTGTTGATAGTGATTTGTGGTAGTTTTACGCTTGGAAGATTATTTGACTTTATTTCTGCCCATTTTTGACTTAATAGAGCTCTACTTTTCCTTGAAAACTTATTCTGTAGTAAAAGTTTTTTTTTTAATTAATACAAATATATAACACCATCATTCAGCCAGGGGGGTTGTCGCCCCCCCCCCGTATGGGCGCCCATGATTATTGATTCTTTTGTTTGTAAATATAGATATAACCCTTTTGTCTTAAATATAGTCCTGGTGAATGAGATACTAGCATTTCCACGGGAATCTTTTTTTTTCCTGAGTTTCCTTACCTGAGGAAAATGGGGCATTGTAGGTTTTCAACTGAGAGGGAAATATTTTGGAGTAAAGGAAAACTATAAAAAACGGAATAAAAATACAGAATTTTATATTTGATCATATTTGTAGCTTCATGCCCCATCCAGCGTCCTCTCCCCTAGCGTGCCCCGTCCTACAAAATTTCTTACTACTTCTTATTATTTTGTACATAATTAAAAATCTGTTTCAAAACAAATTGAAGTTTTCCAGACCTTTTGACTATATTAAAAGTGTTTCTAACAGCGTTGTCTTCTTCATTTTCTCTTAATATAAACTCCAGAGAAATGCATATATGACAAGTTTTTAGCTGAAATGCAAACGATTAATGACGAGGACAGACTGTAAATGATTTTGTGATAAGCAAAATAGCTTTTCCTTTTTGCATAAAAAAACACACATAAAATTTAAAAGCCAATAAAGGCACATCATAGATAAGTTCGGAAGAATTTGTTTCGTGGGCAGAGAACAACATCTGAAAAAAAAAATAGAAAATACACCAAATTATTATGAAGCCACAAAACAATTTTAGAAGATTCCTAGAATGAAAATGCTTTCAAGAAGAGCATGGGATTTAAGTCCCCCTTTCCCCTCCCCATGCTTAAGTGTGTATTTAAGCAATTTGATTATTCAGAACTTATTTTATTATCCATATTTGAATTTTTTACGATAAACCATATCATAGATTGCAGTTCAAAAATGTTGGCTTTATTTTATATTTGTCGAGGAAATTTGAAGTTTGTTTTAATTTTTGTAGTTGTTCAAAGCCTGCAAAATATCATCGCTTCGCAGATTCAGAATCTCCAGCAAAAAGAAGCAGCAAAGCATTCACTTCAAAACTCGCAATCAACAGTGAACACTAATCCTGTCACAACAGCAGGAACAGGCTACAGCGTAGTTCGCCCAACGATTGCAGATCCAGCCACAAAAGCTGCCACATCAATTGCCACTTCAGCAACCAGTGTTGCCGATATACAACAAAGTACACGAATACTAAATGTAAGTAGATATCTCATATTGTTTCATCAACTTCAACGGCTACTTTGGTAACTAGTGTTGGTAATACTCGGAAAAGCACACGAATACTAAGCGCAAGTAAATGCTATGCTCCAGCAACTTTAACTGCTACTTCAGCAACCATTGTTGTCGAAATTCAACAAAGTACATGAATATTAGATATAATCAAATACAACTTGAACTCAGCTCGTAATGAAAGTTAATCTTCGAATCTAAAAGCTCCTAACCCAGGTGAAGCCTTAAGCAAACGTTAACCCATAAATAATTCTTTTTTTACCTGAATCAGCTAAATTACATATCTTTTTATTTTTTTTAAATACTCTCAGTTCCAAAAAGTACAATCTTAGCAACATATTATAGGAGTTTCTATGGTTACTCGTTTAAATAAAAAGGCATAATGACATTTTTTCCTTAGAGCTGACATATTCTCGTAAATGTTTCTATTATCTCACTTCTAAGGGAACATTTTCCCCAGAAGGAGGAAAAAAGTTTCAAATCACATTGAATAGAAAATATGAGGCCAAGAGTAAGAACGGCAGAACGAGTTTTGTAAAGTTGGGTAGTTACTTGAAAACGGAATTAGCCTCTTCTATGTAACGTTTTTTTTTGCTATAACTTTTTCTAAGAATTTAACTTTCATTGTTATTTTTTTAAATTATTATTATTCCTGGTAAAATTCAAGATAACTGGGAATCGAATACCCACGTGGAATAACCATCTTCGGGATTTTTTTTTCGAAAGGCAAACAGTATAAATAACGACAAGAAGTATATTGAAACCGCTCAGAGGCCAATGTGACCAGTCAATGAAAAACAAACAAATAAGGAAAAAAAAGAAATGAAATTTGGGCTTTATTTGAATGAGAAAATCATCTGACTAATAAAATGGCCAGAAGCTGTTGCCCTATGAGCTTGAAGATAAAGTCTTGTTCATTGGATTTTAGAATCGATTTTGGCAAATTGGCTTCTATAAACTATTTATTGTTCGATTGTCAAAATACTTTTGGAAATAGTTTTGTCTATAGTGCCTGCTCAAACTTAAACGACATTTTTGTTATTGTGAACTTAATTCTTTGGTAATTTATGTTCTTTCTTACTGTGTTATTAAATTAAACTTAATTTAATATAATAATTTAATTAAATAATAATTAAACAATTAAATAACAATTGAAAAATTAAATCAAATTAATTTTATTATATTAATTAAATTAAAACTAATTGAATCCCAATCGAAAAATGAAATAACAATTCAATTTAATTAAATTCTTATTTAATAAACTTAATTATATTATTAGATATCAAATATCAGCAGGCTCTCATTTTACTAGCCATATTGCTGTCATACATACAGATGGTTAGATAAGCAGCCCCCCCCCACTACTAAGATAAACGCATACATATTTCTCAAATCATTCATTTTTGAAGTAGCTTTTAAAACGCGTTCTGCTCTTTTTTGGTATTGTCTTGGCCTCTTTTAATTGAATTAGAGCGCAGGTTTCATTGACAAACTTTATAATTTTTTAAAATAATTATGATAGCCAATAACTTAATTGTAATTGCTTAAAAATAGATAAGTTAACTACCAAACTAAACGATTCAACCAAGCTTCAATTGTGCTTTCCTCGTAGTTAGAAAATAGTTCATTAATTTTTTTTTTAAATTGATTAAAAAGTATAAATTTCGATTAGGCAAAAAAGCTTATTATTGTTTTTATGAGGATGATATAATAAAAATGACGTTATCAATGTTGAAAGGACTTTCGGTATTGCAGGAAATTACCGCCCTTTACAAGATAAACACCCAAGAGCTTTTTGAGTCTTCTGTTTTTGTATTTTTTTTTTCTGAATGTGAATTTTAAAAGAAATGATGATGTTTTTGATTGTCCTGACTTTTTTAGTTGAAATGTAATATACAGTAAATAATTTTAATCAATTCGTAATTGCTTGAACATAATTACAGCAGCCAGGAATTGAATTTATGATTGCTTAAATCCATAAGTTTAATCATAAAATCGAGGAAACTTCCATTATGTCTTCCTGCTAAAGAAGAAATGATTTTTGAAACTTTTTGCAAATCAAACAGTTCTTGGTAATTAACTGTAGGTAAGGAGTGCCGTGACCCAACTGTAATCGAAACTCTAAAAAACGGAATTTTGATATCAATATAAGTATATAAAAAATCGTCAATTTTTAGGTATATAAAAAATCGGCTTATTATGCTGATTCCGAATAAGATTATCAAGAAATCAATAATACAAGATAATTTACAAGAAATCACATTATCAAATTCAGTCTATCAGAGAACTCCACTATAGAGGCTCCTATCTGCAAAAATGTAGAATTTTGTATTTTTTTGCCAGAAGTAAAATCAGGGATGCGTGTTGATTTGTTTGTTTTTTTCCAGAGGCGATTGTATCTAATCAATGGTCCTTGAATATCGGGAGAGGGCTCCTTCGAACGGAAATTAAAAGCTCTAGTGCCCTTTTTTAGTGACCGAGAAGTTTGGAGGGAAATTAGCCCCCTCCCACGCCTCTTTTTTCCCCAAAATGGTTGGATCAAAATTTTGAGATAGCCATTTTGTTCAGCATAGTTGAAAGCTTCAATAACTTTGCCTTTGGAGATAGCATTACCTTCCACAGCCATTGGAAAATGCTTTTAAGTTATAAAATATGTCCATTGTTTACGTATAGTATTTGTTATTGGGAAGTATGCATATATTTTTCGGACGGGGGGGGGGGGATAAATTTCTGATGGGGGATTTTCCACGGAAGAATTTTCACAGGGAGGGGAATTTGCAAGAATACCCATACGAAATCCTTTTTATTTGTCTTACTTTCTCTTTGCTGATCCAATTTTACGAGTAAAGATGTTAAGGGTAATTGTCTGGGGTAAATTTTCATGGGGATTGAATTGTCCAGAGGATCTTCCCGTGGGGGGATTTCCGTGGAGCAAGATTTTCCGACACTATTTAAAAAAACGATCAGAAATTTAAAAAAAAAAGTTTTTTCAACTGAAAGTAATGAGCAACATTAAAATTTAAAACGAACAGAAATTATTGCGTATATGAAGGGGATTTCCCCCTCCTCAATAGCCCACTCTTTACGCTAAAGTTCGAATTTTGTCCCAATTCGGTAAGAACGACTCCTGAAACTAAAGGATCGTTTTATTAGAACAATAAGAAGTTTTTTTGAAAGTACTAAAAAACTTCAGGGTGAAGAGTGAGGTATTGAGGAAGCGGGAACCCCATTATTTATGTAGTAATTTCGGTTCGTTGTAAGTTTTAATGTTGCTCCTTACTTTCAGCTGAAAGAAAATTTTGTTTTTATTAAATTGAAAAAACGCAGGTGGAAACTATGCAAAGACAAAATAAGTATGCTATCGTTCTTAAGAAAAAGACTTAGTAAGTTTGACATTACGTCATTCACAAATGCTCCCCGTCCCAGAAAAAGTTTTCGTGCTCTTTTCAAAGTTTCTATGGGAGTCGCGCGATGTCATTTGTCCTCTCTTGGTGGATTGCTCCATTATATTGTTTCTGAAAAAGGATTTCCTCCGGGTCAAGAGTAGAACTGTGTATTTTCAAGAGAGAAGACAAAGGGAATATGGACAAAATGATTCCTAAAGAGTTTGGGAATTAAATTAAATTCTTCTGTTGAAATTTCATTTTCAAAATGCTTTCTCTGGGAACCTTTTTTCCTTGAGTGCTTTCAGGGGGCAGTTGCTTCTGGGAGAAATTGAAATTTTCAAAATACGTAAAAACAGGAGGCTTTCCTTGAGAATTTGGTTAAAAAGGAGCCTCACGCCTCCCAACAATTTATAGCTGTGTCAAGACTTCTTTTTAAAACGTAAAACTGCTTGAATTAAACAGTACCAGTAGTCACCCCTTGCGCTAGGATCTTTTGAGGTCCTGTTTCATGTTCTAATTTTATTTTATTCTTTTTTAACATTAAACTTAGATTTAAATTAATTAACGTTAAAATTAAGTGAGATGCATGTCCCACATGTCCAAAGAAAAATTCATTTTGTTAAAAGTACAGGAAACTAGACAAACTGATAAAATAAAACAAAAATAAAAAAAATCGTAAACATTATGAAATTTCGGGGGGAAACTTGTCTCCATGAAATGTGCATGTGCTCATCAGAAATTAATGACACGAATTTGTTTTTGACATGAGCTGCCTATTATGTGTTTAAAATTTGCTTCCTCTAAAAAAAAATTAGGGGTGCGTTTTTTTAGTCAGTTTTGTGATGATGAAAAATGAAAAATTACAAAACTGAAAAAGATCCCTGGTTTCCCTATATTTCAAATTAAGGACTATATCGCATGTTAACGAACAATATCCCCCCCTTTTTCCACTATCACAAGTTTAATGTGAGAGTGGAGAGTCATACAAAAGCGATAAAAATTTATATTTCGTGACTGCTGTACAAAACATATTTATTACATATACCTCCAAAATGGTTGTATCGCTTTCTAGAGAGCCCTTACGCCCTCAAAAGGAGGAACTAGGGTCCTTGTTCAGAAATAGTTGATTGAAAATAAAAATGTATAAATATATTATTTAAATGCTTTTCTTGTATTTGTGCTACTGGGGAAGAAAGGGCACTGAGGTTAAGAATCTGGTGACGAAGAAATTCACAGAAATATATTTTTATAAAGGTTCTATGGCTGCTCTTTTACGCAAAGTGACTGGGTATCCATTTTCCCTTTATTCCTTTAATCAAAATGGTCCCATTCCCTCGAACTATTGAAAGAATATCCTCAGCGTGGAAAGCACAAATAGCTTACGTATTATTTTCGAGAGAAAAGACAAAAGAATGAAAAGGAAGCATGAAATGGGCCCAATTAACCTTGGCAATTACAAGGAAGAAGAACGCATTGTGTTCCAGAAATTTCTAGTTTCATTTTGGTTTCTGTAGTAAAATTTACTTCCATAGAATTAAAATGTAGACGAGGAGGACTAGATATTTGAAGGAGGTGAAGGAGGAGGATGCTTGGTACTTTTCGAGGATGCTTGACATAACAACAAAGAAAAGGAACAAAGGAACAAAAGTTTTCAAGGGGGGAGGGACATTGCTATGAAGGGGGCACCAGAGCTGAAGGAGGTGAAGGAGGACTAAATATTTGAAGGAGGTGAAAAAGGACTAAATATTTCCATAGATTTAAAATGTAGATGAGGAGGACTAAATATTTGAAGGAGGTGAAGGAGGACTAAATATTTCTTTGAAATGTATTTATTAAAATGAAGGGTTTCGGAGTAGATAGGGTGGGTAAAACACGTATCCATCGTTAAAAGTTTTCGTATGTACATACTATATACTTTATTTCAATTTTAGTGAAAATTACAACTTTAATTTTCAAATTGATCTCTGCAAAATTGGTGTATTTATTTTTTTGCTTATGATATTCAGCCTTTAAAATACATCAGCTGATTGAAAAAAAAATCAGTGCTAAATATTCTTTTAAGAATCTTATTATTTAAAGCAGTTTCTATTATTACTCCCTCAACAAAAATAGCAGCAGTACACGAAAACATAGAACTAATCTAAATACTAAATTAATAAAAATAAAACTAAGCTAAACGTAAATAGAGACGAAGACCACACTGCCTTTCCATCATAAACAATAAGTAGAATAATAGGAAAATTTTTATAAAAGACAGTGGAACGCAGCTTTAAATGAATATTTCGACCCTATATCCATGGCCCTCCAGAAAGGGCAAATGAGTCCTTTTTGAAGTTTCTACGATAAAGCTTTCTATAAAAAGATTCTATACTCCTAGGGCATAACTTACAACCCTTGCCCTGAGAGCTGTGGGGGAGCGTCCTCCTCAAAAACATAATTTCTATCTGGACTACGTAATCAACTACGTAGAACAAAATGGCTATCTCAAAATTTTGATTGGATGTGTTTGGGGAAAGGGTGGCCGTGGAAGGGGTGTTCGTTGTCTTCCAATCACTTTTGACTCTTAAAAAGGGAACTAGAACTCTCGATTTCTAATCGAATGAGCCCCTTTTGAAGTTTTTACGACGACCCCTTCCATATGAAGTTCCTCTGGGAAAAAATAATAATAAAACATTGGAGTCGTATGGCCTTTACTATAGGCAATGCCAAAGCGTTGCCTCTGAAAGTATTCTGAGGAAACCAATAAGCGTTGTATAAAATCACGTGATCGTTTTCAGAGTAGTGATTGGCTGGATGCAACGGACACTTACTAATTATATAAAGTAAAATAGTTGTATGGGTACTTTTCATTTAATACGAATGAAAAGATTGTAAAGAAGATTAAAAAAATACTTTTGAAATTGCACTGAATTTTCATTGTTCTTTTTAATTAATGGATTCCCAAGTAAAAACATTCTTTCTTTAAGTACACTTTCTATAAGAAAGAGCAAATCTCAGATCCTTTTTGGAAGTTTCTATGGCTGCTTTATTACATAAAACAGTTCGGCGTTATTTTCCGTTTTTCTTCTCTTATTAGGATGCTCCTACTCTTTCGCTTTAATAAAATAAAGGAATTTTCTAGAAATCATGGGCGCACTTATGTATTATTCCCATAAGAAAAGATGAAGTGAAGAGAAAGCTAAGAGAAGCTAAGAAAGGAAAAGTTATTACTATATAGCTGAGCGATTATTTATAAAAAGGAGACTTACCTCTTTTTCTGAAAAGTTTAGATTTCAAATAATTTCGCAGGGAATTTTAATTCCTTGGATATAGCTAAAGGATGCAAGGGAATATTTAGAGTTATGTGCTAGATCTTCCCTCTTGGGCTCAATGTAAATTTTTTCCATGAATTTTCTTGGATTACCTTTTTTTAGAATTATTTTTCCGTGGAGGTACCCAAGTGGTCGGAGAATCTAAGAATTTCTAGGAGTACACTTAGTGAGCTTAAGAATTCTAGAAGGAATTGGATGAAATATACATTTGTTACAGTTCCCCTATTAAAAATCTGGGTTATTCGCCCCCTGCTCTCTCCCTCAATTAGATCTTCATTACTTCTATGCTGAATTCTGTGTAAATTTTATAGCTTTATCGTTGCGAAAGTTAAAAAGACCTAGAAGTTATGACAAATAAGACATATCCGTGGGATGCATCTTTTCTAGACTTTTTTTTTGTTTGTGTTCATTGTAATTTGTTTTAAATTTTACATGATGCACAACAACTTATAAGCAAGTCGATAAAAAAAAACTGCAAAATTAAAGGTAAAATAGGCAAAATAGGTCCCATGAAATTGGTAATTAATAGGAATTGAAATTAATCTCTTTTTAAAACATTTAAATCTTCAGATAACGTTCTATTTGAATCGTGTCTCTATTCTCCTTATATTAAGACTAAAGCTGAAGAGAACCATGGGTTAAGACATGTCCTCTTTGTATCAAACCGTGCTTTTAGTTGTCTGAAGATTATGTTATCATGCAGGGGCATTGCTTTTTTCAGGAGTATATTTACTTTACAGCCGTTATTCTCCTATATTCTCACAATATTCTCCTTATATTGTCACTAAAGCTAAAGATAACTAAGAGTTGAGATATAGCCCCTTTATTTGGAACCGGTCTGTTAGTGGTCTGAAGATTCTTAAGATCATGCGGGGGTATAGGTTTTTTCAGGGGTATATTTACTTTGCAGGTGGAAAGGGAGATTGATCGCGATTGGTGAAAAAAAAAATCAAATACTTCTCCCTCAAAGATATCCGATATAAATGTCGTGTAATTGTAATGGGACGGTATTGATCATTTTAAACGTTGTTCAAATGTTTTGTAATTCAAATGCAAAATCTTGGTAGTTATTTTTATTACAAATATTTGCTAATTCTGCCCCTTCTTTCGGTTCTTAGGTGATCAAAAACATAATAAATTTCTTCTGTTAGTTCCGAAAGGTCTCGGTTTTCAATTAGATATCTATTACCATTAATTTCAGACAGATTGTAGTTGACAGATAGAATTCCAATTGAGTCGTTTTGGCAGTCTCAGTGGAAGTTAACGGTGGAAATATCAAGGATTGTTTTTTGATTTGTAATAATAGAACATGAAAGTTGATTTTTTTTTTTTTTTATATGTGTGTGTGTGCCTATGGTGAGATGGTCTCCCATATCCCATTTGCCCAGCAGTTTTGTATATTTTTTGTTTTATTTAAACAGGTTTTTTGTTGTTGCAATCATTAACACGACGAGATTAATATGTTTTGTCAATATACTCAACTTCACGAGCTCGCTCTCCGATGGGGGTTAATGTTTTTTATATAATTAACTTGTCAAAGTAGACTGGTTGAAGCAATTGAAAAAGACTACCCGACAATTTAATGGTACGGTCTCGATAAAGAAACAATGGTGATGGTAATGGTCCTGATTAGTGAAAACAAAGATGTTTCAATCTAGCCAACGTAGTTCTCAGGTAATGGTAATAATTTAGTGCTGTAAACGGGTAAGAAAAAGAGTATGGTCGGGTAGTAGTCATGATTTATGAAACAAAGATATTTCAATTCCTCCACCTCAAAGGCTACCCGGTATAATTATATTTATACAACAAAAGTGATGCCTCATTATTCAGGTTATGATAATTCCAAATATTTATGCTATAGTTATAGATTCCAAATATTTATGCTATAGATAGATATAGTTATGTATTATAGATTTGATGTTTAATTCAACCGCTAAAACATTTGTCATTTTTAAAAATGTGTCATCGCTAAAAATGTGTACAATCTGTTAGACTTGAAATGTTTATAAACAAATATTTGAAATCCAAATGGTGATGGGAATCCCCTTAGTTTTAGAAAAGTGCCTTTTTCCATTTTCATCAGAAAAACTGAGGCATGGGGGGAGACAAACCAAGGTCTGGGAGTGGCAGTTGCCTCCCTGCCCCATAGCAAATCAAGCCCCTGCAGGGAGGGGGGGTGGGGGTTCAAGTCGACAAAACAAAACCTGTAGTCATGTTCAAGTCTAGCGTGCTAGCCACTTGGCTAGGATGGCAAATGACAAAAGATATGCAAAAGATATCTGCAAGCATACGGTAAAAGAGGCAGAACTATTCCTGAAGCCACTTAGACAAAAACTTTAAGAACTAAAACACACTTTTGGACATATCAGACTTTTGGAGCAAGTGTCAAACGGTAAATGGAAATTTCCACCGAAAATGGTGTTGAAATTTCACAAAACCTGGCCATTTTTTTGTCTCTATGGACATGCGCTGTTAATTAACAGCCAGTAGAGGAACCAATTGGTGAGGAGAATCCCCTTATTTTTAGAAAAGTACCTTTTTCCATCTTGATCAGAAAAATTGAAAAAGTCCGTGCCCCTACTCTTCCCCACGTTTTCTTGAATTTTAAATATAACTTTAAATAGTCCAAATAGTTATGCTATAGAATTAAAATTTTATTGTAGAGGGAAAAAAATGAAGGTTCACTTTGTGCATTTCGACTAACGTTATCAAACAGTTTGTACAAAGAAGGTTTTTTAGACATCAAATTCACAGCAAAAAAACGATATTGAAAGCTCTATTTTCTAACTTTCTCTTTTTTGTATTCAAAGCCAGATGATACTTCAAACAAAGAAAAAGGAAAAAGTGATATCAATCATCTCAGAAATCTATCCTCATTTGATGCAAATGAAGCACTAAAACAAGGTTTAAACCTAACCAAACTTACAATAAAAAACTTACTGTGAAGTTTAAAAATAAATATCAAATTTGACAACACAAAAAGGTGTAATAAGCTAAGAAAGTGTAATAAAAAGTGAAAATGTACGAAAGTGTAAAATGTAATTTTAAAGAAGAAAGTATAATAAGCTAAGAAAGTTTTAAAAAAACCATTGAAATTTCAAACACAAAGAAAAGTAAAATTAGAAAACTTGAAAGTAGCAAAATTTAATTAAAAAGTAATCTATGACCATTTTTAAATTTGAAATAAACTACATAGATTTTCACTTCCTTGAATAACCAAAAGTATCTAAAAGTAAGTAAAGTAACTAAACAGCAACAAAAGTAACTAAAGGTGTGTCATATTTTTATGACATTGCGTTTTCTACTCTTCCTCTCTAACTCTTTAGATAATACCAAAATTAAACTAAAATCACCTGAATTTTTTGCTAAGCTGCTTTGATCTACTAGTGTTTGTATTTGCAAGAAACTTATTTAATCTTATTTTCAGACCATGGCTCCTCCACCACCCAAAGACCCACAAATATCTACATTGCCAAGTGCTATATCTCTACCGTCTTCTGTCGTAACCAAACCAATTTTGCCAGCAGGTATAAACACAGTCACCACTGCATCAAATGGCTTAACAAGTACCATAAATGGTTTCAGATCTGCACCAATTATTCACCCTTCAACGACCCAAATGACAAATTTATTAAGCTCACTTAATCAGGGGCAAAGTATAGACCCAGGAATAATTTCCCTGCTTGCTGGGGTAGCGGTTCAACCTCAAGAAACTCAGACCAATACCCTCATTTCGTTACTGATACATGCTTTGCAGTCAACACTAGATAAGAAAAATGTGCAGCCAGTTATGCAACCTAACCCCTTGGCTGCACTGACAGGACTGCAAAATGAAGTGCACCAGGCTCAGTTGCAACAGCATATGATGAATTTATGGAGTATGCAAGCGTTCCAGCCTCCTGCTCCAACGGTAGTACATACTCCAACGGGTAGTAAGCGAAAATATAGTCATATTTTACCTTCTCCGGAAACAAGCCCGGAAAATGGTTATATTGGCCAACATTCACAGGGGATTGGTGGACATTATGCCGACTCTTATCTAAAAAGGCTAAGGAAAAACTAGAGAAATCTACAGCTGTATTAATTTCGTGACATTACACCTGAATGTTTCAGAGGCTAAATCATTTGAGTCAATATTTTAATATTTATCATCAAAGCACCTGACTGACCATTATTTTTTAAGTAAGGGTATTCCCAAAAATGCAAATCAGTTCAACCAATTGAAAATATTGGCTATGAATACTCAACACTTATGTATATTTCTTTTGTTCAAAAACAAGAGTGATCACCCAAAAATCCTAGAAAAAACTTTTCCGTCGGATGCCCCCTGCAAAAATCAAAGCAAATATCATATCCCATTTTAATTTGTACCATTTTTTTTGCGTTTTTTAGCCTAATTGATTTAGCCTCTGGACGCTTCAACTAATGAGCCAAGTTACAAATTGAAAATGAACTTGATGGTTGCAAGTGAAATTGCAGTAAGCCTTAGCGCTCATGTGCTAATATGGTGAACTAATAAATCAATTTGAGAATGTTAGGAGCTTTTAAAAATGATAATTCTTGTGATTTACGTGATGTTACAGTTTTGACGCTAAAGTTAAATTCTGACGGAAGACGGTGCTTTTTGTTTCGAGCGAAAACGATCTTGCGAAGTCACTTTTTTAATTCTTATTCTGAAAAGAATAAGAATTATTCTTTATTTATTTTATTTATTTATATCATAAATTTTACTTTATTTTATTTATTTTATCATAGTTTTTCCGGCAAAAAAAGATTTTTCATCCTTTATTCGGAACAGAAACGAACCAAGCATTTCGCTCATAATTTTCGCTTACAGCGGGTATCCTGAAATCAGGTAGCGGGTAGCGAATGCCGCACTAATATTTGGCTCTTGTCAGAATGTAGCTTAAGCTGTCGATTAACTAGAAGTATGTAGATTTTATGCGTGATTCTACGAAATTTTAGTGCTTGTGAACCAATTTTGTATACCATACTTGTTTTAAGTTCATCTTCCTTTACTATTTATGTTTCTTTATGTTGATTTATTTGATCGTCTGAGGATCCTCCATGAATGTCGTTGTCCATTTTTTTGTTTTTTATTCTATGCAGTAAATTTTATCTTAGACAAATGTAAAAGATGGTAAATTATCCTTGTTGTTAAAGTTCTTTATCATCTATTGTAATTTGGTATTTGTTTATGCAATGGTATGAATCTCCTCCGTGGGTGCTGTGATGTTTTTTTGTTTTTAATCCGTGCGAGGAATCTAGCATGTGCTGGGAACATAAATATTTGATCGCAATAAGGTAATATATTTAAAGCTATCAAGTTCTCCTTATAATAATTATGCAACACATTGTCACTCCCAAGAAATCCTTGCAACCCCAGAAGCTGCGCAACCTCGCAGCCACTAGAAGGTAACACAATGGTGCATGCTTCTCCTGTGCCCCATTTCATATCGAACTACACTGTACATCTCTCGAGATTTTTCGTTCCTCTTTTAACGTTTTCCTGTTACCTCTCTTCTTCCCCTTTGAGAACGTCCTTCTTTTTGTTTCATCCCACCTCTATTGCCAAAAAACCTCAATTTTTACCTCATTTATCCATCTATCATTTCTTGTCCATAATGCTTAACATAGCCCTTCTAGTCTCTTTAATCACAGCCTTAAATAGTGGAACCGAGCCCATGTTTTTGCAGCTTATTTTTTAATATGAAGTTGCTCAAATGATTGCTTAACCTTCACATTTTTAGGCCTCTGGAAGTAGGATGTGCTAATATGAAAGGGATTGAAATTAATCAGTATTTCAGAGAAGCGCTTATAGTTTTGCTTTACGTCTAGTGTTGCTGCACGTTTAATGTTGCTGCACAAGATCATCTTTGGATATATTTTATTGAAAGTAAGATAATCAATATTAGGAAAAGAACTTACTGCACGCAAGCGCCACACCCAATAACGTCAATTGGTTGGGGGTGGGGCATTCATCCCTACCCCTCAAAGACCCTTGCCACCCCAGATTTTGAAAATTCGTTTTTTGGGGTGATTGCATTGAAAAAAAAGTCAAAATTGCCCCTCCCCCGTAGATTTTGAAACATCAATTTTTGCGCACACACACACACTTCCCCTAATTTCTGTAAATTGAAGCCACTGTCTATACATGTAGTTTAGGGAAACAAACCAACCACGACTTTGAAATTGATTGGTATTTTGACTCTAATAGTATATTAACAACTCAACTAAGCATAAATATTAGATTAAGTTATTTTTACAGATTTTATTAAAGGATTTTTTTTATCATTTTAACCCTGCAATCGATTTAAAAATGGGGACTTTTAATGAGGACTTTTATAGTGATAAGCAAACCAAGATATATGTATATTAGAGCTGTATAACTAAAATCTGTCCTAAGCAAAAAATTATAAAAAGTAAATAAAAAAAGCATAACATCACAATTGAAACTCTGCGATACAAAATAAAAAAGCAAAATTTTATTTTTTTTTTGCGGATTTTTCAACTGTAAGCTATCAAAGAAAATAGGAAGAGCCATAATTTTAGGAGCAGCACAGAGATTCTAAAATTATTGCCAAGCGACAATAAAGACTCAAATATTATTAGAATATCAGCATGAAGTTAATGTAGTATAGCCATTCTAAATTTCATTACCTAGTAGATATTAGACATTCGAATTTCATTAAAGTCTTAGTACAGAAATTCCAAAAGTAGCAGAGAGATTCTAAATTCTATATCCGAGCAACAAATTGGATATCATAATATTTATTTAGAATTTTGGCATGGGAATTCTGTTATGTATCTCCAAACAGCAGCTAAAGATTCTAATTTTATTAGATTGTCAGTGTAGAGACCTCAAAAGCACCATACAGACGCATTGTTCTGATTGTCGCGTGGCAATTTGAATACTGAAAGGCGACAGATGTCTACTTCCTTGATGATCGCTCTTAACAGTAACTGTTCAAAGGGTGGGGGATAATCGGGGCAAGTTTTCGCGAGTGCTGTGGCTGGAGTGGCACTACGGTCAAAGTTTTGTTTGAAGGCGATTGCTTAGGCCATCCGCTAGTACACATAAAGTTTGTGCAGGAGAGATAATTTTCGCTTGGGTTTAACCTTAGGAACAGCCATGGCTATAACGTCTACGATTGAAGACAGTTATTGAAAAATCCAGTGCAAATATTTTTTCAGGATAGAAAAAAGCGGGTAGGCCAGTTAACCCTCATGCCTTTTTACCCTCTAGGTAACAAAGTATTTACCATTTACCCCCTGATCTCCTTGGTTTTAAGGGATAACAGATTCCTTTATCCAAACAAATACCTTTTTTTCGAAGGTTGGACAAATGAAAGAATAGTATTTATTTGGCTTAGATCCAAAACTAAGGTTTTTCAAAGGACCCCCCCCCCCCCCCTTAAAAGTATTACTTAAAAATTGGCTTGACTTCAGAGATTACTTTAGAAGTGCACCTTTTTTTTTTATTAGAATAGGTTACAATCCAAATTGACAAATTTAACCGGATTGTTATGGCATACAGCAGGGAGCGATGGCTATAGAATACAAATTCTGAAATCTACCACAAATACTAAACATCACATTTTTAATTTCCATGATGAAAACTTCTTATCCGATGGTATTAATTCTAAAAAGATGTTTCGGATCGAAGTAGTACAAAATAATAATTGTCTCTATATTTATATTGTTTTGGAAATGGCATTTGATTTAGTTCTCTCGATACTCCCTAGGGTTATAATTTGCAGTTAACAGTACATAAACAAGACGAAAATTACCAATTCCTTGATGTTTTTTTTTCTGCATTGGTGCATTCTAAGACAAACGTAACAGACTAAAGAATACGGAAACTGATAAGGTCAGTTTCAATTCTATGAGGAAAAAAAACAGCCACTGTCACCTAACATTATCCAGAAAACTTCAAAGTTAATTGTAAAAACCAAGCGGAATATTCTTTATTTTTTATCTCTTTTTATATTTCTTTTCATTAGGCGAATTATAATGGAATCATTTATTCCAAGATTTTAATTTCTATGATGCAGGCAAAATTGCACATGAAGCATATATACATTAAAAGTGATTAAAAAAATTGTAGAAGAAATTAGAAATATTTTTATTCCCTTGCGGCGTGCGGAATTGAACCTGAAATCCAAAGATTGGTAAGAACGGTTACTTTCAATACACTACCACAAGGGTAGATGTTAGTAATATTTTAAAAGTTTATGTGAATTAGGAGAATCATAAGTTTCAATAATAAGCATATTTGTGCACATTTTTTCTAACCAATTATTATTCTCTATACTAACTTATTCGTAAGTGTTTTATAGTTAAGAGGAATACATTGACAACACAAGACTCCGCCTATTATGAAAAAATCTCACTGGTTCCAAATATTCCTTAACCTTTAACTGAGACCTAGATATAAATAGATTACAATTAAGCTGATTATGAATTTTTATAGCTATGATTGCTAGCACGGCAGTGTCAAAGGGGTAAGTGGCTTTGCAGTCATATTGAATCGGCGTTACAGCTCCCAAGTTTTCTCAATTTTTTCCTTCCCGCAAGATTTATTTTCTTGATCCTGGAGTCAGACCAAAAGTTTTATAGACCCTCAGATTAACTTATAACCAGATTAGTGAATTAATAACTCAGTTCCTTATTTTACTGCCTGAAGGGTTCCTTGGGGTGATTATCCTTTGAAGGATAATTCTTTTTCTATCTAACTAGTGCTGTATATGCGACAAGACTGTAGAATAAAAGCAATAAATGTGTTGACCAAATCCCTTTAAGGAAATCCCTAGTTTATGCTACGCTATTTTTAACATAACTGCCTGAAAACTCTCTTGAAGTTCCAGATATATTAGCGGTAATTGTCTTCTAAGTATACGGTTCTAGCTTTTCTCATTTTATTAGTTTAATATGGGTTTAGATTTATAAAACAAGTAGTGTTGAAAGTATAATTTTGATTAAAATTATAATGTAACCAAAACTAATGTAAATAGAGAAGTAATAAATGCTTATTATTCCCTTCCTCTTGTTTATAATTTGTCAAAGTTATTGCATATAAAATTCTATCAGACCTGTAAGTTGTTAATTTATTGTAGTTTTTTCAATTTTTTTTCTTTTGTTTGTTTTTCTGATTTTATACGCATTTGGCTTAAAAATTTTCCAGTTAAGTTTTACGTTCCTGGCACAATTTTGTTACCTGTACAATTTATTCCCTACAGGGAACAAATGTGTTCCCAGCACAATTTTTAGTGTTTTGTTTCTCTGCTTTCCTGCGGTTTTTAAATTTCAACGAAAGGCGATATAATTGATATAATTCCCTAGCTGAGATTTAACTCTACCCATCTAACAAATTATTTTTGAACTTTGGTATACATGGTTTTTAGATTGAAACACGTTGAAAACCGGCTGAAAATCGTTGAAAAAAGGACATTGTCCCTATTTTTAAGGAAGTTTAGATCCTTCTCTAAGGAAAAGTCTGAGTACTATCATAATTCTGGGTTGGTGAAGGGGTAGATCTGAGAGCAGCGAATTCAATAATATAAAAATAAGACCCTTCTCGTACAAGTTAAAGCTGCAAGCTTTTCGAAAAATCACTTTTTCGGGAGGAACGTACACTTAATAAAACGATTTTTTTATATATTTTTTTTTTATTTTAGTAGAATCCATCAGATCCTGATACAATACCAGACAAGCGTCGATGGCAAAAAAATAGAACTAGGGCTAAGTCATTGTTATTACTCGTGATAGGAAGCTTATTTTCAGATTATAATTCAGTTTAATTATTTAATAATAAAAAATCATTGAACTAAATGTTTTAATTTAATTAATTATTTCATTTTGAATTTGGATGTTTCTTCAACTTAAAAACAAATAGGAAGTATACCCCAAGAGTCATTGTACGTAATTCTAGTTGATAAAGCAGCGTTCACAAGCGTGTCTAGCTAGAATCCCATGTCTAGGCAACGACCGTTCACAAGTAAAGTTCGGTGCTTAGGTAAAACTACAAATTTAGTTTCAAATTGTCATTTCTAGCCAATCAAGAGAGCTTATGCAGGCAAAACTTTCAAAATTGTAATCCCTATTTTTACTCTCACAAGATAATGGATGAGATAAGCGAAACAATTGCCTTAGTATGCTTCACTATTATTTCTGGTGTTGCATATTTGCTTAAAATGATAAAAACAATTAATGAGAAAACAAAAATTAAATTTCAGTTTACAAAGGTAAACAAAAATGATGAAAATAGTGGAACTTGACACATTCTGATTGGCTGTAATCGAAAATCCTAGACATTGAGTTCTAGAGTCTAGAACTCAATGTCTAGCCAAGCGCCTTGTCTAGTGTGTCTAGCTAAGCGCCGAATTTTACTTGTGAACGGTCGTTGCCTAGACATTGAATTCTGGCTAGACACGTGTCTAGACATTGGATTCTAGCTAGTTACGCTTGTGAACGCTGGTTAAACATATACTGTAGGATTGCTTAACATATCTACGAACATAGCGAATTTTCACGGTTTGCTCTAATTACAGTCTTGCTTTCCTTTCAATAATTATCTTAGAAAATTTTGTAGGAAATTTTAATTTTAGTTCATGTTGAAAAATATTGTTTTAACTTTACCCGAGGTCAGTGGCATTGATTTTGTTTTTTTAAACACAGAAAAGGGACGGAATTAAGCAACATAAGAGAAAATAAAAGTCAAGCGAATGGCCATGATCGAAAATACCATCCATTATCAGCTTGAAAGAAAGTAAGAAAAAATAAGTTATATATATAACGTATGGAAAATTGGAGAAAACCCATAATAACCTAAATTCTAGTGGTAGCAGGGACAAAATTCCACCTCCCCTTGTGCATGCCTATTTTCCTCTCTGATGAATATTCCCGGCTCTCACTTCCCTTCCCCTAAAAAATTTATCAAACAGTTCGTGGTAACGAACTGTAAGTAAGGAGCGACCAGGCTAAATAGTAACCAAAACTCTAAAAACCGAAATTTCGATACCAATAGATATATCAATAGAATCAGATTTTTATGCTGATTTCAAATATATAAGTTTATAAGTTTAGTTTAAATTATTCTGTATATGAAAGGGGCTGTCCCCTCCTCAACGCCTCGCTCTTCACGCTAAAGTTTGACTCTGTCACACAACTTTATTTTTTAAAACAATAAAAAAAATTAGCGTAAAGAGCAAGGCGTTGAGGAGGGGACAGCCCCTTTCATATACGGAATAATTTCTGTTCGTTTTAAGTTTTAATGTCGCTCCTTACTTTCAGTTAAAAAAAACTTTTTTTTAATTTAATATAATATATATCTACCACAGAAGACACCTGAACTAAAAAGTACGAATAAAACGGAACTACATCTACGCTATAGGACTACTAGGACATTGCCTGCGTTAATAATAAAAGTAATTTTCAAGTAGAACATCCTTCTTTTTATCATGAAGCTGTTTCCAGCGACAAATAATTAGTCTTAGTGACATTTTTAAATTACTAGAATTTTGTTGTTTACTTTTGCATAGGACTTGAACCATGAGGTTAATTTTTAAATTCCAGGGCCTTTTCAACTTCAAAGCAAACTAGAGTAGGTAATGAGTCATTCGACGGAACTCGAGAGTTTTTTTTTTACAGTGGTACAAAATGAAAGCTAAATCTATTTATTTTCGATATTTGATAATTGCATGTATTAAGCAGATGAAAACATTGAAAGTATTGACAAGTGTCAAGAAGAATCAAACGCACATCAATGATATTGTAAAATGGTTCAAAGTGACAATAATTTGTGTTGATGTTGATTTTTAACAGGGAGGGTTTAAATCATAAAAATGTCCTCCTTATTTAAGCCCATTTCCTATACAATGAGCTTCATCAGGGGTGAATTTCCAGCATTTTTACTGGGGGGGGGGGGCAAGAGGGGTCCATGTCTGGATAGTCAAAGGGCATGGGGTGTATAATATATTTTTTGTCCACATTATTGGGGGGGGGCAACTTCCCCCCTTGCCACCCTCAAACAACGCCCCTGAGCTTCATTTTATGTGTAAATATAATTATAGGATAACAGCGTCAGTCAGTGGATAATAAATAGATGCCCAACATCATTCCAAGTTTGTTTCGATATGAAACTTATATTCCCCACCCGCCGAATGAGCTGATTATTCTATTGTCAACCCTAGACATCATTTCTCATGCCTCCCAGGGATGTTTGCAACTAAACTTTCTAAAGTGTGTTTGTACCAGTTCATTTGCAAGAATTTATTTAGAACATTTTTTACATATCTGTATATAGAAGATCTTGGTTGTATTCTCCCCAAATTAGCTTTAACGATTCTAGATGAAATTTAAGAGTATATCCATAAACCATCCCCTCCCCCCAGTGTAAATCGTATAATCGTAATGTATGTATGCCAACATTTCTTACTGATTTTCCGTCAGTTTTGAATAGATGCATCATTCATATTAAGTTTTCTCAGTATATTTTCTTGCTTTTTCTGTCTCTTTCTCCTGGGTCGGATTGGAGAACGTACACAAGGGTGGTTTTGGCTATTATTTTCTTGTGCTGAATATTGTATGTGAATTTCAATCGTGAATAAAGTACAAAATTCATGGTATTTGTTGGTTTTCTTTAAGCTATTATAGAGCTCCAATTTCAGCTGTAGGTTTATTCAGATTTTTTTTTTCTTATTCTTTACTTACAGTTTACTGAAAACTTACTAGAAAACAACAAATATCAGTCATTTTGTAAGTATTTGGTCTACCTATTGGCTTTTAACACGCTGGAATAAAAAGTAAAGTGCTAAAAATGCGGGTGGCTTAAAACACGATATGTCACTCCAAACACGGTAATTCGGCCCATTCATTCTTTGTGCATTCGTGCAAAAAAGAAAATCCGTTTGAAAATGTTCATCAATTACAGTAAAGTGCAAGTTAAGTTTAAATTTTTAAAAAATGAGAGTTGATTAGGGGTGGGAATCCTCATATTGACATCAATTTATGTTCGTTTTTTAATTCTTAACGTAGCTCTGTTTTTTTTTTTTTTTTAAATGAAATTTTTAGCTCAATTTCAGCCCTATTTTAATTTCCTCGGATACAGAATCTTTTCCAATTAATTGAGACATGCTTTGAACCCCCCTCCCCTTAAACTAAATCTTTGAAAATGAAATTTCATTTCACCACAACATAACTGAGAATTCTTTTCATAAGTTTTTTTTTCATTTTGAAGATTTTGATAAAAAAAAATAATTTGTTAATTATTTCATTTTTATAGATTTCCCTAGTTGAATCTTCAACATAAACTTGATCGCTCCCCTCAATTGAAGGTGATTACGCTCTCTCGGCTGACCAATTTCAATGCTTCATTGCAATGTCACATGAATTATGACAAAATATTTTAAATGGTTCATATTTTGTATGTGTTGAACAATTTTTCTTAAATTGTATGTAACTTCTGTTGCAACTAAAATATTGTCATTTATTAATTCCTTTGTTTATAATGACTAATTGTCATTTTTTTTTTCAGGTTAGGTTCAGGTCAGGTCAGGTTTATATGCAATATAGATTTAGAAAAGAAATACGCCTCTAACGGCACTGAAGGGGGAGGGGGCTGGACATGTGTGACTTTGAAGGAGACTGAACAAAAATCTACAAAAGCCTAAGGAACTATCTTCTCAGAGGTTATAGACTGGTTTCTGCTATCTGGTAAACGCTAAGAGACATCATAAACTTGCTATAATATCTTTCATCTATACCACCTAGCAGCCTTCCTAGCACAGTACTAACCATTGGTAGTTAACTGTGAACTGAAAAGATTATAAACATCTAGAAAAACTATATATATTAGATTTTTTAAAGTATAGACCAATATACTTTATTATGACCTCTATTTAAGAGCTTTGCTTCATTTCAAAGTTAATTTAAGAGTTTATTATTTTATTTCCCCTAAAACTCTAGCTTATACCCCACCCCTCCCCAACAAACTCAAAAATCAAGAGCCATTGATTGACAGGTGGACTTTGTTTTCCAACATCTCATTATATATTCAAAAGCATAAGATGTTTTTGAATTTCTAGATTCGCTCTTTTTCCTTCTGGTTTTCCAACACTTGGAAAATGAAGCAATGCCAAAGTGCTTGTTCTTGTGGTGTGCTAATGACAAAAACATTTTTTGTACTTATAGCAAAAGAAAAAAAAAAAACAAATGGCCACTGTTAACAGGCAAAAGCTAGTTGTGTTTTTTCTCTCTTAAAATCTAAAGGGTGAAAAAAAAACACAAGATTTGAACCTACTATAAACCGAATTTATGACTACAAACCACAAACATTAACGTGGAAAACTAAAGCACAGTATCAAAAAATAATCTCAACGCTCAGTGATAACAAAACATACAAAAACAGTGAAGCGAACAACAAAACAAGTAAAAATGATGGGCATTTCAAATCCGGCGTTCTTTTTTAGACACCCTCTATTAATAATATAGTTTCTAACTAAGTATCTTCAGATATATGGTAGCCCATTACTTTCATGTGTAAGAAAGATATTTCTTGTTTTTCTGTTAATTTGATTAAACCATTTTTCTCTCTAACCCACTTCTCTTTTTTTTAAGGTTAATCCAGCAGCATATTTTTTATTTATTTATGAGATTTTATATTTAGAATTTTGAAGACCATTTCACTAGGTTAGGTTAAAGGTTTTAACCTTTTTCACCTAAAAAAACCATACAGACTAAAAAAAAGCCTTTACTCAAAAATTATCAAAAACAAAAATGCACTTCATTCCTATATAAAGAATAAAACAAACAAAAATTAATGTCAACGGAGTTTAAAAACTGACTAAGAAAAATCTTACTACACAATTCAACATCCGTTGATGCGCTAGATACAGCAAAGTCATTATTATGGTTATCTTTATCAACTCACTATGCGTCTCATTGAGCTAGTGGTAGGGTTATGCTGTTCTCTGTTTATCTGCACTAGGCTTCTGGTGCCCCAAAATGATCTTACCATGTACTGTGTGTGCTCCTATAAGATTTCTATAGAAAAAAAAATGCAAGAAAAAACATGCATCTCCCAACTTGTGCTATTTGTGACCAGATTCTTGTTACACTCAGTTACAAGGACAAAACCTTATGTTTCAGTGGCATAATTTGCTTAAAGATAGTCGATCGACCGACTATCAACATGAAAGAAGCGGTGAACCACGGTGAACTCAATAACCGGTGAACAAGGTCGTAAAAACCTTATTCACAATACCAGAATTATTGGAAACTTCAAGAAATTCCTCAGATAGAACATCCAAGAAGCAGCATAGGTTCTGAAGCTTTGAAACGATGCTCTGACCTGTATCTTTGCATATTTGACCACAAGTGCAGCCAATCAGTTCGCATGACTTCCTATCAGTCATCAATTCGAAAGCCTCTCTGCAGGATCAACTAGATGCAAAGATGCTTATTAAAAGCAAAGAAACATGAGCACAAAAACAGAGTGACAATATACTAGCGATTCCTTGATAATTTTCAGTTTTGCTAAAGCTACGTTTCAAAACCCGTAGAACAATAACGTTACAATTATTAATTAATTAAGATTAATTAGTATTTCATAAAAAGGAAGAAGAAAAAGAACGACTCTCAATTTTCTATCATTAGTCATATGGAGATGTGTCACCACGTGGCACTATGTCCTCACAAATATAGATATTTTGTACAAAGCTATTTGGTCGTTGTAAACCAATTGATTATCTACGAATTTTTGCTCAATTATTATTTTAGCCCTATTCAAGCCAAAATTGTTATTACAGCGCAAATAGGAATTTCCCTGGCGCGACAAAAGACATAAGAACATTAAATCTCTGTCCAAGAAAAGCCTCTCCGGATATTATACGAGTACCGGTTCAAAGCAATAACCCATGAAAAAAGATAGTTAAAACGATCAGCTATCCTTCTCAGATTAAATAAAAAAAAAGTTTTTTAAATTGAAAGTAAGGAGCGACATTAAAACTTAAAACGAACAGAAATTATTCCGTATATGAAAGGGGCTGTCCCCTCCTCAACGCCTCGCTCTTTACGCTAAAGTTTTTATTGTTTAAAAAAAATAGAGTTGTGAGAAAGTCAAACTTTAGCGTAAAGAGCAAGGCGTTGAGGAGGGGACAGCCCCTTTCATATACGGAATAATTTCTGTTCGTTTTAAGTTTTAATGTCGCTCCTTACTTTCAGTTTAAAAAACTTGTTTTTTATTTAATTTTTGAACGTTTTTGAATAAATGCAGGTTTCGATCTTGGCTCACAGTACATGAATAATTAAAACAAAATTTTCATATTAATTTACTTTTATTTGGTTAAATGGCTTTCTCGAAACTTGTTTCATTTTATTTACGAACGTTTTTATTAGTAATAAATATACGTAACTTACGAATTAACTTACGTAACGAACTTCTATATGCATATATTTTTAATACGTATATTAGGGGGTTCGCCCCCTAGTCAATACCTTGCGCTTTAAGCGAAAGTTCGAATTTTGTTCCAATTCTTTAAAAATGACCGCTTAATCGCAAAGACCGTTAATCAAAATAAATAGCTCTTATGAAAGTACTAAAAAATCTCTGGCTTAAAGAGTGAGGTATTGACTAGGGGATGAACCAAATCATATATGTAATATTTTCTGTTCGTTTAAAGTTTTGATGTTGCTGCTGTTGCAGTTGAAAAACTTGTCTTTTTATATTTAATTTCTGACCTTTTTTTTAAATAATGCTGGGAAGTCCGGCGTCCCCTTCATAGCAATGTCCCTTCCCCCATGAAAACTTCCTTCATGGAAAGATTCTCCTACATAACCCCCGACACCAGGCACGTACGCAGGAATTTGTTTCGGGGGGGGGGGGGGCAATTTGTTTCGGGGGGCGGGGGCAAATCCTTCAAATCCATTATTCTGTGAGAAAAATCAGAAAATTATGGAAAATGAAAAAAATCGTGAGATTTCGGGGGGGGGGGGCCCGAGCCCGGAGGCCCCCCCCTGCGTGCGTCCCTGCCCTATCCCCCCCACTACCATGAAAAATCTCCCTGAAAACGTCTGTACTGTATACTTCCCAATAACCAATACTATATGTTAACATTGGGTAAAGTTCATAACTTTCAGCCCTCCTGCCGGGAACTTCGGGGGATTAAGTCATCCTAAAAGACATACTTATAATATTTCGAACATGCTGAACAAAGTGGCTATCTCAAAATTTTGATCAGGTGACTTTGGGAAAACAATGAGCGTGGGAGGGGGCCTAGTTGCCCTCCATTTTTTTTGGTCACTTAAAAAGGGCACTAGAACTTTTAATTTCCGTTCCAATGAGCCCTCCCACGATATTCTAGGACCACTGGGTCGATACGATCACCCCTGGGAAAAAAAATAAAAATAAACACGCACCCGTGATCTTTCTTCTGGCAAAAAATGCAAAATTCCCCATTTTTGTAGATAGGAGCTTGAAACCTCTACAGTAGGGTTCTCTGATACGCGGAATATGATGGTGTGATTTTCATTAAGGTCCTATAGCTTTGAGGGGGTCTTTCCCCTTTTTTCGAAAATCAGCCAAATTTCTCAGGCGCGTAACTTTTGATGGGTAGGATTAAACTTGATGGAACTTAAATATTTGAAATCAGCATTAATATCCGATTCTTCTGATGTATCTATTTGTATCAAAATACCGTTTTATAGAGTTTCGGTTACCATTGAGCCGGGTCCCAATAACCAATGCTATATGTTAACATTGGGTAAAGTTCATAACTTTCAGCCCTCCTCCTGGGAGCTTCGAGGGATTAAGTCATCCTAAAAGACATAGTTGTAATATTTTCAACCATGCTGAACAAAATGGCTATCTCAAAATTTTGATCGGGTGACTTTGGGAAAAAATGAGCGTGGGAGGGGGCCTAGTTGCCCTCCATTTTTTTGGTCACTTAAAAAGGGCACTAGAACTTTTAATTTCCGTTCCAATGAGTCCTCCCACGATATTCTAGGACCACTGGGTCGATACGATCACCCCTGGGGAAAAAAACAAAAAAACAGACACGCATCCGTGATCTTTCTTCTGGCAAAAAATGGAAAATTCCACATTTTTGTAGATAGGAGCTTGAAACCTCTACAGTACGGTTCTCTGATACGCTGAATATGATGGTGTGATTTTCATTAAGGTTCTATATTTTTTAGGGGGTCTTTCCCCCTTTTTCGAAAATCAGCCAAATTTTCTCAGGCGCGTAACTTTTGATAGGTAAAATTAAACTTGACGAAACTTATATATTTGAAATCAGAATTAAAATCTGATTCTTTTAATGTATCTATTTGTATCAAAATACCGTTTTCTAGAGTTTTGGTTACCATTGAGCCGGCTCCCAATAACCAATACTATATGTTAACATTGGGTAAAGTTCATAACTTTCAGCCTTCCTCCTGGGGGCTTCGAGGGATTAAGTCATCCTAAAAGACATAGTTGTAATATTTTCAACCATGCTGAACAAAATGGCTATCTCTAAATTTTGATCGGGTGACTTTGGGAAAAAATGAGCGTGGGAGGGGGCCTAGTTGCCCTCCAATTTTTTTGGTCACTTAAAAAGGGCACTAGAACTTTTAATTTCCGTTCCAATGAGCCCTCCCATGATATTCTAGGACCACTGGGTCGATACGATCACCCCTGGGGAAAAAAAACAAAAAAACAAAAAAACAAATAAACACGCATCCGTGATCTTTCTTCTGGCAAAAAATGGAAAATTCCCCATTTTTGTAGATAGGAGCTTGAAACCTCTACAGCAGGGTTCTCTGATACGCTGAATATGATGGTGTGATTTTCATTAAGGTTCTATAACTTTTAGGGGGTCTTTCCCCTTTTTTCGAAAATCAGCCAAATTTTCTCAGGCGCGTAACTTTTGATAGGTAAAATTAAACTTGATGTATATTTTGTCTTCAAACCAGGATTTACAATTTCAATAAGTATTCGAAAAGGATCGCTCCTTGCTTACAGTTCATTATCGTGCACAAACACACAAACACACGCCCAAAGGAAAGAAATGACTAGTTAGGCCTGCGTAGAATTAAACAAATATATATAAAATTTTATCATTAGCAATTTTACAGTGTTTGATAATAATCCTAGTCCTAAAAGACATTAATATTTTCCTTTTCTTAAGATTTACCCCCTAAACATATTGCATTTAAAACAAATTCTTTTTTTTATTAGAATGTACTATTAATGCAAAGTTAAAATGGACAATTACAAATCGAAGTAGGTTACCAGTAACAGATAAATTAGCGAAAATACATATTATCATTATCATAAATGGAGGAGTCAACGAGTCCGTACCTCTCAAGTCCGAGCCAGTTCCTAAGTCGTAACGACTCGATTTTGTGTCCGAATTCATGTCTTAGTTTTTTTTTTTTACTAAAGACCAAGTCCACAAAAATAGCGAATTGACAAATGGAGACAAGCCTGAAGTCCAGAATCACAAAGCTCTTATTAAAAGTAAAACTTCTGGCAGACACTCTTGATTCTATATTTATTTTAAAAAACAAAGTTTTTCTTATGGAAGTAAAGAGTAGCGTTGAAATTTAAAACGAACAAAAATTACTGCTTCTCAGATTACGCAAGATATATCTGCAAAACTAGATAAAATAAACAGACTCGTCATATTTTGCAATGTCTTTAGACTTCTAAAAACTAGCTCTTTAATAAAAACTGAGCTTTCTTGAGTTTCGGAGAATTAAAATTGCATGCTGTAGGATATCAATATTACGGTCAGTGAAATAGTATTGAGACACTAACTATTATTCCAACTCTTAACTCATGGACACTTATTTTCCAACTGCTAACTCATGGAATTAATTTATCCAAAGAGAAATTCCTGTTGTTGGGTTCCGTTTTGTGTTTTTTCTGTGTTTCTGTTTGGCAAAAATTAATATTTTATGACTAAAAGTGGCAGAAAACGCCACTTTCCTGTGGCACAATCTCTTTTTTCATGGTTGCGGCTTCAACCACAACTTAGTAAAAAGCTTACTTAAAAAGGTAATCATCTGCTGACAATTTAAAAATTGTCAATTAAAAATTTATTTAGAAACAATTTAAAAATTAAAAATGTTGCAGTGTAACCACTGCAACATTCATGGTATTACCAGTTGACGATTTATGAACACAGACCTTACTGCAGAATTCACCTCATATTATAGTTGTTTTCAGAAATGAAGATAATTAAAAATTTAGGGTTTAGACCCCAAAAAATCGGTTGTGTCTGTTAGAATTTCCATTCCATGGCAATTTGACTTTTTTAGAGCAAAAATTTATGTTTGACGACACAAAATGGCAGAAAACGCTACTTTACTGAGATTTGTCAAGATGGGGGGGGGGGCTTAAGATCTCCTGATTAGGGTTGCAGACATGAAAAACTGATGTTATCTTAAAATTTCCGTTCTTTGGCATTTTGACTGTCTTAAGGCTAAAATTGATGATTTTATTACTTCAAAAGGGCACAAGATATGGCAATTTCCTTTCAAATGAGACCTCTCCCATATTCTACGACAAATATCTCTGTACCATCATTCCCTGGAGAGAAGCAAGAAGAAGCAAAGAAAATAGCCACATCATTGCATATGTGGGACTGTAACTCTCCTTTTATGGGTTTTGTGCACATGTGGGACTGTAACTCTCCTTTTATGGGTTTTGGACAATACTAATTTCAATGCTAATTTTAATCATTTTAGAAATTTCCATGGATTTGTTTCAACAAAAAACTTTTACAAAATTTTACAAAAAACTTTTACCAAAATAACAGATACCATTCCTGAATCCGGTTCAAATGGCAATTCTTTCTCGCTGGGCATTTTTTTCATAACGTGTTTTGAAACTTCCAGTTACTATGGGTCGTGGTCTGTTTTTTACTAGGTTGCACCTACTGCAACCATCTGAGTGAGCTTGCTGTTTATATACGTTTTTTATTATATTTTGCATACGGCTATGTTTCTAACTTTTCTCTACCTTTCATATTTTATAGATGATATTTTTTATTTTTGTAGCTACGTAGATTCAGCTAATATTGCTGGTTTTACAATTTTGGTAAGCATCCCCATAGAATACTAGAAAGTTAACTTGTGAAAGCTTAGTTTTCTTTTATACAACTTCGTTCATAGAAAGCAAAGTGGTTATTCATATTTATTTTTAATACTCCATATCAAGGATACGACTATTGCTTTCCTCATCACCAATACAAAAAACAACTTTTCATTACGGGCTTCTGTCGGGAACAAAGTTTGAAGAAAAGGAAATGTGAAAACGTCGTTTAGTTCCATTGCATTAGGAAACGTTATTAAATTTTCTCTGGCGTCTCACGATTTGACGATACTGTATCGATTTGACGATACTGTGACGATACTGTATTGATATCGACACTAGTATCGATTTGACGATACTAGGCAACCTTAGCTTATAAATTATTCCCCTGAATAAAAATTGTACTTCACTCCCCTTAATTTAGAATTTTCAATACTTCTCGAGAACGTATCCCAAAATGCATCAGGAGAGGGGGTCTAAGACCCCAAATTTGGTTCTTGGTGGGAGGGGACATGACCTTCTCTCCAAAATTTAGTATCACAGTCATAACTTAACTCTTTAAGCGGAGGTTCAACATATGGATAGAATATAGATATTAAGTTCGGATGCAAAAGCTCAAAAGGCGTTAACTAACAAAATATAAACTTCACAGAAGAGCAGAAAAGCTGAAAATGTACGTTTCGGGCTTTCATGGAATTAATGAATTATAGAAGACTGATCAGCAAGCCATAAATAGAGGACAGACTCATCCTAGAGCTGGACATGTCACCAGATCTTGAACGCTACTATGAGCCAACCATGGAAAAAGTACAAGTAGTATTCTGGACAAGGTGATTGCAAGAGATAGATTTTTACTTGTTCAGACATACAAGATACATCAAACGCATTTTAATATTAAATGGTCCGTTTTCCAGCTATTTCTGTTGGTCATAAGAGCAAAAATCTAAACTTTTAAGCATCTTGAGAATCACGTCAGATAGGAAGAAAACGGATAAACCAGACGATAGAACTTGCTCACTTTAAGTGAAGGGCTGAAAACTTGGAATTATCGAAGAATTTCACATAACACATTTTGAATAACCAGAGCCGAAGTGAGGAAATGACTAGGGAGATATGGAGCAGTTAATATCCCTGGCTCTGAGAAGCATCTAAAAATGAAAGCAAGTTAACAACTCCTAAATGACAGTCCCCCAGTCTTGATGCCTTTCATATCCCTATCTTGTACCCCCAAGGTAGATGTTTTTTAGGCATTCAAGATGCAAAGGTTTTGAAATTAAAAACTCCTTTCCTCACCTATTTCTGTTAGTAATGAAAGTTGGAAAAAGTGCTCTAGAAAAATAGAAAGAAACTTCTGAGTATTCTGAGAACTAAATAAGATAGAATAGAACAGATTGAATCAATCGGTAGAACTTTCTCACTTTAAGAGGGTGGGTTGTAAACGTCATAGCCTTCAAGAAAATCTCACACAACGCCTATTGAATTACCGCAACTGACTGAGTAAATGACTAGTGGGATATCAGGCACTTAGATCAGGGTTGCCAGCTTGCACATTTTTCGTGTGAAATACACTCTTTTTTACTTGAGAGGAGATACAGAAGAGTAAAAATCAGTATTTTTGGGTGTCAGTTTTCATTCGCTTTAAACGCCAGTAGTTGACAACTTCGTCAGAAGTGCATTTAACCCAAGGAAGAGAGATACCAACTAGTACACTTCTCATTGAAGTGCACTCTTTTTTACCTCAGAGGGGACGCGCAAATTTTTTGGATTGCTTTTAGCAAAAATCACTCTTCTGGCCTTGATTTGCATTTTTTTTTTTACATCGGCAGTTAGCAACCCTGACTTAGATTGCTTGTGCCACGAGCCATGTAAACAGAAAGCAAGCTAAAAACGCCAAAACGATTGCCCTACTATCCTGGAAGCTGGTTTTACTGCTACTTCTTAATATTGAAACCGCTAAGTCTCAAGCAGTTTAGGGATTTTTAATCAAAGTTGAGACATAGGTCTTAACTTCAGCTGGCCTGCATTTTATGGACACATAAATTTATGGACACAATCAAGACTACAAAGTGCAATTGTTTATTTTTACTAAATCTTAGATCAACATGAGACGACCATATAAACGTAACAAATACATCAGAGATCCGCGGATTTACCGCGGAAGTAAGCGGTGATCCGCAGGTCACCGTTTAAGTTTACCGCAGAGATCCGCGGAAGTAAGTGTGAACTAGTGAAAGGAGTTATCTATGTTGAAGTAGTATTTACCAGAAAACACGACCTGAATAATTTAGAGGCAAGGGAATTTTGCAAAAGAAAAAAGCAACTTAACAGTGTATTACCCTGTTTTCAATGAAGAAATAGTTATAGGATAGGCATTAGTTGATATCCCTGAGGTGAATATAGTAATTTTCAAAGCCAGTGTGAAACATGAGTCTTTAAAAATTAATTTACCAATTCCACTTCTTTACATTTTTTTAAAATTTAAAATTTTTTTTAAAACTTAAAATCAAAGTCTCTAACTGAGCGTTGAGTTTGCATAATCATAAGATTATTGCCGAAATTAAAGAACTTTAGATTCGGCAATAAAAATTTAAAATCTAAAACAAAGTTTAGCACTAAAGATTTAGCAATTAAAAGAAATGTGAATGAAATTCTCAAATTAAAACTCAATACTCAAGAATTACTCAAGATAAATACTCAAGAATTAAAAATTAAATTGAAAGATTAAACAAATGAAAATTAAAGATTCAAAGGCCAAAAATAGCAAAAAAGCTCTTTCCCATCGAGCAACGAGTAATATTTGAAGCCTGTTTAATCAAGTTCATTCTAAAATGTGCTTGAAACCCTTTTCTAGTCCCTAAAATGAAGCACGTAAGTGAACCCCAAAAAATTCTAGACATTTTTTTTTCAGCACATGATTTGATTCATTAAGCCATTAAATAGTAAAAAAAAAGTTTTTTCAACCAAACGTAAGGAGGAACATTAAAACTTAAAACGAACAGAAATTTCCCGTATATGAGGAGGCAACCCCTTCCTCAATCCTCGCTCTTTACGCTTAAGTTTGATTTTTTGTCAATATTATTTATGAAAGACTGCTAAAACATGAGGACCGTTGAATTTGAATAACAAGTATTAAGCTCCAAGACTTTAACATAAAGAGCGAAGTATGACGAAGGGACACCCTCCTCACATAAGGAATGATTTCTGTCCGTTTTAAGTTTTTATGTGCTCCTTACTTTCAGTGGAAAAAACTAATTTATTTTATTTAATTTTGACCGTTTTTCAAATCGTGCCAAGATATCCCCCAGTCCCATGTAAAATTCCCCATGGAAAATTTCACCCCGAAACTTTACTCAACATAGGAACTCTTCCCATAGAAAATCCCCCCCCCCATAAAAAAATCTCGTACATTTTCCAATAACAATTACTATTTGTAAGCAATGGGCGAATTACACAATTTAGTCTTTACCCTAAAAGCACTGGTGGATCTTGTCATCCTCAACGAAATAGTTATTGGAACTTTAAACTATACTGAACAAACTGGCTGGCTCAAAATTTTGATCGGATGTCTTTGCGGAAAAAGGGGCGTGGGATGGGGCTATTTGCCCTCCAAATTTTTCGGCCACTTAAAAAGATATTTTAATTTCCGCGTGAATGAGCCTTCTCCCGGTTTTCTAGGACCATTGACTCGATACAATCGCCCCTGTGGAAAACAGACAAAAATTAATGTGCATCTATGATGTTTTTTCTGGCAAAAAAACAGAAAATTCCGAATTATTTAGATAGAAATTTGAAACCCCTTCACTAGGATTCTCTGATATGTTGAATCTGATAGTGTAATTTTTGTTAAGATCGCTTACATTTTTTCGGGTTGTTTCCCATTTTTTCAAAAATCGGGCTCATTTTCTAATGTTCGTAGATTTTGATGGATAACACTAAATTAATGAATTTTTATATATTTGAAATCAACACAAAAAGCCAATTTGATATATTAATTGTTACCAAAATTTCTTTTTTTAGAGTTTCGATTACTATTGAGCCGGATCGCTCCTTACTTACAGTTCGTTACCACGAGCGGTTTAAAACACATTAATGACAAAGTTGTCTTGACTTGGCTCTACAGTTTATATTACGGAACTGATCAAACTAGCATCTTAGCAGTTCATGTCATACAAAAAATATTTACAGACATTCTAAAACCACAGACAAATTTTTCTCATCTTACGCAAAAAAAATCTATTTGCAATTGTATTTTCTCCTGAACTAGCCTTTGAATAGTTTATGCCAAAAAACGAAAAATTTATTTAGCCACATTATTAGCCACTAGCGAGTTTTTCTTGTGCTCTATTTGATTCCTCGCTTGCGACGTATTAAACGCTTGGATCCCCATGTCCATGACGAAAACAAACACGAAAAGTGCAAAATTTAACGTATATCATTCTCTACGCCTTCACGTCCTGATGTGTATTTACTTTCTTCATTTCAATTTGTCGGACACGTGTGTATGCTGCACTTCCTCCGAGGACAATAAAATTTGAGAGCCACCACAATCCGGATTTAACTTCTGAATACCAATAGGTGGCTATCACAGTTTGTGCACATGCTTTAGCTGTGCCTGATATGTTATGTGTAAGGGGTGACGTAACCTAAAAGGAAGAAAATTCAATAAGGAGCAGAGAAGAGGGAATGGGGGAGGGGGGATAGTGAGATCTCATATGATATTTCCAATCCCAGCTGACAGCTATTGATACTATTGGTTCTATTGAAGAAGAGGAAGGCGTGTACTCCTGATATCACCAACCGCTTTCCTATTTGACAAGAAGTAATAAAAACGTAATAAATGTAATTAAACGTAGTAAATGTATAACGTAATTAGTAATAAAACGTATAAAATGCATGAACGCTCGATGCTTGAAAAAGATTAAATGATGCATATAAGTATTTTGCCATCACTTCCTTCGTGTTTCAAATGCTCGAAATCGCTCAATAAAATTTTTTCCTTTGCATTTTTTCTTCTTTTCTTTTGTTTTTTTTTTCCAATTTATATGTAGTAAGTGAGTAAAATATTGAGTCCTGCCATAAACAAATCTGTATAGATTTTCACGTGGTAGGTCTGTTTGATATGATTTTTTTGTGAATATTGGTTTTTAATAAATGAATTTCTCTTTTAAAAAAAGTTAAGCTCCAATAGATACGTCTATCTTCCTGCAATGATTGTATACAACTTAAAAAAAAAAAAAAAAAAAAAAAAAAAAAAAAAAAATATATATATATATATATATATATATATATATATATATATATATATATATATATATATATATATATATAAAACATGATCTTGCTTCACCTTCATTGCATACAAAATTTTTAAACAATGAAAATAGGGTGATAATGTTTTTTTTTGCACTTTACTGAAAACAAATAACATTTTAAATATGTTCTTGTTTTTTTTTAACTCTAGTAAATCAAAATTGTCAAGACATTCACGTATGAATATCAGTAATTTTGGTTATGAGTGATTATTTTCAGTTGTTACTCCTTATTTTCAGTTGGAAAACTTGTTTGTTTTTTTTATATTTAATTTCTGATCTTTTTTTTTAAACAATGCTGGGAAATCCGGCGCCCCCTTCATAGCAATGTCCCTTCCCCCATGAAAACTTCCTTCATGGAAAGATCTTCCATGAAGATCAAATGGAAAGAACTTACATCGGTTTTAAGTTTTTTGCTCTTTATTTTCATTTGAAAGAAAGTGTTTTTTTTTTTTTTTTTTTTTTTTTTTTTTTTTTTTTTTTTTTTTTTTTTTTTTTTACTGTCGCTTTCAATAACACATGTCTATGGGCTAGGGTTCATTCTTTACTATTTTACTTCTAAGGGGGCCACCATGAAGTGGGTTTTTCTAAATTTGAGTTATTCTCAATTCTTTAAGCCAACTTAAAAAATCAACTTAAAAAATAGTCTCAACATAAAAAATAGGATAATATAATTCCCAACATAAAAAAAATTGGAATTTGAATATATCAGAATCAAGACATGGAGATGAAATCGGGAATAAAATCAGAAACAGAAAATATAGCGGCAAGGTTCCATCACTAAGAATGACCAGTTTTTAAAGTCTATGTTCCAAGTGCAATTTTTTTGGTATGTTATTTTTCTGGATTCCTGCAGTTTTAATGCTTGGGGTTGTCCAACAATTCTTAAATTTGAAAGAAATTACAAAAAAAAAAAATGACAGGAAAAACCGTAAAAATCTTTTCATTTCAGAAGGAGAGGTGAGGGGTCATCGCCCCACTCAATCCATCCATGCATACCAGACCTATTCTCAAGGTCGTATCCAGGGGAGGTATTAGGGGGTTTGAAGACCCTCCTCCCAAAAAAGTTTGTCTGGCTGTAAAAATGTAATAAAAATGCATAAAAACACATTTTTAATGCGTTTTTTTTAGTTTCCCTTCTTTGTTTCAGAGGGAAACCAACCATTTCCTTTTTAATTTAGTTTCAGAAAAAATTGCGACAATAATTTTGCTGTCATTCCATTGCTGAGACTCAGCTTTATCCGTCTACACAATTAAACTTACAAAATAGACTGCTTTTTTTTTTTTTTTTTTACTGAAATCTGTCCCAAACACGTATGCAAAATATATAGAAAAATGAAGGATTTGGTCTATTTTTAAAGCAAGTTTAGATCATTTTCTAAGAAAAAACATGACCAATGTCTAACCAATGTCATAACCAATGTCAAAATATAAAAGTTTTTACTTTTATAACTTTAATAAATCAAATAATTTTAACATTTTGATTCCTAAATATCAGTATGTGTATATATTTATTTTATACTGACAATGCACATTCATTTGTATTTTTTCAGTAAAGTGCAAATTTTGTTCTGGCCTTAGGAAGGCGTAGGGGTTTTGCGCCGAACTTATGTTAATTTCTGCTCGTTTTGAGTTTGACTCGGTTATTTATTGTAATTTTTGTTCGTTTTGGGTTTCATTTATTTATTGATGCTGATTTGTGGTAGTTTCGATCTTGGTAGATTATTTGTTTTTATTTTTGCTCATTTTTTGTTTAATGGAGTTCTTTACTTTTCTTTGAAAAACTTATTTTGCTTAAAATTTTTTTTTTAAATCAATTTCTGTTCGTTTTATATTGACATAGTCTTTTCAGGGAAAAAGAAAACAACACTTTAAATCTTTTCGTTTTTTAAGACTTTATAGTTTGGCCTGCTATTTGTATGCTGGAGAAAAATTTTCAGCAATTTTTAAAAACACAAACCATTTTAAAAATCTGGACACAAATAGTAGTGTTTAATTTAGTTTAATAGCTCCTCTAGTTGACCTGAAATGGAAAACTTGATACCATTTATAAAAAAAATCTGTTTACTTTCTTTGAAAGCTTGAATACACTTACACTATTTGGATTTGGTTAAATTTTAAGAGCAGAAGTAGCCTCGAAATTTTGGACATAATACCCTCAGTCGTTCTTGGGATACTGCTGAGATGCCTTATTGGGAATTAGCCTTATCACAGTGCATTTTGATTTAATCTTAAGGCAACATTTAGTTTTTAAACATAATGGGCAAATGGGAGGGTGGGAGTGGCAGGGGATTAGTTGCCCTCCAATCACTTTCAACTGTTAAAAAGGGCATCAGCCCTTTCTATTTTCAATCGAATGAGCCCCTTTCGAAGTTCCCACGACAACTCCTTCAATACGAAGTGCCCTGGTCTAAACAACAACAACAACAACAAATATTACTAATCATTTTCGACTATTAAAAAGGGCACTAGCCTTTGAATTAACAGACAAATTAGCCTTTTTGAAGTTTCTATGACAACGCCTTCTATAAAAATCTTATATGCGCCCAGGACATAACTTAAAACCCTTGCCCTGAGAGTTGTGGGGGAGTGTCTCTCTCAAAAACATATTTTCTATCTGGATATCAACTAGCCTACGCTAAACAAAATGGCTATCTCAAAATTTTGATTGGATGTGTGTGGGTGAATGATGGACGTGGGGGGGCTAATTGCCCTTCAATCAGTTTCGACTATTAAAAAGGGCACTAGCCCTTTGAATTTCCAATCAAATGAGCCCCTTTTGAAGTTTCTATGACAACGCCTTCTATAAAAATCTTATATACCCCAGTACATAACTTAAAACCCTTGCCCTGAGAGTTGTTGGGGAGTGTCCTCCTCAAAAACATATTTTCTGTCTGGAAATCAACTACGCTGAACAAAATGGCTACGCTGAATCTCAAAATTTTGATTGGATGTGTATGGGGGAATGCTGGGAGTTAGGGAGGGGCCAGTTCCCTTCCAATCACTTTCGACTATTAAGAAGGGAAAAAGCCCTTTGAATTTCCAATCGAATGAGCCTGTTTTGAAGTTTCTACGACAACGCCTTCTTATAAATCCTTAAAGAAAGAAAAACGAGCAAAAATGGGGTTTTTATAGGCCAAATGAAAATACTGAAAAAAACAAAGCGAATATTTCGAGAGGACAAACGCCTCTCTTCTTCAGCGCGAAACGAAATAATGTATCCAAGGAAAGTGCCGAAGAAAAAAAAAACAAAAAACAAACGCGGAAAGTCAATGTTAAAACAACCAAAAAACAAAAAAAAGCCCAAAAACTTAAAAGATGAATAAAATTCAATAAAAGCCAAAAAATTCAATAAACCCTTATATGCCCCAAGGGCATAACTTAAATCCCTTGCCCTGAGGGTTGTGGGGGAGTGTCCTCTAGGGGAGTGTCCTCCTAAAAATCATATTTTCTATCTGGAAATCAACTAGTCTACGCTGAACAAAATGGCAATCTCAAAATTTTGATTGGATGTGTTTGAGGGAATGATGGGCATGGGGGGCTGGTTGCCCTCCAATCACTTTCAACTGTTAAAAAGGGCACTAGCCCTTTAAATTCCCAATCGAATGAACCTGTTTTGAAGTATCAACGACAACGCCTTCTATAAAAAACCTTATATGCCCCCAGGGCATAACTTATAACCTTTGCCCTGAGGGTTGTGAGGGATTGTCCTCCTCAAAAACATATTTTATATCCGGAAATCAGCTACGCTGAACAAAATGGCTATCTAAAAATTTTGATTAGATGTGTTTGAGGGAATGATGGGCGTGGGGGGGGGGGGTAGTTGCCCTCCAAGGACTGTCGACTTTTAAAAAGGGCACAGGCCCTTTAAATTCCCAATGGAATGAGCCTGTTTTGAAGTTTCTACGACAACGCCTTCTATACAAAACCTTATATGCCCCCAGGGCGTAACTTAAAACCTTTACCCTGAGGGTTGCGGGGGAGTGTCCTCCTCAAAAACATATTTTCTATTTGAAAATCAACTACGCTGAAAAAATGGCTGTCTCACAATTTTGATTGGATGTGTTTGGGGGAAAGATAGGCGTGGGTGGGGGCTAGCTGCCCTCCGATCCCTTTCGACTATTAAAAAGGGCACTAGTCCTTTGAATTTCGAATCGAATGAGCCTTTTATTGAAGTTTCTACGACTACGCCTTCTATAAAAACCTTATATGCCCCCAGGGCATAACTTAAAACCCTTGCCCTGAGGGTTGTGGGGGAGTGTCCTCCTCAAAAACACATTTTCTTTCTGGAAATCAACTACGCTGAACAAAAAGGCTATCTCAAAATTTTGATTGGATGTGTTTGGGGGAATGATGGGCGTGGGGGGGGGGGGGGCTAGTTGCCCTCCAATCACTTTCGACTATTAAAAAGGGCACTAGCCCTTTTAATTTCCAATCGAATGAGCCTGTTTTGAAGTTTCTACGACAACGCCTTCAATAAAAACCTTATATGCCCCCAGGACATAACTTAAAACCCTTGCCCTGAGGGTTGTGGGGGAGTGTCCTCGTCAAAAACATATTTTCTATCTGGAAATCAACTACGCTGAACAAAATGGCTATCTCAAAATTTCGATTGGATGGGTTCGGGGGAATGATTGGCGTGAGGGGAGGGGCTAGTTGCCCTCCAATCACTTTCGACTATTAAAAAGGGCACTAGAACACTCGATTTCTAATCGAATGAGCCCCTTTTGAAGACTTTACGACGACCCCTTCTATATGGAGTGCCCTGCTTTAGAGAAAAAAATAATAAACTGTACATTGTGTCAACATCGATCTTATATTTCCTCAGGGCATAACTTAAAACCCTTGCCCCAAGGGTTGTGGGGGAATATCCTCCTCAAAAAGATATTTTCTATCTGGAAATCAACTACGCTGAACAAAATGTCTATCTCAAAATTTTGATTGGATGGGTTCGGGGGAATGATTGGCGTGAGGGGAGGGGCTAGTTGCCCTCCAATCACTTTTGACTATTAAAAAGGGCACTAGCCATTCCAATTTCCAGTCGAATGAGCCCTTTTCGAAGTTTCTACGACAGCTCCTTCGATATGAAGTGCCCGGGTATGGAGAAAAAAACAAAAACACATTGTGTTTGGGGGAATGATGGGCGTGGGGGGGGGGGCTAGTTGCCCTCCAATCACTTTAGACTATTGAAAAGGGTACTAGCCCTTTGAATTTCCCATCGAATGAGCCTGTTTTGAAGTTTCTACAACAACGCCTTCTATAAAAACCTTATATGCCCCTAGGGCCTAACTTAAAACCCTTGCCCTGAGGGTTGTGGGGGAGTTTCATCCTCAAAAACATATTTTCTATCTGGAAATTATCTACGCTGAACAAAATGGCTATCTCAAAATTTTGATTGGATGTGTTTGGGGGAATGAAGGGCATGGGGGGGCCTAGTTGCCCTCCAATCACTTTCGACAATTAAAAAGGGTACTAGCCCTTTGAATTTCCAATCGAATGAGCCTGTTTTTAAGTTTCTACGACAACACCTTCTCTAAAAACCTTATATGCCCCCAAAGCATAACTTAAAACCCTTGCCCTGAGGGTTGTGGGGGAGTGTCCTCCTCAAAAACATATTTTCTATCTGGAAATCAACTACGCTGAACAAAATGGCTATCTCAAAATTTTGATTGGATGTGTTTGGGGGAAGGATGGGCGTGGGGGGGGGGGGGCTAGTTGCCCTCCAATCACTTTTGACTATTAAAAAGGGCACTATCCACTTCAATTTCAAGTCGAATGAGCCCTTTTCAAAGTTTCTACGACAACTCCTTCGATATGAAGTGCCTGGGTATGGAGAAAAAACAAAAACACATTGGTTTTGTGGGAATGATGGGCGTGGGGGGGTGCTAGTTACCTTCCAATCACTTTCGACAATTAAAAAGGGTACTAGCCCTTTGAATTTCCCATCGAATGAGCCTGTTTTGAAGTTTCTAAAACAACGCCTTCTATAAGAACCTTATATTCCCCCAGGACATAACTTAAAACCCTTGCCCTAAGGGTTGTGGGGGAGTGTCCTCCTCAAAAACATATTTTCTATCTGGAAATCAACTACGCTGAACAAAATGGCTATCTCAAAATTTTGATTGGATGTGTTTGGGGGAATGATGGGAGTAGGGGGGGGGGGGGGGGGGGTAGTTGCCCTCCAATCACTTTCGACTATTAAAAAGGGTACTAGCCCTTTGAATTTCCAATCCAATGAGCCTGTTTTGAAGTTTCTACGACAACGCCTTCTATAAAAACCTTATATGCCCCCAGGGCATAACTTAAAACCTTTACCCTGAGGGTTGTGGGGGAGTGTCCTCCTCAAAAACATATTTTCTATCTGGAAATCAACTACGCTGAACAAAATGGCTATCTCAAAAATTTGATTGGATGTGTTTGGGGGAATGATGGGCGTGGGGGGGGGCTAGTTTCCCTCCAATCACTTTCGACTATTAAAAAGGGTACTACCCCTTTGAATTTCCAATCGAATGAGCCTGTTTTGGAGTTTCTAAGACAACGCCTTCTATAAAAACCTTATATGCCCCCAGGGCATAACTTAAAACCCTTGCCCTGAGGGTTGAAGGGGAGTGTCCTCCTAAAAAACATATTTTCTATTTGGAAATCAACTACGCTGAACAAAATGGCTATCTCAAAATTTTGATTGGATGTGTTTGGGGGAATGATGGGCGCAGGGGGGGGGGAGTCTAGTTGCCCTCCAATCACTTTCGACTATTAAAAAGGGCACTAGCCACTCCAATTTCCAATCGAATGAGCCATTTTCGAAGTTTCTACGACAACTCCTGCGATACGAAGTGCCCGGGTATGGAGAAAAAAAAAATCAAAACACATTGTGCCCACATCGTTCTTTACTTAGGCAGCGCTAGCGTGCTGCCTATGAAAAGATAATAATACTTTAAATCTTTTCGTTTTTTAGGACTTTATAGTTTGGCCTGCTATTTGTATGCTGGAGAAACATTTTCAGCAATTTTTAACAACATACACCCTTTTAAAAATCTGGACACAAATAATAGTGTTTAATTTAGTTTAATAACTCCTCTAGTTGACCTGAAATAGAAAACTTGATGCCATTCGTAAAAAAGATCTGTTTACTTTCTTTGATAGCTTGGATACACTTACGCTATTTTGATTTGTAGATTTTAAGAGCAGAAGTGGCCCAGAAAGTTTGAACATAATACCCTCAGCCGTTCTTGGGATACTGCTGAGATGCCTTATTGGGAATTAGCATTAACACAGTGCATTTTGATTTAATCTTAAGGCGACATAAACATAACGGGCAAATGAGAAAATGGGCGTGAGAGGGTGACTAGTTACCCTCCAATCACTTTCGACAATTAAAAAGGGCATTAGCCCTTTCTATTTTCAATCGAATGAGCCCTTTTCGAAGTTCCTAAGACAACTCCCTCGATACGAAGTGCCCTGGTCTAGAAAAAAAAATAATAATAATACATTGTACCCACATCGATCTTTACTATAAAAATATCAAGCCTTCCAATCACTTTCGACTATTAAAAAGGGCACTAGCCCTTTCAATTTTCAATTGAATGATCCCTTTTTGAGTTTCTACGACAACACTTTCTATAAACACCTTATATGTCCCCATGGCATAAATTAAAACCCTTGCCCTTAGGGTTATGAGGGGGTTATCATCCTCAAAGACCTAATTTCCAGAACTTTCAACTACGTTAAACAAAATTGCTATATCAAAATTTTGAGTGAATGTGTTTGGGGAAATGGTGGGCGGGAGAGGAGCGTTAGTTGCTCTCCAATCACTTTCAACTATTAAAAAAGCACTAGCCCTTTCAATTTCCAATCGAATGAGCCCTTTTGAAGTTTCGACAACAACGCTTTCAATAAAAACCTTACATGCCCCCAGGGCATAACTTACAACCCTTTCCCTGAGGGCTGGGGGGGGGGGGGTTCATCCCCAAAGACCTAATTTCCAGAACTTTTAACTACGTTGAAGAAAATGTTATCTCAAAATTTTGATTGGATGTGTTTGGGGAAATGGTGGGCGTGAGAGGGGGGTTAGTTGCCCCCCAATCACTTCCGACTATTAAAAAGGGCACTAGCCCTTTCAATTTCCAATCGAATGAGCCCTTTTTGAAGTTTCTACGACAACACTTTTTATAAAACCCTTATATGCCCCAGGGCATAGTTTACAACCCTTTCCCTGAGGGCTGTGGGGGGAGTGTCATCCTCAAAAACTTAATTTCCAGACTTTTTAACTACGTCGAATAAAATGCCTATCTCTAAATTTGGATTGGATGGGTTTGGGGAAATGGTGGATGTGAGAGGGGTTTTGGTTATCCACCAATCACTTTCGACTATTAAAAAGGGCACAAGCCCTTTCAATTTCCAATCGAATGAGCCCTTTTTGAAGTTTCTACAACATCACTTTCTATAAAAACCTTATATGCCCCCAGGGCGTAACTTACAACCCTTGCCCAGAGGGCTCTGAGGGGGTTATCATCCTCAAAGACCTAAAAGGTGGGCGTGAGAGGGGGTTAGTTGCCCTCAAATCACTTTCGACTATTAAAAAGGGCACCAGCCCTTTGAATCGAATGAGCCCTTTTTCAAGTTTCTACGACAAAACTTTCAATAAAAACCTTATATGCCCAAAGGGCATACCTTACAACCCTTACCCTGAGGGCTGTGGGAGGACTGTCATCCTCTTAGATACGATTTCTGGACCTTTCAACTATTTTTAACAAAATGGCTATCTCAAAATTCTGATCGGATGTGTTTGGATAAATGGTGGTCGTGGAAGGGGTGTTAGTTGCCTTCCAATCACTTTCGACTATTAAAAAGGGCACTAGCTATTTCAATTTCCAATCAAATGAGCCCTTTTTGAAGTTTCTATAACATCACTATCTATAAAAACCTTATATGCCCCCAGGGCATAACTTACAACCCTTGCCCTGAGGGCTGTGGGGGGTTGTCATCCTCAAAGACCTAATTTACAGAACTTTCAACTACATTGAACAAAATGGCTATCTCAAAATTTTGATTGGATGTGTTTGGGGAAATGGTGGGCGTGAGAGGGGGGTTAGTTGACCTCCAATCACTTTCGACAATTAAAAAGGGCACTAGCCCTTTGAATTTCCAATCGAACGAACCTTTTTTGAAGTTTTTACGACAACGCTTTCTATAAAAAAAACCTTATATGCCCCCAGGGCATATATTACAACCTTGCCTCGAGGGCTGTGGGGGATTGTCCTCCTCAAAAACATAATTTCTATTTGTAAATCAACTACGCTGAACAAAATGGCTATCTCAAAATTTTGATTGAATGTGTTTGGGGAAATGGTGCGCGTGGAAGGGGTGTTAGTTACCTTCCAATCACTTTCGAATATTAAAAAAGGCACAAGCCACTCCAATTTACAATCGAATGAGCCCTTTTCGAAGTTTCTACGACAACTCCTTCGATACGAAGTGCCCTGGTATGAAAAAAATAATAATAATACATTGTGCCAACATCGTTCTTTACTTAGGCAGCACGATTGCGCTGCCTATGATAGGCAGGAGTCGAACAAAATACTTCAGATGCTTATCCTAGCACACAAAAGGCCCGTTTTTTAGCACTAAGATCTTACATCTAAGATCTTACATCTTTCTGCAAAGATTATCGTTTTTTAACTCATCTTTGTTCTAAGATCTTAGAGCTCACAGATCTTAGCAAAAAGTGGAAAGACTGCCACTGTTTTACTATATAGAACAATGATGAGAGAACTTTGATGATGTACTCATCATTGTTCTCAGACCGCTGATCAGAGCAGAATGATGAAAGACGTTTGCACAAAAACGGCCAAAGATGTAAGATCTTTGTTCAAAGAGTTCACTTTTAAGCGTTTTCTGACAAAAGATGTAAGATCTTAGCACATTGATGAGTGAAAAAACAGGCCTAAAGACTAGGAGTTATCGACTGAGAGAAGGAGATGTTACATTTGACGGCTATGTTCTAAAAAAAAAAAAAATGTTCTTTTTTATAGACGAGAAGAAAGTAATAGAAAAGATCTGAAAATGAGAAAACAAGAAAGAGAAATATACAATTTTTATTACGAGTTTGTATTTCATAAAAAACATCAAGTTTATTTTTGATGCATGAAAAGTAAATACTAAAAATATAGCGATAAAAAAATAAAAATAAACTTGCGTTAGAAAGGGGAAGCTGCTCACGCTAGATAAAAAAACAAATATAAAGATGAATACCAGACTATTTGGAAGAAAGTTTTTTCACAATTATTTTCATATTCCTAAATTAACTTTCAACGTCTTTCAAACGTCTCCATATGTGTTTTGTAACATGGAAAAGCATTTCAAAACCAAATTCTAGCATAAAATAAGTAAGAGAACAAGGCGGGGAGAGACAGATGAGATTAAAAGTATTACAACAAGAAGATGAAATCGGCAATTCCAGATTAATTTGTCATGGGGGGTGGGGAGTATCTCATGCTCAAATACCTCCTTTATCTACACTTGTGTGTCATAGAGCACTCCCACGGTTTGAGAGTTGTAAGGAGTTTGAGATTACTTCTAGTATTTCCGGAGAAAAAAATGTTTTCTAAGTGTTATTCCGGCTACAATTTTACTCCTCAAATAAAAACTATAAGATCGAAGAGAGCTTGTTGGTATTGCTCCTTTATATATACCCCATGAAGGTAAAATGTCTGAAAAATTGGGTTCCACGCTAAAAAGATATTAAGTCATTTCGATAGAAAAAAGGTAACCAATCAGTTTTAGTACTGCTTATTACTTCTCATGTAAAAAACCTTCTACATCTTTACTTCTAAACTCTTACTTCCCAATCCTGGATGATCAAACAGTTTGTGGTAACGAACTGTAAGTAAGGAGCGACCCGGCTCAATAGTAACAGAAACTCTAAAAAACGGAATTTTGATACCAATAGATATATCCAAAGAATCAGATTTTTATGCTGATTTTAAATATATCCCATTAATAGTTACGGGTAAATAACCCATCAAAGGTTATGAGCCTGAGAAAATTTGCCTTATTTTCGGAAAAAAGAAGGAAACAGTAGAGAAGGGGGTGCCAGTCCCACGGGGACTCCATATATGGACATAGAGTCCCTAGGGAGAACACCTGTGATGTCAGTTCGACGGGGACTCCATATATGGGCATGGAATCCCCAGGGAGAACACGTTTCCGAGAAATTGATTACGTAATCGATTGGGAATTTTATTGATCCGATAACGGGAAACAAATCACCACGTGTCTCCTTCTAAGCCAATCAGAGGGCTGGCTACATATTAGTGGGAGAGGATCGCAGAGAATATAAGGAAAGGATTTTTGCTATAGTTTTTATTAGTCTGTGAATAGAATTCAAGGAGTGAGAAGAAGAACAGTTTGACTTTACTCATTTGGATATATATTTGTGTGTTGATGATGACGAGTGGAATGTTTACCCTATTAGAAGTTGATAGTGGAGTTGATGGCAATAATACAAGAGCACCAAACATTGCGGTGGAAATCACGAGAGGATCACGACTTTGTCTGGAATGGGATGAAGTATATGCAAGATATGTGATATCCTTGAGCAAATTTAAAATGGAGGATCAATTATGTTTCGCTGCAAAGTTGATATAGCACATGTGAATAGACTTCAATGTGCTTTAAGTGCATTAGTGAAACATATCGAAGACAATAAACTGTGTCGCTAATTGTACATGCTTAGTATTATAGTTGTTGTAATTATTCAATAAAATTGTTTCGAAATCGAAAATGTTCCCTTTCTTTTCTGGTCAGGTTAGAATGCTAGGGCTAACGATTCAGGGTCAGTCTAGAGTCAGCAGTCAGAGTGAAAGGATTGAAAAATCAATAAATTCGAGAAAGAGAGAATTAGATCAAATCTAGTGTTTATGGAAAAACATTTGATTTTGGATGATGATTTTCTCGAGTTATCTCTTCAACGCAGAATATTCTCTCGGGGAACACTTGACAATATAATGAGGAGTGATTCTCCCCCATTGGACTATTGTATGAAAATTTTAAGATGTGACTCAAATGCTTATACTCAATTTATTGATATATTAATTGGAACAAAGCAGAATCATATCGTGGATACACTTTTGAAAACATTGCCAATGGATTCAATGTAGATGGCTCCCACCACCATTTGAAAGAGGTGACGTCACAGAGCTACTTCTCCCCCATTCCTCCACCTTGAATTGATCTTTAGGCAGGGACGATCAGTTTCGTTTTAGCTGTGAGAGAGTTGACATCGGAAACCAAAAAAAAATGTTCTATACATGCTGGTAAATCATTTGGATTCACTGTATGTTGATCTTGATTGACTGAAAAGTCAGGGTCACATTTTCTACAGTACAATGTAACTTCACTCTTGTCATATCTCTTTGTACAGTCAATGATGCTATTTGCATTCATATTATGATATTCACGAGTTTCAATCTGTCTATTTGAAGCAATATCACATACAGTGTTTTCAAATGGTGAATCACATTCGGTAACTGCCAAATAAAAATCACTTGGTTTATAGTCATAATAGGCAGTGTCGTCACAACGATGACAGAGAAACCAAATTGTCTTGTTACCCAACAGTTGAATCGTAAACCAGATTCCTCTTCCCAGAATAATTTAAATCCACGACGATACCAATCTCGTAGAAATAAACTAAAATCACGTTTGGGATTCTTTCCAATCATAGCGGGGTAGGTATTCTCCCACTGATCACATTTATCATAGTGACAATTGGAACACAGATGTCCTCTAGGGTGAGAGTCACAAATCTCCTCAAGACATGAATTACATCCTTTAATTTGTATTGCACAGCCTCTATGTAATTTACAAGGATTACATAATTTACACTTTTCACTATAGTCATCAATAATTGTACAATTCTCACATTGAGTCCAACTGCCAAGAGTGTACATGCACAGTGGACATGTATAGAACATTTTTTGGTTTCCGATGTCAACTCTCTCACAGCTAAAACGAAACTGATCGTCCCTGCCGACGGATAAATTCAAGGTGGAGGAATGGGGGAGGAGTAGCTCTGTGACGTCACCTCTTTCAAATGGTGGTGGGAGCCATCTACATTGAATCCATTGGCAATGTTTTCAAAAGTGTATCCACGATACGATTCTGCTTTGTTCCAATTAATATATCAATAAATTGAGTATAAGCATTTGAGTCACATCTTAAAATTTTCATACAATAGTCCAATCGGGGAGAATCACTCCTCATTATATTGTCAAGTGTTCCCCGAGAGAATATTCTGCGTTGAAGAGATAACTCGAGAAAATCATCATCCAAAATCAAATGTTTTTCCATAAACACTAGATTTGATCTAATTCTCTCTTTCTCAAATTTATTCATTTTTCAATCCTTTCACTCTGACTGCTGACTCTAGACTGACCATGAATCGTTAGCCCTAGCATTCTAACCTGACCAGAAAAGAAAGGGAACATTTTCGATTTCGAAACAATTTTATTGAATAATTACAACAACTATAATACTAAGCATGTACAATTAGCGATACAGTTTATTGTCTTCGATATGTTTCACTAATGCACTTAAAGCACATTGAAGTCTATTCACATGTGCTATATCAACTTTTGCAGCGAAACATAATTGATCCTCCATTTTAAATTTGCTCAAGGATATCACATATCTTGCATATACTTCATCCCATTCCAGACAAAGTCGTGATCCTCTCGTGATTTCCACCGCAATGTTTGGTGCTCTTGTATTATTGCCATCAACTCCACTATCAACTTCTAATAGGGTAAACATTCCACTCTTCATCATCAACACACAAATATATATCCAAATGAGTAAAGTCAAACTGTTCTTCTTCTCACTCCTTGAATTCTATTCACAGACTAATAGTAACTATAGCAAAAATCCTTTCCTTATATTCTCTGCGATCCTCTCCCGCTAATATGTAACCAGCCCTCTGATTGGCTTAGAAGGAGACACGTGATTTGTTTCCCGTTATCGGATCAATAAAATTCCCAATCGATTACGTAATCAAATTCTCGGAAATCCACTTCCCCATCGATTACGCAATCAATTTCTCAGAAATCCATTTCCCCTAGGGAGACTATGCTCATATATGGTGCCCCGTCACGAGCTCATAAGGTTAGCCTAGGTTACGCAATCAATTTCTCGGAAACGTGTTCTCCCGGGGATTCCAAGCCCATATATGGAGTCCCCGTCGAACTGACATCACAGGTGTTCTCCCTAGGGACTCTATGCCCATATATGGAGTCCCCGTGGGACTGGCACCCCCTTCTCTACTGGAAACACCCCCTAAAAGTCAGAGAAGCGTAAAAGTCCCCAGGAGAAGGGCTGCAAGTTATGAACTTACCCATTGTTTACATATAGTATTGGGAAGTATACAAACGTTTTCAGTGGGGATTTTTTCAGGTGGGGAAGGGGGGTCGGGGGTTACGTGGAAGTATATTTTTATGGAGGAATTTTCCTGGCGGAAGAGTATTTCCATGAAGGGGGTATTCAATTTTCCAGCATTATTTAAAAAAACAATCAGAAATTAAATAAAAAAACAAGTTTTTTCAACTGAAAGTAAGGAGCAGCCTTAAACCTCAAAACGAACATAAAATATTACGTATGTAAGGGGAGGATGCCTCTCCTCAATAGCTCATTCTTACGTTAATTTTTTTTTAACTATTAAAAGAGGTGACATTAAAAAAAACAATTAGAAATTAAAATAAAGAAACAACTTTTTTCAACTGAAAGTAAGGAGCAGCATCAAATCTCAAAACGAACAAAAAATATTACGTATATAAGGGGGGGGGGGCTGCCTCTCCTCAATATCTCGCTCTTACGCTAATATTTTTTTAACTTTTAAAGAGGTTGTCATTCTTTGTGATTCAGAAGTCCTTGTCAGAGATTAAATAAAAAAATAAGTTTTTTTAACTGAAAGTAAGGAACGACGTTAAAACTTAAAACGAACAGAAATTATTCCGTATATGAAAGGGGCTGTCCCCTCCTCAGCGCCTCGCTCTTTACGCTAAAGTTTTTCATTGTTTAAAAAAAAATAGAGTTGTGAGAAAGTAAAACTTTAGCGTAAAGAGCGAGGCACTGTGGAGGGGACAGCCCCTTCATATACGGAATAATTTCTGTTCGTTTTAAGTTTTAACGTCGTTCCTTACTTTCAGTTAAAAAAAACTTGTTTTTTTTATTTAATTTTTGAACGTTTTTGAATTAATGCAGGTTTTGATTTTGGCTCACCGTACACGAATAATTAAAAAAAAATTGAATATTAATTTTACTTTTATTTGGTTAAATGGCTTTCTCAAAACCTGTTTAATTTTATTTATGAATGTTTAATTAGTAATAAATATAAGTAACTTAGTATAAATATACGTAACTTACGTAACGAACCTCTATATTCTTATATTTTTAATACGTATATTAGAGGGTTCGCCCCCTAGTCAATACCTTGCTCTTTAAGCTAAAGTTCGAATTTTGTTCCAATTCTTTAAAAATAACCCCTTAATCACAAATGCCGTTAATTAGAATAAATAGCTCTTATGAAAGTACTAAATAATCTTTGGCTTAAAGAGCGAGGTATTGACTAGGGGATGAACCCAATCATATACGTAACGTTTTCTGTCGTTTTAAGTTTTGATGTTGCTCCTTACTTTCTGTTAAAAAACTTGTTTTTTTATATATAATTTCTGATCTTTATTTAAATAATGCTGGGAAATCCGGCGCCCCCTTCATAGCAATGTCCCTTCTCCCATGAAAACTTCCTTCATGGTAAGATCCTCCCACATAACCCCAACCCACTCCCCCCCCACTACCAGAAGAAATCACCTCCGAAAACGTCTGTATACTTCCCAATAACCAATACTATATGTTAACATTGGGTAAAGTTCTTAACTTTCAGCCCTCCCCCCGGGGACTTCGGGGGATTAAGTCATCCTAAAAGACATAGTTATCATATTTTCGACCATGCTGAACAAAATGGCTATCTCAAAATTTTGATCGGGTGACTTTGGGAAAAATGAGCGTGGACGGGGGCCTAGTTGCCATCCATTTTTTTGGAAACTTAAAAAGGGCACTAGAACTTCTTATTTCCGTTCGAATGAGCCCTCCCACGATATTCTAGGCACACTGGGTCGATACGATCACCTCTGGAAAAAAACAACAAAAAAAAAAACAAATAAACGCGCATCCGTGATCTTTCTTCTGGCAAAAAATGCAAAATTCCACATTTTTGTAGATAGGAGATTGAAACCTCCGCAGTAGGGTTCTTTGATACGCTGAATATGATGGTGTGATTTTCATTAAGTTTCTACAACTTTTAGGGGGTCTTTCCCCCTTTTTCGAAAATCAGCGAAATTTTATCAGGCGCGTAACTTTTGATAAGTAGGACTAAACTTGATGAAACCTATATATTTGAAATCAGCATTAAAATCTGATTCTTTCGATGTATCTATTGGTATCACAATTCCGTTTTCTACAGTTTCGGTTACCATTGAGCCGGGTCGCTCCTTACTTACAGTTCATTACCACGAACTGTTTTGAAAAACCTTGTTGTAAAAAAAAAAAAAAAAAAAATATTTAATTAAAAAAGGTTATTATTAGTTAAAAAAATTAATATGCAAATTTCGTTTAATTATTCATGTATGATGAGCCAATTCAAAACCTGCATTAATTAGAAAACTTTCAGAATTAAATAATAAACAAACAAGTTTTTTTTAACTGAAAGTAAGGAGCGATAATAACACTTAAAACGAACAGAAATTATTCCATATATGAAAAGGGCTGTCCCCCTCCTCAACGCCTCACTCTTTACGCTAAAGTTTGACTCTTTCTCACAACTCTACTTTTTAACCAATAAAAAACTTTAGCATAAAGAGCGAGGCGTTGAGGAAAGGACAGCCCCTTTCATATACGGAAATAATTTCTGTTCGTTTTAAGTTTTAATGTCGCTCCTTACTTTCAGTTAAAAAGACATGTTTTTTTTATTTAATCCATAATTCAAAACAATAGAAGTGCATTAATAAGTGCTAATATTACGCCGGTCCTTGACGGCTTTACGTTACGTGACCATCTGATGAAGGTGTATATATATATATATATATATATATATATTATATATATATATATATATATATATATATATATATATATATATATATTATATATATATATATATATATATATATATATATATATATATATAAACTTCCTTGCGGAAGTTTTCGCATAAAAGATTCTCATTAACATACTAACATCTGAAAAAATACTTGTTCTTCATCTAGTTTTGATCCTTTTCAAGTCATGCTGAAAATCTTCCCGGAAATCCCCCAACCCAAATGGAAAGTTTCTCCAACGGAAAATTTCCACACGGAGCATTTCTCCTGACAATAATTCTCCCATGGAGAACTTCTACCGCAGAAAATATCCCCCACGGAAAAATCCCCCAATGAATTCCAACCCCGCTGAAATTTTCCCTGGACAATTCCCCCAGAACGTCTCCACCTGCAAAATTGAGTCACCAAAAAGAAAGTGAGACAAATATACGGAGTTTCTTACATGAATTCCGGCCAATTCCTCCCGCATAATATTTCCCCTGGAAAGTTCACCCTCAGAAAATTTCCTCCCAACAAAAATTACCCTTAGGAAATCCCCTCCACGGAAATTTCCCCTCTTCCTCAAAGTGTCTGTTTACTTCCTAATAACAAATACTTTACCGGTATGTGAGCAATTGGCAAATTTTACAACATGCAGCCGTTTCTTCGGGGGCTATGGGGGTCACGCCATCCCCAAAGGCATAGTTACTGGACCTTTCAACTATGTTGAACAAAATGGCTATCTCAAAATGTTTATTGGGCTTTTTTGGGGAAAATACGTGGGAGGGGGACAGTTGAACTCCAATTTTTTTGGTTTCTTAGAAAGGGCACTACTTTTGGCGAAAAATACAAAATTCCATATTTTTAAAGATGGGAGCTTGAAACCTCTGCAATAGGGTTCTCTGATACGCAGATTCTGATGGTGCGACTTTCAATAAGATCCCTTGTCTTTTGGAGAATGTTCCCCCCTTTTCCAAATTCAGGCAAATTTTCTCAGGCTCGTTGATTTTGACGGGTAACATTAAACTTAATGAAAGTTTGGAATTAGCATAAAAAGCCTATTCTTTGATGTATCTTTTGTTATCAAAATTCCGATATTTTAGAGTTTCCGTTGCTTTGGGCCGAGTTGCTCCTTACTCACAGTTCGATACCAGGAACTGTTTAGTTGTGTTTCAGCAGTCTTTCTTGAAGAATTGGGACAACACGTCAAACTTCAGGGCAAAGAGTGACAGGTTGAGGAGAGGGCAGTCCCCCTCATATACGGATTACTTTCTGCTCGTTTTAAATTTCAATGTTGCTCCTTACTTCCAGTTGAAAAAACTTGTCTTGTTTTTTATTTAATTTCTGATTGTTTTTCAAATCATGCTCAGGCCTAACCAAAGTATGATGTTGGCCATCGGTTTCGTAGACCCCTAATTTCTTGCCGTTAATTAGTATATATAAATAATTACATATTGATTGGCAGCGTACCGCATTTTTAATTTTTCTGGTTAAGGATTCAAATGTTAGGTTATAATTACAACTTTAGACAAGATTTGAAAGTTTCGTCTAAGTTCTCGATGAACAGTAGTTTTAGTGCACAAGTTCTCAACAAAAAATTTATTACAGAATTTCGGGTGGACGGAGGTAGAATAGTATTGATCACATGGATCGAAATTCTGAACTGCTTTGAATCTCCTACGTGTCTGAAGCCCTCATAACATCTACAATAGGGTTTTCTGATATTTAAATACATTATATAAATATGTGTTAAAAAATTGAAACATTGTATAAAAATAGAAAAGAGAAATATTATCATTAAAAATCGATGAAAACAAAGTTTCTGGTAGCACTTGCCAACCCCTCTCCCGCCTCGCCTTTTTCACCTCTGTACCGCCAAGCATGTAAGTGTAATATTTTTATTTTTTTGCTATATAGACAAAAATTGCAATTGGAGGCGCACTATTACCCCCCCCCCCCCGAAAACTAACAATAAAGGCGTAGTCCAAAAATATTCCCGGGAATCAAGAAGGATTAGAAATCAATTTCTACTCTTGTCCCTTCCTCAAAGCTTATTCTACATTTATCTGAAAGCTTAATGGCAGTTAGGATACACAGGCATTAATAAGCACTCTTTGAGGCATCTGACACCAACCTTCAACTACAAAATGAAAGACTGCCTCTTCTTCACAATAGCTATGCATGCTTAAACATCAATGCAAGCAAGTTTTATGAAATATAAAGCAAATCAGTTTAGTTAAATGAAGCTTTAAAATAAATATTAGGTTTATTCCTCAACAACCGGGAAGCTCAATACATAGTTTTCGATACTTTCAAGTCGATTGGCTATCTCAGATAGCAACGTGTTCCTCTTCAGGGCAAAATCGTATTATGATGCCATAAAATGGCAAAAAACGCCAGTTTCCCGTGGCACCGATCTTTTTTGGGCACTTAAAAAGGGCACAAGAACTTTTATTTTCGATCGAAAAGACCCTTTCCCAATGTTCTAGGACCATTGGTAGTCCTAGGATACGATCATCCCAGGGAGAAAAACAAAAACAATCAAACAAACATCCTCTGTGATCTATCTTCTGGGGAAAAAAAGAGCAAAATTCCACATTTGAGTAGATAGGATCTTGAAACTTCTACGGTGGGGTTCTCTGATATGCTGAATCTAATGATGTTTTTTCATTAGGATCACTTACCTTTTAGAGGGGTGTTAAATCCTATTTTGAAAATTTGGCAAATTTCATCAGGCTCATAGCTTTTGATAAGTAGTATTAAATATTCAGAACTGTTGATAAGTAATACTAATGAAATTTATATATTTGGAATCAGCATAAAAAGCCAATTCCGTTGATTATTAATTGCTATCAACATTCCTTTTTTTAGAGTTTCGGCTACTATTGGCTTGAGTCGTTCCTTACAATTCGTTACAACGAACTGTTTCATTGATTCAGTGCACGAGAAGGAAATACTACAAATACATCAATGAAAGAAAAAAAAGAATCGACAGGAATTTGCTTATACCAAACAGAAATAGTAGCCACTCACTTTCCATTCTTCGCCATAGACATTTTTATCCCTGGGGTGGTTTTCTTACTCCCACAACTAAGTTATTTCGAACATATCCCTCTAATCAAGAAGTTGTTCAAAAGCTTACTCTAGTATACTTACTCTACTCTAGTATAAAACAAGTAAGACCGTTAGACTGAGAAAAGGAGACGTGCTTTTATATGCTAATTAATTTCAAATTTACATGAAACTGGAAAGGAGGAAAGTCCATAGAAAATATTTTGATGAAAACCGGCTTTCTCAACCAGAAAACTAAGCACAAGGGAATCTATATTTTCCAGCTGGTGACATGAGAAATTTACCATTTTCTATGAGGTTACGGCCATACAATATTTTTCAGAAGAAACAATTTTGTTTCTGGAGAACAATGTCATGTGAACGCAACACGTTGAAGATCAATTCTAAAAGATTCCGAGGATAAAACGGACTATTTCTACTATTTACCCATAACCCTTATGCCGTAAAAAAAAACTTTTTTATTCTTAAAAAATAATTATATAAAAAAGTTTTATTCAACTGAAGGCAAAAAGCAACATTAAAACTAAAAACGAACATAAATTATTTTGTATACGAGGGGGGTTGCTCCCTCCTCAATCCTCTGATCGTTAAGCAAAAGTTTGTTAGCGCTTTAAAAAAGCTTCTTATTACAAATCAACGGCCCTTGTTCTTAAAGGATTGTTCTCAACGGTCAGCTCGCGTTATTAAAGGATTGGGACAAAACTTGTTTTTTTTCTTTCTTTTTTTTTGGTTTGATGGATTGATGACGGAAGCCAAAATGTAAACAAATGGTTTTTTATTTGATTTTTTTTATCGTTACTTGCTTTGTTTTTGGTGTTTAATTGTCGTGACCTTTCATAAGTTAATTTATATATAGGCCTAGTGGGGTGATTATTTACCTAAACAAGCTTTGCTTCAGGTTTTGTTATGTTTATTGTTCATGAATAAACCCTTTCTTTCGTAAAAAAACATAAAAAAGAAAGAAAAAAGGTCAAAATTTAGCGTAAAGAGCGAGGGACTAACGAGGGGAAATCCCCTTATAAACGAAATAATTTCTGTTCGTTTTAAGTTCAATATTGTTCATTACTTTCAGTTGAAAAAATTTTTTTATTCTTGAAGCTAATCAACACTTAATATGGAGGACCTAAAGTAGAGCTAAAACTAGAGCGAAAGTGGAGCTGGACACTTGGAGCTAAAACACACCTTGATGTCAACAAGAAAAAGACGGAAAAAAAACTTGGTTGATAACACATGAAAAAAAGGTATTAGTTAAAATCAATTACGGATCAAAATAAAGCTATAAAAACAAGCTGAAAATGAGAACAATTCTGATATGCAAAAATAATTGATTTGATATGATAAAAATGAAAAAAGTAGGCCGCAGAAGACCTTTAGTAACAATTATTCATCATTTAAATGCGACAATAATAAACATATCTATTCAGTAAAAATACAAGAGCAAAAGTAGTCAGACTACTTTTGTTTTAAAACAAAGAAATAACAAGCTTAAATAATGCTAAAAATAAACGTCAAGATTAATGATATTTATATAACTGTCAAAAAATGGGTTATTTTTTCTTTTCCTTTTTTCCTTTCTTAACATGGTGACGACTTTGACGCTAAGTGCCGCCAATGAGAATTGTTTTCATAACCCGTCCCGGGCTCCCGAAACCCGTTCTATCCCTATGACTAAACATAACTTTTGTATAGATAGATAGATGGATTTATTCACACGAAAGCCCAATTGGGCCATGGTGACATACACAAAACAAGGGAAAAATACAGTAACAAAACATATACTGAAAAGACACTAACACTGATTATTTCAGAAAATCATCACGATATCTAATACCTATATAACACCTGGACGAACTTTCCGATCTTATATATATTTGAGTAACACCTACTTATCAAAAATTCCAAATCCAATCTCTTCCGCTGACCGCTCTACCAAATATTTCTAAGGACAACTCCATCAACTCCCTACATTCCCCTAAAAAGGGATGCAAAGACTCATCCATATCTCAACACATAGGGCAACTGTAAGGACCATCCCTCAATCTATCCCCCCTAAATATTTCCTACGTTCTCCAAGAGGCATAAAAGCGATTCGTCTCTCTCTGGTAGCATTGATCACAGTTTAAATCTACATTTTAAATTATAGACATTAAAAACTACTGTACAAACACAGTTTAAGGTTAATGTTCTGTTCAAGTCTTTGGTATGTTATTTTAATGCAGTGCTAAGGTTTTAATGTTTCAACGCAAGATGGCGATTTTGGCTACAGCATTCAATCAGGTCGTGAATATCTCTACTGATTCAAAGAACGTCCTTGTCTTATTAGCAAAAAATGTCTTTAAAAGCTAGGTTTCTACCCTCTAATTGTTTATTTCCTTTTCCTTTCCTTTTCCTTCTCCTTGGTTTCTATATTCGCGATCAGATTTTTGTTGTATGTTTGAGTAATACGTTCGTCCAAAAAAGCCAAAGCCAGTTCTACAATTTCTTTTCTGACAGATACCAAAAATGGCACTTGGCAACTCTGTGAGAGCACCTTTGTCTCCGTTGGCATCTGTGTAAGTAGTCAGTATCCAAATCATTCCTAGGACCCCATCGACTTATAATTCAATCGTGGAAAAAGCAACGAATATGAGACTAAGCAGATATTCAACCCGCTTCGTTTCTTTCAAACCCTGTCGACGTATTGCAACTGTTAAGCAAACGGGGCCATTTTGAGCAACATACATCACATTTACCATCTACTTTACGTGACGGAAAAAATCCTGGATTCTGAAACTGCATTCGATTTGGAAGTAGCCTCCTAGACACGGGAGTGAAAGTTGCAACCGTTCTTTGCGTCTATCATTTCTCTTCTAGAAAGCCTTGAAGAAGACAGTAGAGGGGGCCGAGAAGGCACTGTACGAACAACTTGGACGAACAAAGATCAAGTGCCTCTTTCTAGGCCAATCAACGGTTAGAAATACTAACGGGAGTGTGACGCAACTAATATCCCAGGAAATTTCAGCAATGAATTTACTTAAACTGTTATATCACAATTTGTTTACGCTTCGAGGTTAAGGGATGATGTGTAATTAATACAGACATGAATTACGTTGAACTTATTGTGTACTTCGATTGTGTAAGAATTCATGACAGAAAAATCAATAGGCTTCATAGGAATTTAAAATGTATCTGTGCACAGTTGCCAGAACAAAAGGAAACGTCAGAGATTAATTGACATTTTAGGAGAATTATTTGGGGTGAAACTCTGTGGTCGCTATAATAGACATGTACACAATATGGGATGTGGGCGATATAAAATATTGTTTTCGGCAATAGAGTATGCTAAAAAGTTGAAAATAATAGAGCCATTGGTGTCAAGACGACATTGTGAATTAACCTAGCTTTACTTCCGACTGTGTTCTGTATATTACACAAGTGCTATTTAAGCAGTGTTGTCAATATAAAAATTTGATACCAATAAAGATGTAGATGCCAAGAAAAGAATTTTAATATAGAAATTCAGAACAATCCTTAGAAATCCTTAGAAGTGAGACAATTATGGACTTTAACATCAAGGACCGCAACCACCAATGACCCTAGCCACCAAGGACCTCAACCTCCAAGGTCCCCTCTCCCCAGCGTCCAAGGGCCCCCCTCTGCCCCAAACTTTTTGGGCCCATCCCCCAAATTTTTTATACTTTTTGAAGTTCCTTTTTTTAACATGATAATTTTATTTCAACTTTTTTTTTACATGTCCTAGAATGAACAAGTACACAATATGGGATTAGTGAGACGATTATGGATTTGAACATCAAGGACTGCAACCATCAACGACCCTAGCCACCGAGGACCTCAACATCCAAGGTCCCCTCTCCCCAACCTCCAAGGGGCCCCCTCCACCCCAACTTTTTGGGCCCATCCCCCCATTTTTTATACTTTTTTGAAGTTTATTTTTTTAACATGATAATTTCATTTCAACTTTTTTTAAATGTCTTAGAATGAACAAGTACACCATATGGGATTAGTGAGACAATTATGGATTTGAACATCAAGGACTGCAACCATCAACGACCCTAGCCACCGAGGACCTCAACCTCCAACGTCCCCTCTCCCCAACCTCCAAAGCCCCCCCCCCCAACTTTTTGGGACCATCTCCCACATTTTATACTTTTTGAAGTTTTTTTTTTAACATGATAATTTTATTTCAACTTTTTTTTACATGTCTTAGAATGACATAAAACATACTTAGAGCATAAGAAATTCACATTTAAGCTAGATTTCTTAACGTTTGTAGATGTGTGTTGTCTGGTTTTATTAATAATATTTGATTTTCTAATAAAGTTGGGTTTTAATTTTCAGAAATGAGAACATCCATGTTTAAAATACATCTGATGTTATTAATAATATTTTTTTTCTTTTAATAATTGGGTACATTTTTGTATATTTTTTATAAAGTTGGGTTTTAGTTTTCAGAAATATGATCATCCCAGTTTAAAATACATCTGATTTTATTAAAAACATTTTCTTAGCTAGGTTTCTTAATCTTTCGTAGATGTGTGTTGCATGAAAATCATGATTTGGGACGTCTAGTTTACTATTTTGAACTTTTTTCTGAGCTAGATTTCCTAGCCTTTCGTAGGTGTATGTCTGGTTTTAGTAATAATATTTGATTTTCTAATAAAGTTGGGTTTTAATTTTCAGAAATAAGAACAACCATGTTTAAAATACATCGGATTTTATTAATAATATTTTTTTTCTTTTAATAATTGGGTACATTTTTGCATTTTTTAAAATAAAGTTGGTTTTCAGAAATATGATTATCCCAGTTTAAAATACATCTAATTTTATTAATCAAATTTTCTTAGCTAGGTTTCTTAACCTTTCGTAGGTGTGTATTGCATGAAACTCATGATTTGGGACGTCTGGTTTGATATTTTGGACTTTTCTGAGCTAGATTTCCTAACCTTTCGTAGGTGTATGTCTGGTTTTATTAATAATATTTGATTTTCTAATAAAGTTGGGTTTTAATTTTCAGAAATAAGAACATTCATGTTTAAAATACAACTGATTTTATTAATAATATTTGATTTCTTTTAATAATTGGGTACATTTTTGCATATTTTTTTAATAAAGTTGGGTTTTAGTTTTCAGAAAAATGAACATCCCAGTTTAAAATACATCTGATTTTATTAATAAAATTTTCTTAGCTAGGTTTCTTAACCTTTCGTGGATGTGTGTTGCATGAAACTCATGATTTGGGATGTCTGATTTTATTTATAACATTTTCTTAGCTAGATTTCCTAGCCTTTCGTAGGTGTATGTCTGGTTTTAGTAATAATATTTGATTTTCTAATAAAGTTGGGTTTTAATTTTCATAAATAAGAACATTCATGTTTAAAATACAACTGAGTTTATTAATAATATTTGATTTCTTTTAATAATTGGGTACATTTTCGCATATTTTTTTTTCTTAACAAAGTGAGGTTTTAGTTTTCAGAAATATGCACATCCCAGTTTAAAATACATCTGATTTTACTAACAACATTTGATTTTTTTAATAAAGCTGGATTTTAATTTCCAGAAATATGAACATCACAGTTTAAAAAACATCTGATCTTATGAATAACAATGATCTTTTTAAATAAAGTTGTGTACATTTTTGCATATTTTTTTTTAATAAAGCTGAATTTTAATTTTCAGGAATATGAACATCTCAGTTTAAAAAACATCTGATTTTATTAATAACATTGATTTTTTTTAATAAAGTTGGGTTGGATCCAAGTCCTCATTGGATAAATTTTTGCATATTTTTTAATAAAGTGAGGTTTTAGTTTTCAGAAATATGTACATCCAGTTTAAAATACATCTGATTTTATTAATAACATTGATTTTTTAAATAAAGTTGGGTTAGATCCAAGACCTCATTGGGTACATTTTTGCATATTTTTTTAATAAAGTGTGGTTTTAGTTTTTCTATCTTCTATGAAAAATTCGGAACAGAACTTTAAATTTTTTCATCTCTTTGAGAAAAATCAGAACTGAAGTGGAACCTTTTTGTTTTCTTGGAAAAAATTAGAATTGATCAGTAACTTATTTTTTTTTTCATTGAGAAAATTCAGAAGAGAACTTGAACTTTTCTTCACTTCGTTGAGAAAATTTAGAATTAAAGTACAACTTTTATCTTCATGGAGAATATTCACAACCTATTATCATGTTTTTGCAAGCCTTTCTTACTATACCTTCAACATTTTCAGATATTTTCATGATAAAACGTATCTGTATTGACCTTAGGTGTTCTTATGTTGCAGCAAGTTGCTAGTAGTAGTTCTATTTCATGTTTTTCCAATCCATTTGTACTATATGTTAAACATTTTCAGATATTTTCTTGGTGAAACGTAGTTGTATTGGCTTCAGGTGTCCTTATGTTGCAGTGAGTTGCTATTAGTAGTAGTAGTATTTCATGTTTTCGCATGTCATTCATACTATGATCTATAAATTTTCTAATATTTTCTCGATAAACCGTACTTTTGTTGACCTCAGATGGCTTAGTAGTGCAGTAAGTTGTTAGTACTAGCAGTATTATCATGTTTTTGCAAGCCTTTCTTACTATACCTTCAACATTTTCAGATATTTTCATGATAAAACGTATCTGTATTGACCTCAGGTGTCCTTATAATGCAGCATGTTGCTAGTAGTAGTTCTATTTCATGTTTTTAGCAATCCGTTTGTACTATATCTTAAACATTTTCAGATATTTTCTTGATAAAACGTAGTTGTATTGGCCTCAGGTGTCCTTATGTTGCAGTGAGTTGCTATTAGTAGTAGTAGTATTTCATGTTTTCGCATGTCATTCATACTATAATCTATAAGTTTTCTAATATTTTCTCGATAAAACGTACTTTTGTTGACCTCAGATGGCTTAGTAGTGCAGTAAGTTGTTAGTGCTAGTAGTATTATCATGTTTTTGCAAGCCTTTCTTACTATACCTTCAACATTTTCAGATATTTTCATGATAAAACGGATCTATATTGACCTCAGGCGGCTTTATGTCACAGTGAGGTGTTAGTAGTACGTTCTATTTTCATGTTTTTTGCAATCCATTTGTAAGATATTTTCTTGATGAAACATAGTTGTATTGGCCTCAAGTGTCCTTATGTTGCAGTAAGTTGCTAGTAGTAGTAGTAGTAGTGTTTCATGTTTTTGCATGTCATTCATACTATAATCTATAAATGTTCTAATATTTTCTCGATAAAACGTACTTCTGTTGACCTCAGATGGCTTAGTAGTGCAGTAAGTGGTTAGTACTAGTAGTATTACCATGTTTTTGCATACTTTCTTACTATACCTTCATCATTTTCAGATATTGTCATGATAAAAACGCATCTATATTGACCTCAGGTGGCTTTATGTCACAGTGAGTTGTTAGTAGTAGTTCTATTTTCATGTTTTTTACAATCCATTTGTACTATATCTTAAACATTTTCAGATATTTTCTTGATAAAACGTAGTTGTATTGGCCTCAGGTGTCCTTATGTTGCAGTGAGTTGCTAGTAGTAGTAGTATTATTTCATGTTTTTGCATGTCAATCACACTATAATCTATAAATTTTCTAACATTTTCTCGATAAAGCGTACTTCTGTTGACCTCAGATGGCTTAGTAGTGCAGTAAGTGGTTAGTACTAGTAGTATTATCATGTTTTTGCAAGCCCTTCTTACTATATCTTCAACATTTTCATGATAAAACGTATCTGTATTGATCTCAGGTGTCCTTATGTTGCAGCAAGTTGTTAGTAGTAGTTCTATTTCATGATTTTTTGTAATCCATTTGTACTATATCTTTTCAAAGAAAAAATAGTCTACTTAATAATTTAATGTCGATAAACAGTGGTGGCCCTCCTTGGAAAAATGTTAGGAAAGGGTAAACCATATCCACCAGATTGACTATGACATACGAGAATAATGATCAAATCATTTTAATAATAGATGAATTTTAGACACGAAAATTATATTGAAAAGGTGCATTCGGCCCCCCTTTAAAAAATGTTAGTAAAGGGTAAACCATATCCAGCAGATTGACTATTACATACGAGAACAATATTCAAATCATTTTAATAATAGATGAATTTGAGACACGAAAATTATATTGAAAAGGTGCATTTCAATAAAAAAAACCCACTTTATTAAAAAAAAATCAATATTATCAATAAAATCAGATGTTTTTTAAACTGTGATGTTCATATTTCTGAAAAATAAAATCCAACTTTATTACAAAAAATCAATTGTTATTAATAAAATCAGATGTATTTTAAACTGAGATATTTCTCAGTGCATATTTCTGAAAACTAAAACCTCACTTTATTAAAAAATATGCAAAAATGTACAATATGAGGTCTTGTATCAAACCCAACTTTATTAAAAAAATCAATGTTATTAATAAAATCAGATGTATTTTAAACTGGATATTTCTCAGTGCATATTTCTGAAAACTAAAACCTCACTTTATTAAAAAAAATATACAAAATGTATCCAATGAGGACTTGGATCAAACCCAACTTTATTAAAAAAAATCAATGTTATTAATAAAATCAGATGGTTTTTAAACTGAGATGTTCATATTCCTGAAAATTAAAATTCAGCTTTATTTAAAAAAATATGCAAAAATGTACCCAACTTTATTTAAAGAAATCATTGTTATTAATAAGATCAAATGTATTTTAAACAGGGATGTTCATATTTCTGAAAACTAAAACTTAACTTTATTAAAAAATATGCAAAAATGAACGCAATTATTAAAAGAAATAAAATATTATTAATATAATCAGTTGTATTTAAAACATGGATGTTCTTATTTCTGAAACTTAAGACCCAACTTTATTAGAAAATCAAATATTATTAATAAAACCAGACATACACCTACGAAAGGTTAGGAAATATAGCTCAGAAAAGTCCAAAATAGCAAACTAGACATCCCAAATCATGAACTTCATGCAATACACACCTACGAAAGGTTAAGAAACCTAGCTAAGAAAATGTTATTAATAAAATCAGATGTATTTTAAACTGGGATGTTCATATTTCTGAAAATTAAAACCCAACTATATTAGAACATCAAATATTATTAATAAAACCAGACATAGACCTACGAAAGAATAGAAAATCTAGCTCAGAAGAAAGTCCAAAATAGTAAACTAGACATCCCAAATCATGAGTTTCATGCAACACACATCTACGAAAGGTTAAGAAACCTAGCTAAGAAAATGTTATTAATAAAATCGGATGTATTTTAAACTGGCATGTTGATATTTCTGAAAAACTAAAACCCAACTTTTTTAAGAAATATGCAAAAATGTACCCAATTATTAAAAGAAATCAAATATAAATAGAATCAGATGTATTTTAAACATGGATGTTCTTATTTCTGAAAATTAAAACCCAACTTTATTAGAAAATCCAATAATATTAATTAAACCAGACAACACACATCGACAAACGCTAAGAAATCTAGCTTAAATGTGATTTTTTTATGCTTTAAGTATGTTTTATGTCATTCTAAGACATGTAAAAAAAAGTTGAAATAAAATTATCATGTTAAAAAAACTTCAAAAAGTATAAAAAAATGGGGGGGATGGGCCCAAAAAGTTAGGAGGTTGGGGAGAGGGGACCTTGGAGGTTTAGGTCCTTGGTGGCTAGGGTCATTGGTGGTTGCGGTCCTTGATGTTCAAATCTATAATCGTCTCACTAATCCCATATTGTGTACTTGTTCATTCTAAGACATGTAAAAAAAGTTGAAATAAAATTATCATGTTAAAAAAAATAAACTTCAAAAAAGTATGTAAAATTGGGGGATGGGTCCAAAAAATTGGGGGGGGGAGGGGCCCCTTGGAGGTTGGGGAGAGGGGATCTTGGAGGTTGAGGTCCTTGGTGGCTAGAGTCATTGGTGGTTGCGGTCCTTGATGTTCAAATCCATAATCGTCTCACAAATCCCATATTGTTTACTTGTTCATTCTAAGACATGTAAAAAAAGTTGAAATAAAATTATCATGTTAAAAAAAAACTTCAAAAAAGTATAAGAAATGGGGGGATGGGCCCACAAAGTAGGAGGGAGGGGACCCCTTTGAGGTTGGGGAGAGGGGACCTTGGAGGTTGAGGTCCTTGGTGGCTAGGGTCATTGGTGGTTGCGGTCCTTGATGTTCAAATCCATAATCGTCTCACTAATCCCATATTGTGTACTTGTTCATTCTAAGATATGTAAAAAAAAGTTGAAATAAAATTATCATGTTAAAAAAATAAACTTCAAAAAAGTATAAAAATGGGGGGATGGGCCCAAAACGTTGAGGTGGAGGGGGGCCCTTGGTGGTTGGGGAGAGGGGACCTTGGAAATTGAGGTCCTTGGTGTCTAGGGTCATTGATGGTTGCGGTCCTTGATGTTCAAATCCATAATCGTCTCACTAATTCTATATTGCGTACTTGTTCATTCTAGGACATGTAAAAAAAAAGTTGAAATAAAATTATCATGTTAAAAAAAATAAACTTCAAAAAGTATAAAAATAGTGGGGGATGGGTCCCAAAATTGGGGGGGGGAGGGAGCCCCTTGGAGGTTGGGGAGAGGGGACCTTGGAGGCTGAGGTCCTTGGTGGCTAGGGTCATTGGTGGTTGCGGTCCTTGATGTTCAAATCCATAATTGTCCCACTAGTTGATTTCTAAGGATTTCTAAGGATTATTCTGAATTTCTGTATTAAAATTCTTTTTTTGGCATCAACATCTTTATTGGTATCAAATTTTTATATTGACAACAATGCTTAAATGGTACTTGTGTAATATACAGAACACAGTCGGAAGTAAAGCTAGGTTAATTCACAATGTCATCTTGACACCAATGGCTCTATTACTATCAACTTTTTAACATACTCCATTGCCAAAAACAATATTTTATATCACCCACGTCCCATATTGTGTACATGTCTATTATAGCGACCACAGAGTTTCACCCCAAATAATTCCTCTAAAATGTCAATTAATCTCTGACGTTTCCTTTTGTTCTGGCAACTGTGCACAGATACATTTTAAATTCCTATGAAGCCTATTGATTTTTCTGTCATGAATTCTTACACAATCCAAGTACACAATAAGTTCAACTTAATTCATGTCTGTATTAATTACACATCATCCCTTAACCTCGAAGCGTAAACAAATTGTGATATAACAGTTACGTAAATTCACGGCTGAAATTTCCTGGGATATTAGTTGCGTCACACTCCCGTTAGTATTTCTAACCGTTGATTGGCTTAGAAATAGGCACGTGAACTTGTTCGTCCAAGTTGTTCGCACAGTTTTTCTTAGAGTGCCTTCTGGGCCCCCTCTACTGAAGACTTTCTCAATTCAGCATTGCTCTCCCTGAAATAAAAACCTGCTGTGTTTTGATTTTGGACGTCCAAATTTGAAACTCAGATATCACTTTTCGCTGTTATTAACAAGTAGTTTTATGGGCAAAAAAGATTCAGTAAATAAATTTTCCTACCAGTATTTCAATTTTCTAACTTTTAGATGTGAGAGAGGGGTATTTAACGTATTTTGGAAAAAAAGAAACTTGTAGTCTTTTGAGGTCTATAATATGGGTTTTGGAACACTATTTGACAGAGAATGTTACATAACACCTTTTTATTCTGGAGTGATACTGGAATGAGAGTTGTAACAGTTCTTTTTAGTCTCCTCTTACATGACTTGTGGCTTTCAAAACATTATGAGCGTGGGTATCCATTTTCCCTCAATGTTTTTCTAGAAAATCTTGAGTAGGGCTTTCTTAATCCAGCAGTGTTGTATATGACTTCTTATCAAGAGAAAACCCCGAGATTTTCAAACTTCTGATTAGTCTAGATGTCCGGACCATTTCCTGGTATCTTGCAGCACTCTTTTCAATATTAGCTCAGGAGTATGAGAACAACAAGCGAGAGATATCAATATGTATCCAAATTCCTTTTTAATTCCTAGGTATTTCGTTTATAAAAGTCCTATATTAGCCTAAAACAAAAAAAACACCTTTTTTTTTCAAATGAAAGAAAAGAGCGACATCAAAACTAAAAAAAAAAACAACCAGAAATTACCCTTTATACAAGGTTAATATAGGGGCATGCCTATATTAACAAGGGGTTAATAAGGGGCGTGCCTGCCGGGCACGCCCCTGCCATGCCCGGCAGGGGCGTGTGGTAATAAAAATACTGGGCCAACGCCCCTTTCCACATGCCCGGTGGAAAGACACACATTTTTTTTTTATCAACTATGTCAGTAAGTAGCATCTATTTTCTGAAATAAACTTCAAAAGCAATCCCCACAAATTTTACAAATCAAACAGTTCGTGGTAACGAACTGTAAGTAAGGAGACATGCGGCTCAATAGTAATCGAAACTCTAAGAAACATAATCTTAATAACAACAAATACATCAAAAGAATCAAATTTTGATGCTTATTCAATATATGCAAAATTCATCAAATTTAATTGTACCCATCAAAAGTTACGAATCTGAGAAAAGTTGCCCAATTTTTGAAAAAAGGGGGGAAAAACCTAAAACATCAATTGATCTTAATGAAAATCACTCCATCAGATTCGGCATACCAGAGAACTCTACTTTAGAGGTGTCAAGCTTCTATGTACCAAAATGTAGAATTTTACATTTTTTTCTAGAAAAAAGATCACGGATGCGTGTTTATTTGTTTTTTTTTCAGGGGTGATCATATCGAACCAGTGATCACAGAAGATCGGGACAGGGCTCATTTGATCGGAAATTAAAAGTTCTAGTGCCCTTTTTAAGAAACCAAAAATATTGGAGGGCACCTAGCCGCCCTCCCACGCTCATTTGCGGTTACGTGGGAGGATATTTCCATGGATGAAGTGAATTTTGCATGGAGGGGACGCCAGACTTCCCAGTCCTGTTTAAAAATGACCAGAAATTAAATGAAAAAAAAACAAGTTTTTTTCAAATGAAAGCAAGGAGCCATGTTAAAACTTAAAACGAACAGAAATTAATACCTATATGAGGGGATCACCGCCTCGTCAATACCTCGCTCATTACATAAGTTTTTTTTAGTATCTTAAAAGAGTTATTTATTCTAAATAAACGACCTTTGTGATACAGGAGTTATTCTTAAAGAAATGGGGTAAAATTCGAACTTTGCGTAAAGAACAAGGTATTGACGAGGAGGCACCCCCTTCATATACGTAACAATTCCTGTTTGTTTTAAGTTTTAATGTTGCTCTTTACATTCAGTTGAAAAAACTTGTTTTTTCCAATTAATCTTTAATAAGCGTTATTTTACTTATTGTTTTTCCCTTTTTCCTTGTTTCTTTGTGGTGTTTAGTATTTTGCTTGCGATTTTCAGTTTTTGATATTTTATGCTGTATTTTGCAGACTAGATAGTGAAATACTCTGTATGGGTATAATCACTGAATAAAATGATTCGTTCAAGCGTTATTGTACACTTCGAGATAGAATTAAATACATTTAATAATAAAATAATACATATGCATTACACAAAAATATCTCAATTGAAATTCCATTAAAAATTGCTAAGTTATCTAAACATATACTTGAATTCAAGATTTAATAGGCTATATGAACAGCTAGACCTATTTGAAAAAAGCTAAAACTAATATTTTTCCTTAAAGCACCTAGGACATCAAATAAAAAAAAATTGCCCACTAGACCAATCTGAGGTCTCTCCATACCTGAAAACTGCGATTTCCTATAATTCTTTTTATATTTGTTTCGAAATTATTAAGTTTTTTCGAGCAGTACCTCACTTTCTTCAGTGCTGCATGTTCAACTGAGAAAATAAATTAAAAAATTAAATCATTAAGATTAAATCATTTATAATTAAACAAATTAACCAATTAATTTGAACAACACTTTTCATCCTGAAAAACAGAGCAATAGCAAACTGTTGACTCCCAAAGACAACTAAACTTTCGAAGGAAACCTAGACCTTCTTAAGCTGCTCGGTGCCATCTTTGACATATTTTTTGCTGATTCTTCACCCACGTTTTCTTTTTTTTTTTAATTTTGGATCAGCTATTGCAAAAAACTGTGCAACTGGATATGGAGGCCTCTTTCATTAAAAATTAAATCTCCAATTTTGCCAGATTTTTAAATATATATATGGTATTAAACAACGAAAAAGTTACCATGTTAAACAGTTAAACAACGTTAAACAACGTTAAAAAGTTAAACAACGCTTTTGGTATTAAACAACGAAAAAGTTACCATGGAAGCAGATGAAATTCCCACCACAGCTGATAAGACATTACATAGCTTAGCTATATCAAGGTTTAATTAGAATCACCATTGATCAAGAGCTTATTTTCAAGGAGGGGAAAATAAACTCATTCAGGAAAACATTCGATGGATTAGCAGAAAAAAGAAACAATTCCCTTGCCAAAGCGAAACCAAAAGACAATCAATGAAAAAGGGAGTCCAACAAGTTTTTTTTCCCAATTTATACACAAGAACTATAAGAGCCGTGGTATACGAACAGACAAATTGGACATAATTTTTAATGCCCTAAAATACACCGACAACGTTAACTACGCCATATGAGGGGCTCTTCGAGTCTCTTCAGCATGTTTCATAGTTTTTTTCCCATGTTTTTAGGTAGTAAAGATCTCAAAAGTCATGTCTGATTTCCATCAAAGATGGAACTTAAGGGGTTTCAAGGTTATTAACGAAGTCTATACAGTGTCTTGGTATGTCTTACCGCTTTGTCATATAGAACAAGGCTCATTTAATGGCAAATTTCAAGATCTTGAGCCGTTTATTAGCGACAAAATGGATCGTAAGGTATATCACGGCTCTTTTTGCATCCTTAGTTTCCCAGCTACCCTTGTGAATCCGCGTGGAATCAGTTTTAAGTTTCCATTTCAATCGACATGGTTGAAAACAGAAAATATGCGTCTAAGGATGACAAGATGCGCGCAGCCTTAAAAAAAAACAAAGGTGTTAAGTGAACAAAATACATCTTACAACATCACAAATACATTTTAGTATCTGGGAGCGTCCTGGTCTTTAACAAGCGTCCTGCCTAAAAATATAAAACTTTGGCCTTGCAGAAAGTAGTCAGCTCTACTGCTAAAACGGTTCATACCACAACTACAACGGTGACAATTTTCACAAGTAGGTTTTAGCGCAACAACCCTAAAACCGACTATCAATCAATCAATTTATTCAAAAGAAATGCAGAAAAAATTACAGAACTTTAGACCCACACAAAGGCTCTTTAGCCTGTGAAACTGGGAGACTAAACATAACATTAATTGATATACTTCAATCTTATTGAATTATATAAGATATGCAACAGATACTACGACAACATCCCTCCAGAATAGATAATAACATTCAAGAATAATAACCTGAGAGGTCCCGAGTTTAAGCTAACCGAAGAACGTTTCAGAAGAGATGTTGGCAGATGGGCATTCAGCAACCGTATTGTCTCCGAGTGGAACGCTTTAGTATTATCATTATTAAATAATAGCACTAAAATAAAATAGAAAAAAACAACTACCACGCCAATCAAAATAAATGAATTAAACATATTGAAAACGAAAGATAGAGGGGGGAAAGAACGGAAGAGAGAACTAACTGTCTAGACATAAGAGGTGGTTGGTTAGCTCCGTTTTAAATTGTCCATAAGGATGACATAGCCGAATTTTAACTGGTAGGGAATTCAATATGGAGGCACAACATAAAACTGGACTGAAATCTGATCTTATGGTTTTGGTTTTGTGAATGAAAATATCCATATCATTTCTGAGAGAAAAAGAAACACAAGATACATTTCATAGTTCAGAATTTAAAAGATATAATTGCTTGAAGAAGTTAAGGAGGAGTCCATGAAAATACTTAAAAAATGAAACAAGAGGAAAGAAAGATGTATGTGGATTGACCATCCAATAATTTTTTGCTGAGCTGGTCTGTCACCTCAGACACTTATTTAATTGCTCTGTTACATATTTTGAAAACAGGAAAGGTGAAGGAAGAGAATGTTGAATGCCATACTATTGAGCAATAGTACATCTAAGGTTGAATGAGAGAGTGAAAGAGGATCTTTATTATTGAACCAGGGAAGCAATGACGATGCTTCCGAAGAACTCCTAGGTTTCTGGAGAGCTTAAGTTTCACGAGAGCACAATGATGTTTGAAAGAAAGATTTTCGTCGAATAAAATACACAGGAATCGAACATGTCTATCAGGTGGACGAGTTATACCACCACGAGAGGTATAAATAGTTTGAACCAAAGGACAAGAAGTACCTGATCTGGAAAAAAAAGTAGACTAAATTTAGCTAGATTTAGGGAAAGACGATTTGCATCGAACCAAGCAAAGGTTCTTTCTAAAACAGAGCACACTTTCTTGATAAGGGAAAAATCTTTAATTTCTGAACATCCAAAAGTACTATCACCTGCAAATGCAAACAGCACTGGATCTTCAGCTGCGTCACTATATGGAAAAAAATTGTGATCACAAATACTGCAGCAACTTCGTTTTGTTTGTTCAGGCACAAGAATAAAAAGATAATTGATGAATATAAGGAACAAAACAGGTCCTAGTATAGACCCTTGAGGGACACCAAAATCAACAAGGAATTGATCTTGAAGCTTAGGGTCAATACTGACAGACCTTTCAGATAAATAAGTTTCAAACCAATGATAACTATTTCCCCTTATCCCTATGTGTCCATTTTGGAGAGTAGAATAGTATGCGATATGCTGTCAAACGCTTTTCTGACATCAAGGAAAATTGCAGCTGGAATTCTACCCTCATCGAGTGCCTTGTGAATAAACTTCAGCAAGGCCATGCAAGCATGTTCCGTTGAGTGTTTAAAGCGAAAACCAAACTGATTATAATGGAAAATTTTTTTTTTTATCAAAAAACGACAAAAGTCTAGAGTACACACAGTTTCCAAAAATTTTACTAATGGTTAATAAAAGCGAAATAGGTCAAAATTAGAAGGATCATATCTAGAACCACCCTTATGGAGAACAACCAATCTGGCAGATTTTAGGGCACTAGGAAAAGTTCCATTCAAAAAATGATAAGTTAATAAGAACGGTGATAGGAGATAGAATAGAGGGTAATATAAACTTAAAAGCCTTGGCAGGAATTTGGTTAGGTTCACAAGAGGAAGATCCTTTTAGCTCAGAGACAATTCTCTGGACTTCAAACTCGGAAACCGGATCCAAAGCAATCGATTTTTGACAAGAAGGACCGAGGTACTTTTTAAAGTCACTGGTGGAAGAAGCACTAACCAAAATATCTTCAGAAATTGAGTTCCCTATAGATGCAAAGGAAGAGCAAAATTCATCCATTATGACCTTACTATTAGTTATTACTACCCCCTTAGAAATTAATTTATTTGACAAGTTATTTCTTTTGGAATTAGGATGAAGAACTGTGTTTATAAATTGCCAGGTTTTTCTCATATTCTTGCCAAATTTAGAGAACATCTGGGAGTAACAAATGTACTTGGCCTTACGAATTAAGGAATTCAATAAATTTATATATTTTTTATGCCTTTCAAGACGATGATGAGAGTTAGAGGATCTGAATGCCTTCCACAAGTAAGTCTTTCTTTTTGTACTCTTAAGAAGAGCTGAAGTCATCCAAGGGGCACGAGGAACTGAACACTTGGAGCTCTTAGCAGCTGAGGTTACACATCAACTATCAACAAAAACCTGTTTGACCAGATCATAGAACTGATGGAAAAGAGTATCAACAGACCGACTTGAATCGGTGAGCTAAGTTTGAATTAGGCATTAAAGTAGATAAAATATTGTTGATTAATGTGGCAGATGTGTCAGTAACTCTAGTAGGAATAGTGCAAGGAAACACATTAAATGATAAAGCAGAGGATAAAAAGTCATAGGAAGTTGTAAGTAAAGTTTTTAACAGATCAATATTGAAGTCTCCTAAAAGGATAATTTCATAATTACTTCTGCATATTTCAGACATAACCTTGTCAAAAATTCCTAGGAAAGAAGGCATCGACCCACTTGCTGGGTGGTATATTTCTCCAATGATATTTTTCTTGTTGTCAATCAAAATTTCAATGAAAACAGACTCAAAAACTCCATCCAAATGCTTACACAGATAACTACGCAAAGTATAATCCAGGTAATCAGCAATATAAAATGCTAAGCCACCTTTTTTTTCTCTCCAATCTATTTACAAACTCCAAGTTATATCCGGAATTATCTAAAAGCATATTATTGCCCTTATGGAGAAATGTTTCACACGAGTCCAATAATCCGAGGAGAAGAATTAGCTATAACTATGAGAGACTTCAAATTATTTAGAGAAGAACAGAGTCCTTGAATGTTTAAATGAAGAACTGAGATATAATACCAGAATTTACATTTTTGGTCATGTCATACCCATAGACACAATTTGCAGTAGAATCAACACTCAAAGAAGATATATTAGGTAGAGTCCCAGATGAACCATCAATGAAATTTAAAACATTCAGAGGAGTCTTCTCAAGCAATTTAAATTGAATAGGAATAGAGATATCATAACTGGAGTAATCATCACCAACAGCTGTCATTAAAGTGGATGTAATAAAAATCTTGATATAATTAAAGAGGAATGTGCAGAAAAAGGAAGAATGAACAGATAATTAACAGAAAAATTATTTTTGCAATGATCAACGAATAGAATCATGGTATTAAAGAAAAAAAATCATTAACAATGTAAAAACAGTGAAGTAGCACATTGCTATCAAGCCAAGAAGTTTGGAAGAAAAACATAGAAACTGAAAAGTTAAAAAGAAATAGAGAGAATTTAGTAGCCTATAGTTGATCTATTATGTACAGAAAAAGAATTCAAACAGAAGATGGAAAAATAAAACTGGTTGGAAGGCAGGTAGAAGAGAACATAGTGAAATTTCGGGTAAAGAAGAGATATTATTTCGGGTAAAGAAGAGATATTAGGTAGGGTCCCAGATGAGCCATCAATGAAATTTAAAACATTCAGAGGAGTCTTCTCAAGCAATTAAAATTGAATAGGAATAGAGATATCATAACTGGAGTAATCATCACCAACAGCTGTCATTAAAGTGGATGTAATAAAAATCTTGATATAATTAAAGAGGAATGTGCAGAAAAAGGAAGAATGAACAGATAATTAACAGAAAATTTTTTTTTGCAATGATCAACGAATAGAATCATGGTGTTAAAGAAAAAAAAATCATTAACAATGTAAAAACAGTGAAGTAGCACATTGCTATCAAGCCAAGAAGTTTGGAAGGAAAACATAGAAACTGAAAAGTTAAAAAGAAATAGAGAGAATTTAGTAGCCTATAGTTGATCTATTATGTACAGAAAAAGAATTCAAACAGAAGATGGAAAAATAAAACTGGTTGGGAGGCAGGTAGAAGAGAACATAGTGAAATTTCGGGTAAAACACTGAAAAGAAAGAGACAATGAAGTAAAAGAAAAATTAAACATATAAGGAACATAAAAGGAGCAAACAACAAACACGGAAAGAGCATATACTGAACACACAGAAAGCATTCAAAATATAGGGCCAAAACTGGCCGATTAAAGTAGTAGGCAGAAAAAATAGCCAAAAATATACTAATAATACAACGTAGCTGCGTAAACAAAATAAAACACAGAAAGACAAATGGAAAGCAAACATCAAGAAGAAAGAAAAATAAAGCACTGAGAACTACACTAAGCATAATTAGGGTTGAGACTGGCAGGAAAAGATGCTCCAGCACGATCTATGTCACCTTTAGTCCCTATCTTACGGGGACTGGTATGATCAGTTTAAATAAATATGTTGTCGTCTACTGTCCAAACATTACTCTCCTAGCTCAGTCTTAGCATAGGAAAGAAGATTGAGTCTATTCTTAGTCAGGGATTCATTTACTGAAATTCGTATACGGTTCAAGTTCTTTCTATTTTTCAAAATGGTTGATCGAAGCTTCAGGTTGGAGAAAGTAACGACGATTGGGCGAACGGTAGTGTTAGTTTTCTGACCAATCCTTCGGACTGAGATAATGTCATCAGCTACTAAAGGGATTCCCGGGAATTTCGAGCTACAAAACTCAAGAAATTTGTTTTCTGTATTTTCTGGGATCGAAACGTCCTCGTCAAGTCGAAACTCCATAATCTGATTATTTAGAGAACTCTATTCAAAAGTGTCGTTCTGACAAATTAATTTGTCTTCTAGGTTCACCATAGTAGTCTGGACTGCTTTACTCGTCGAGTTTACGTTAAGCACTAGCTGCTCAAGATTTCTGAGCTGGTTTTCCATTTCAGCTAAGTTCGTTTTAACCATTTTTTCTAAATCCAGAGACAGACTGTTATAGATATCATTCTTAACACCTTCAATGACTACGTCACTGAGACTGCAAAGAGATAGCTTTCGAAACTTGGTCGCTACTTATCAGTTCCATGTCTTTTTCAATTCGTGCCAACCAAAGATCAGACTTCCCTTTTAATCCATTCAGGTGGTTTGTGATTATAATAATTTGCTCTTCTATATTCTTTTCAGAGAACTTAATTTCGCTGTCTGAGCGTGTTTTGCGAGGAGGTACTAGTCCTCCTTTCTCTCTACTAGCCATCTGGGGCAATAATCACTATACTGTGGTTAGTCACTTACAGGGCAGGCGCGAACACGGTTACTGGATTCAACAAGAAATTATGCAGCATCAGAGAAGAAGGATTTTATACGTCACTAATAGAAGTTGGGTATGATGTGGAAGTGAGGAATAAAAACAGAAGAAGACTGGACAGCTCAATCCCGTTAGATAGTGGTATGCACACAATTAACGGGGATTATCAATTCTTTCAGCAAATAATTCACAAACTTTCAATGCATTCAATTGACTAATTTTTTTATCTTTTCATATTTACAAATTTAACTGATGATACTGTATTTTCTTACTGTCCACTTCATTCACTAGATAATTTTGAATAATTCATCATTTAGTACTGCTTTATGCAAATAGTAACTCGAGTTTATCAACTTTTTCAAACAAACAACAGCTCTTTGTGTAGGAAGAGACGAAACAGAGAAGAACTCAAAATCTAGTAATATTCAACACCTCTGAAAACTTGTGAAACATTAAATGTTCTGCAGTACAATTTATCTGACAGGAATTGTAATAACTGTATTTGCTTACTGTTCCTAGGATCACAGTGTCCATATTGATCATAAGCTTGGTCCTAGAATTAAACTGTTCCCAAATAAATTCGACTTATATCCACCTTATTAATTTATTAGCTTCCAGAAATTTTCTGACCTGGGCTGCTCCTAAAAAACTCTTCCTGTCATAAATACCCTACATTGACTACCCTGGACTGACTCAAGCCAGAATACCTACAGTAACCCCGACGAACCCCAAGCCAGAACGCCGCTATTCTATCCCCGGCTTGCAACAAGACTGTTTTTATAACGAGTACTCTTACGACGGTTTCTCCTACTACCTCTACTCCTAAACAACTGCACCTATTACAAGCGCTTTTACCAAACCTACTCCAATCATGACGCATATTAATCAACATTAACTGCAATTGTTAATAACACTTATTAGCGAAGATTAATATTACCAAAATATACCAATACTATTTCAGTTAAAAACTAACGAATGTTAGGTTTAAAAGAAGACAGTCTTTCAACGAAAAGTGAAGAAACATCTTTTTTGGTTAGTGATTAAAGTCACTGTAAGATTTATAGGCATTCATACTTAGAATGTGTCATATCAACGCATAATAATCAACAGAATATTAGTCTATCAGTGTACATCATTATTAGAAGATCAATATATTTCTTATTGAAACAACATTATACCGTACTAGGGTACTCTTTTCATTTTTTTAAATGGAGAGGACAATGCCCCTTGTCTTCCCCAGATAGCGTCCCTAATTAAAAAAAAATATTATTTACTCTTTTGAACACACCCACAATTCAAGGTGTCACTAGGGCTCCATAGATCAAACTGACTTCTAAGGGAAAAAAAAAGAAACCCATTCAAGAAAACATTTTGTATATTAAAAGAAAAAGTAAATAGAATTCCCAAGCCGACCAGAAACAAAAGACAATCAACGGAAAACGGAATTCAATAAATCTTTTTCAAGAAACAGTTTTATATTTTTTTTTAGACAAGGGAAAATACAAAGGTCAAAGGAGGAAAAGCATAAGAGAGAATTTTCAGCAATAAGACATTGAACAAACAGAAAGTTATTTTTAAATTCAGTCCCCTAATGATGGTCAATTTTTCTTGAATCTTCTATGGAAATAGACAATGGAAAATAACAGTGCAAACTATATTTTATGACCAAATTTATATATAAGCGAAGATATCGAAAGAGAGAAACAAGAAATAAACTATTCTTAGCTTTAGTTAACATAAAAGTGGGCTTCTGCACTTACCCCCTCCCCCCAAGAAAAAAAATGGCCATGTTTTCCTGAATTTCATTACATTTTTTTACGTTTTTACGTACAATTCATCAGTTGTCAGAGAATTTTGACGAATATCTCAATATTTTAAAGCTGTCATTTCCCAACTGGATATATATTTTGGAAAAAAATATCAATTTTCACCAAAGTAGTAGTTTTTCTCGGCTTTTTTTTAAGCATCCAGTTTCGCCAGAGATGTCATAAGTAAGGTAATTTCTCCAAAGTGAGGGATTTACATGTTTATATGAGTTTCGTGCTTTCACCCGTAGTCATTTTGTATGAATATTTTATATAGATTTTCTTTCGTTTTAATTATTTTTGTTAATAGCCGGCCACTTTGAAAGAGTCTTCTTTTTACAAAGCGTCTTCTGATCAATAAAAATAATCTAGTTTTGAGATTTTAAGATGGACAAATTTTAGCAAAAAAAAAAATCACATTGCTGGATGCTCAGGGGATTGCCACAAAGTTGGCAACCCTGGATATTGATGGAGAGGTTATAGTTAATCTAAATTTAAAAATTTGCATTAACATTAAGCATCAAATCAAAAAAAAAAAATCTTAACTCTAGAACATATCTGTTGTAAATAGTGAGCAAAACTGCAGCCCCCTCACTAAGTATTTTTAGGCATATCAATATTGATCAGCACCATTGAGGAGTGCAACGGGGAGGTACCTCAGTAGGAACCCATCAGGAGGTACTGTACGAGATTTACAACATTGCCAGATAGGAGCGAATATATCCATTATTGAATACTATACGAGATTTACAACATTGCAAATCAGAAGGTACTGATTACACATAATTTATTCATGGTCCTGTTTGTTGATGGTTATATGGTTTGATGTTGTTTCTTAGCTCTGTTCTGTCTGTTGTTGGTTATGTGGTTTGATGTTTCTATGCCTATTGAATACAGACAGAAGTTTACATCATTGCCAGATAAGACCGTCTATGGTTATGTGGTTTGATGTTGTTTCTTAGTTCTGTTCTGTTTGTTGATGGTTTTGTAGTTTGATTTATGTGGTTTGATGTTGTTTCTTAGTTCTCTTCTGTTTGTTGATGGTTAAGTGGTTTGATGTTGTTTCTTAGTTCTGTTTTTTTGTTGATGGTTATGCGGTTTGATGTTGTTTCTTAGTTCTGTTCTGTTTGTTGATGGTTATGAGGTTTGATGTTTATATGTCTATTGAATACAGACAGAAGTTTACATCATTGCCAGATAAGAGTGGGTGAAACAGTTCGAGACATTTTAGAGGATGATTTGGGATGAAACTCTGTGGTCGTTATAACAAACAAGTTCCATTTGAATAGTGTTGTAAGGTCCCCTAACCCAAACCCCCAAGGGCCCCCTCCCTCTAACTTTTTGCCCCCCCCCCCCATTTTTTTATAATACTTTTTTTCGCGCGCTTGAGACACAGAAGGGCCCCCCCAATTTTTGGCCCTCCCATTTTTTATACTTTTTTTTGCTCGCTTGAGACCCAGAAGGGCCCCCTCCCCCAAACGTTTTGGGCCCATCCCCCATTTTTTTAAATTCTTTTTTTGCGCGCTTGAGACACAGAAGGCCCCCCACCCTAAATTTTGGGGGACCCCTCCCCCATTTTTTAAATATTTTTTTTGCATGCCTTGAGACACAGAAGGGCTCCCTCCCCCTCCACCCAAATTTTTGCCCCCCCCCCCCCATTTTTCAATACTTTTTTGGACTTGGAAGCTTGAGACACAGAAGGGCCCCCATCCCCCCATTTTTAGTCCAATTGCGTAGCAAATAAAGAAACAATTGACATTTATTTCTGATTTTGTATGGTTTCGCAAGAAAATAGCTCGTCTTTAACAAACTTAGCCATAACTAATCGAAACTGTGTATAAATATCTTCATTTTTAATCCAATTGCGTAGCTAATAAGGAGCAAACTTTCCAAATATCGGAAGCATGGAGGCTTTTATACATGCTACAATTGACTTCAAAGGAATACATTGCTTACGTAATTTCGAAAAAGCGTAAAACTTTGGGTCAAGAGCTACCCCAGGGATGCATTTTAGGTTACTCTTTTCTAAAAATGGCATGAAATATGCTAGCGGCTGTACTCTTTCAATTTAAGCCTATTTTTTCATATTCTTTTATTATTTTTGTGACTCGAGTTCAGAAGGACATTTGAGGTGATGTTTTATTTTTATGGATGTAAGGATTTTTATTGTTCACCATACAAGTGGGCTATCATTCCAAGCAGACACAGGTCAATTGATGTTAAGCGGCACAGTATCGTAACAAGTTATTTGCACATTCGATTTTTCAATTGGATTTTTGATAGGTGTTAACAGTGACATGTTTCGGGGCATTATTTACGGTATCATCCTGAGAAAATCCATATCACGATGATTTGAGATGCATACTGGACCAACAATTTCTTCTGATGGTTTGGTTCCATGTCCCCGCTCAAGAACCGGAAGTACCCCTCCCTCCACTAGGATACCACCCCGAGCGCAGGTCGCCACCGAGGGAGTATCCAATCCATCATATGGTTTATCTTTACCCTGGCGCAACCCTGGACACATTTTTCAGCAAAAATATCAAAACGTGCAAATGGGAAAATTCTTGTTACCACCCACCCCACGCGATGTGGGGGAGTTTGGTCAGTGTTGTCTCATTCCAGGGACGGAATCCGATCAACCTAACGCGATTCAGGGGGGTTTGCTCACTATTGAATCCTTCCGAGGAGACGGAATCCGGGCTTCGGCTAGGTGATGAAAGAGGCTAAAAACAGTCTCGCTCGAGATAATTTAAAGGTAATAATAACAAGGAAATTATCTTTGAGTTTCTACAGCAACACTCTAACGTCAGAGCATCCCTGTATGAGAAGAGTAGATGTCCAAACCGATAAAAAAGTATACTTATGGTCCAGAGCAGAATGGCGCTACGATACTGTTTTCAAACTAGCACCAGCTCTCTACACATCCCCCCCAGCCTTTGAAAACAGAGAAGCCCACATTTTTTTCTTTACTATTGTCAGATAATCTAAGCATTTCACCTCATAATGTTACACTATAAATACTCTAAGACATCCCCTCTAATCACGCCATCTCCCCAAAAACACTTTTCCAATATTTCTCGCTGAAAAATTCATTTTCAAGTCATTAATTCGGGCTTTCGCAAGCAATTCAGCCCACAGTGTAGCACTATAACTACTCTAAGACATCCCTCTGCCATCACCAAATCCCACCAACCACAAATTTCTCTTAGAAATAATATTCTTCTTCAGTGATAACACGTTTTCTGTTCGAACTAGCAAGTTTTCTGCCAAATATACCAAATTTTTTCATAGAAGAAACATTTTTTTGATTCTGATGACAACTTTTCAGTCAGAAGTAGCAAGTTTTGCTTAACACTAACGAACCTTCTCATCAGAGTAACAACATTCTTCTTCAATACTACCTAAAGTTTACTTAACACACACAATTTTATCTTAGAAATAATATTTTTCGTCAGTGATAACACATTTCCTGTTCGAACTAGCAATTTTTCTGCCAAGTAACAATTTACTTCTTTTTCTTAGAAGTAACAATTTTTTGATTTTCTTAGAAGTAACAATTTTTTGGTGCTGCTAGCGCTATTACAGCTGCTTTTGCGTCACTATAGTTTAGCTTGTTTTGTGTGGAGTTCTCAACTGTTTTTGATGGTGCATTTTTTCAAAGAATTGGCCTCCCCAGCTTTACTAAGTGCAATCATAATGACTTTTACCTATAAAAAAGAATGTTTAAGAAGACTTAATTCATTTCAACTGACTACAGCACCATCTAACTTTGATTCATATAGATGGTGCCGCTAAACCCTAGTTTAGCTTGTTTGTGTGGAGTTCTCAACTGTTTTTGATGGTGCATTCTTTCAAAGAATTGGCCTCCCTAGCTTTACTAAGTGCAATCATAATGACTTTTACCTATCAAAAAGAATGTTTAAGAAGACTTAATTCATTTCAACTGACTACAACGCCATTTACATTTGTCAGTCTGTGGTTTTTTGGATTACTCAAACGGCCACCAGAGGACTCCCTGCTTGTGGTGCTTAAAAAAAAGCGTAGACGGCGTGGAAAGAGAGGCGGGCGGCGAAACAGACAGACGGCCATACCCGTTCATGTTTCTGAGGAACGTCTTTCTGACCGGAGGACGGCTGTATGTGAACCAAGGACTCTTGTGAAAATAAGATGTTTGCAAAGGTACGAAATTCCTCCCACTCTTTCTCCATCACAGCTGCAGCCGATCTTACCGTGTTCCTCTGATGAACTTCCCCCGCTATTACGTCCTGAACAGTTATCAGCTCAGGCAAAGCTTCCGAATTTCATTCTGTGTAATGCCCGATCCTTAACAAATAAAGTTGACGAGATGGAGATACTGCTGAGAGAAGTGAGTGTTCCTATTGCCGCAGTTACCGAATGCTGGGATATCACTGATGAAATGGGTAGAATAAAAGGCTACACTAGCTATTTCAACACTCGCCGTGATAGAGGCTTGAGTAGAAAAGGTGGTGGCGTTGGTATCTATATTCGTAATGACATTTCATCTAAGCTGTTAAATATACCAACCGATTCGTGTCACGAAGTTGTCTGGGTAGAGTGCAAGCCATCCAAACTATCAAAAAAGTTCTCATGTTTGATATTTGCATCTGTGTATTACCCAGAGAGTGCAAAAAATAGGAAAGAGCTTATCAGCTACTTACAGACCTACATCGATAAACTTTATCGTGCCCAAGCCTATCCTGGCTTCATAATAGCTGGCGATTTTAACCAGACGAACAGACAATGGGTATCTAGTGTCCTTGATCTGAAGCAGGTAGTTACCATTGCTACGCACCAGAGTGGCAATACTCTAGACCTAATTTTTACAAACATGAGTGACAATTATTACTCCCCTCGGTCGTTAGGTCCTCTCCAGAGTTCAGATCATTATGTAATTCTCTGGCAAGCCAAAAATAACCAACCGAAGCCAAAGAGAACCAAAGTGACTATTCGTCCGCTTAACTCTCAATCAATCTGCGATTTCGGTCGGTGGATCGGGACTTACTGCTTCGACGACCTGTGTTCTATAGTAAACCTGAATAGCAAAGTTCAGCAGTTTAACTCTCTTCTGTTAGAGATGTTTCACAGGTTTTTTCCCACTAAAGTTGTAGTGGTAAGTGAGTCCGATAAGCCATGGATCAAAAGCGATCTCAAACAAATGATCAAGATGAGGTGCAAGCTGCACAGTTCCGGACAAATAGCCGCGGCGGCGAAACTTAGAAATCGAATCGTGGCCGTCAATCGTTTCAAGCGAAGAAATTATGTTCGGGAAAAGGTAGTACCCCTTCTCCAAAGTAGCAGTCGGAAGTGGCATTCCACAGTGAAACAAATGACTGGCAAGTCAGTTAACAGTGAGCTAAAAATACCCAAGCCTGACGGATCTCAAATGAGCGCTTCAGACGTAAACGAGTTCTTTGCTGGCATTTGTACCACCTACCCCTCAATTACAGAGGCCGAACTGGTTGATCTCTTAGTCGATTGTGAAACTGACGAAATAAAACAGTTTACCGAATTTGCTGTTTTTAAAGAACTTAAAAAACTAAAACCGAATTGCTCTTCCTACCCTGGTGAGTTGCCGGTCAAACTTATTCGCGAATATGCCTTGTTTTTAGCCAAACCATTGGCATCGATCCTCAATCAGTGCTTCAGTGAACAAACCTTTCCCGATGCTTGGAAGCGAGCCTATGTTCGCGTAATAACCAAAGTTAAAGGACCTAAGACATGTGATCAGTTAAGACCTATTTCGATCACACCGAACTTTGCTAAAGTTGCAGAATCTTTCATATATCGTGAACTTCTCACGGACATTTCACCGTCACTTGACCCCTTCCAGTATGGTTGCTTGAAGGGATGCAGCACGTCTGTTTATTTAGTACGGCTTTATCACCTAGTAGTTGAATGGTTGGAGTTTGGAAGCTCGTTTGTATATTTACTTCTGGTAGATTACCGAAAGGCATTTGATTTGATTAAGCACCCTCTTGCCGCCCAGAATCTCAAGTCAGTGGGTGCCCGTAAGCACATCCTCCGATTAGTAGTTGATTTCTTACGTCACAGGTATCAAAAAATGTACGCCCTTTTTCCCGGTGATATTGAATCGGAATGGGTGGAAATTACATGTGGCGCCCCACAAGGTACCAAATTAGCAGCTCTTCTTTTCCTGGCTGTTATAAACTATTTATTTATTTATTTATTTATTTATTTATTTCCCTCAAAAACGAGGAGTATAAAAGATAATTAAATAACTCTTCAAAAATCCAAATAACACACCATCAAACATAGCAACAATTTACAAGTTGCCCAAAAGAAAACATAATCAAATGCAACAAATAGTAATAATGAAATCATGCACTTTTTAAACTATAGAAAAAAAAGGAAAAAGATTATGAACAAAAAGTATATTTTCAGATTTACGGTAAAAATTATTTATTTTTACCTTGGCTATTTCCAACGGCTCTTTAATTTTAAATTTTGAAACTAATTCAGAATTACTAAAGGAAATTGGAAAACCAAGTAAAAACTTACAATATTTAAAATAACAAACGCGAATTGCTGAAAAATCACAAATTTTAAAATCTCGAAGAAGAAGGGAAGGATAAAGAACATGCGGGAGGGCTACTGCATTAAAAAGAGAACCTAGAATTTCACGACGATAAACACCACGTAGCCGTATTATGGAACCAAACGCCTTTCTAATTTTTTCTTGAATATGTAAAATTAGCATCGACTTAGATTCACGAGCTGAAGCAGAATAAGGTAACCCAAGATAAACAACAGCATCAGAAACCGGAAATGATATATATCTATCGCAAATTAATTCAGCTCGGTCATTAACATTAACGGGAAAATATTGACATTTTTTAATACTAATAGAAAGGCCACGAACATTAAGCAGACTAGAAAGGGAATTAAAATTCTTAATTAGACTAGCTTTAGAACGGCTCAATAGGATAATATCATCAGCATATGCAAGAAAAGACACATCCCGTCCCCAAGAAATAAGGGTTGTAGATAAAGAACGAAGACACTCCGCCAGACATGCGTTAAAAATATAAGGAGATAAAAACCCACCCTGTCTCACGCCCCGACCCACGGAAATTGGATTAGAAAGAGAATCAGAAGTATGTGCAAAAATTTTTATCCTAAGCCCCGAATACCAAGATCTAAGAACTCTAACCACAGAAAGGGGAATCCCACCAGAAATAAGAGCTGAAAGAGCGGAAGCATGCGAAATATTGTCAAAAGCTCCTTTTATATCAATTAATAGTGTATAAAGTGGGGAGCCAGTAGATCTTGACTCCTTAATTATAGTATCAAACGTTGCATGCGCATGGTCGCAACCCATTCCTTTTTTGAACCCTACTTGATTAAGACCAACATCCAAATAATCAAAAAGATCCTTTATACATAATTCAAAAAGTTTACCAATCATAGAACCCTTCGTTATCGGCCTATACGAATCACAAGAACGGAGATCTCTTTTACCAGATTTTAGAATAGGAGTTACCACCCCAATCCTAAAAGACGGAGGAACAATACCAAACTTGAGAATAAGATTAAAAAAAGACAAAAGAAGACGAAGAAAAGAAGTTGGAGCAAATTTCACATGATTTGAAAAAATCCCATCATGGTCTTTAGAGGATTGTGGCTTTAATTTACGGCATGCACCCAACAAAGAATCAAACGAAATAGAAAAATCATGCGAATTAAAAGAACTGTTTAAAATTATATCAACATGCGAAAGTTGTTCAGGATCATCACAAGATTTCGAAAGGTTTGCAAAATGAGTTTCCCACTCAACAAGAGAAGGGCCATTCTTTTTAGAAGGTTCATTAACTCTCTTTGTTGAACGTAGAGCTTTCCAAAGTTTCTTATTATTCATATCAACTTCAGACGAAGCATCCATAAGCAAAATATTATTATGACGACGAAGCTCCGACTGGAAAGTTGCCTTCTTTTTTTTCATGCATAGAAAAGCCGGATGAAGATCACGCGGTTTTCCACTATTTTTCCAATGTCTAAAAGCTAATTTAGATTCATGATTAGCATGTACAAGAAACGGATTTGACGACCAAAAAGGTTTTTCAACATTGGGTTTACACTTTTTAACTCCAAAAGTTTCTTTAGCACCATATTTTAAGCAATGTAATAACTGAAGATATATGCAATTAAGCTCAAGCTCTATGTTATCTTTACGACACTTCAGAATATCAGGTACAACTACTTTTCGAGCTAAAGAATCAACTTTATCTTGGTAAGCCGGAATCAGTTTTTCATCCCAGATAATTCTCTCAAAATATTTAGGGCGAATTGGAATAAAATTAGAAGCAGAAACAGAATCATGAATTACAGAAAACGATGTCAAAAACTGAATAGGTAAATGATCACTTATCGGGAAATCCGGGATAACTTTTACTATAATAGATGGGGAAAAATTAAAAAGTACATGGTCAATATTACTCGTACTCCCACTCCAATGAGAATAAGTAAAATCAAGTGTCTTACGGCAGATATTAAAATTTGGTAAAGACGAAAATAAAATTGTGCTACGTTCATTTACACTCTCAAGATCACAGTTAAAATCACCAAAAATAAAAATACGTAAACTCGAATCTAATAGGGCAATAAAGCTACTAAGTCTATGGCAAGCTGACGTAAAGGCTTCAAAAGACGAATCAACATGATAGTCAGTAGGCAAATAGCAATTGACCAAAACACAATCAAAAAGTTTGCAGGCAAGAAAAGACTCATCAGCACAAGATAAAATAGCACTAAATTCTTTAGGAACAAATGTAGCAATGCCACCCGCAGGGCGGCCTCCGGTAGGCCTCGCAGGAACGGTAAATATATCATGTAGACTTGAAAGGGAACTTAACATATTCAAAGAATGGTCCAACAAATGATGCTCTTGCAAACATAGTATTGAACTATTTTCAGAAACAAATTCATTCAGCACTACAAATTTGCCAATGACTCCATTCGAATTAAAGGACGTAATCGTAGAACCAATATTCATTTAAAAAGCTTTTTCATAGCAGGGCAACTGAAACTGTAAGACGGGTGGTTAGTTGAGTTGCAATTTGCACAACAAATGGGGTTAGTACATGGAGTATTCTTCGTTGATCTATGATTTCCACTGCAACGAGCACACTTCAGAGTAGAAGAATCACAGTTTTGTACTTTCTGACTTTGACGTATGTACTTTCTGACTTTGACGATCGTTTTAAATTCGTCGATGATTTGTCTGCGCTTCTTAAATACCACGTAAAGGATTCGCAAACTGTAGCCCAGTTCGACCCAAATTTTTTCTATCAGTTTAAATCACAGTGTACTGCGAACAGTCTTCAAATTAATGAGAATAAATCAAAGGTTTTGAGGTTCAACCCACTTAAAGGTGATTTTACCTACCCCGTGACTTTGTTCCCTTCTGCTTTGTGTGCGACTATTTTGGGCGTCACCTTTAGTGTGGACTGTTCGTTCTCTATTCGTGTACAAGAGCTGGTTAAGAAGGGACATTATGCTATGCGGACACTGGTGGCGATGCGCCGCCTAGGTTTTCCAGTGTATTAGCTGAAAACAGCGTACCTCACTTTTATTCGACCCATCCTTGAATATGCGTGTCCCGTCTGGGGCCCACAAGTTCATCACATAGATTACTTAAGTGATGATTTGGAGGGGATCCAGAAACGAGCTGTAAAGATCATTCTTTGCGACAAATATGTAGATTACAGCTCCGCTCTGAAGTAACTTGAAATACCAAGCCTTCGCGATCGCCGTTTTCAGCTGATGATTCGTTTTGGCCAGTTTTTATTGTCTAGTCATGTACATAGGACAATATTACCACCTAAAATGCCTGTCCGCGCAAATACCAGAAGCAAAAGCAAACTTATGCCCGTCTCGTGCCGCACAAACAGACTTAGTAACTCCTTTGTTCCTTTTTTTACAAATGCTTTTAATAAAATGTAGAGGAGTGTTTTCATGTAAAAAAGTTTTCATGTAAAAAACAGCGCCTTTTAGTGCATTTTTTTAAATGCGTCTATGACAGCTGTTTTCATTAAAATGATTCTGATTCTGATTGTGATAACAACTTTTCTGTCAGATGTAGCCAGTTTTGCTTAACACTAACAAACCTTCTCATTAAAGTAATAGCATTTCACATTAAAAGTAACATACTTTTACTTAACACACACAAACTTCTCCTAGAAATAATATTTTTCATCAGTGATAACACGTTTTCTGTTCGAACTAGCAAGTTTTCTGCCAAAGATACCAAATTGTTTCTTAGAAGTAACAATTTTTTGATTGTGATAACAACTTTTCTGTCAGAAGTAACAAGTTTTGCTTAACACTAACAAACCTTCTCATCAAAGTAACAACATTCTTCTTTATTACTACTAAACGTTTACTTAACACACACAATTTTCTCTTAGAAATAATATTTTTCATCAGTGTTAATACGTTTTCTGTTCGAACAAGCAAGTTTTCTGCCAAAGATACCAAATTTTTTCTTAGAGGTAACAATTTTTTGGTTGTGATAGCAACCTTTCTGTCAGAAGTAACAAGTTTTGCTAAACAAAAACAAACCTTCTCATCAAAGTAACATTTTACATTAAAACTAACATACTCTTACTTAACACACACAAATTTCTCTTAGAAATAATATTTTTCTTCAGTGATAACACGTTTTCTGTTCAAACTAGCAAGTTTTCTATCAAAGATACCAAATTTTTTCTTAAAAGTAACAATTATTTTATTGTGATAACAACTTTTCTGTCAGAAGTAGCAAGTTTTGCTTAACACTAACAAACCTTCTCATCAAAGTAACATTTTACATTAAAACTAACATACTTTTACTTAACACACACAAATTTCTGTTAGAAATAATATTTTTCATCAGTGATAACACGTTTTCTGTTCGAACTAGCAAGTTTTCTGCCAAAGATACCAAATTTTTTCTTAGAAGTAACAATTTTTGATTGCGATAACAACTTTTCTGTCAGAAGTAGCAAGTTTTGCTTAACACTAACAAACCTTTTCATCAAAGTAACAACATTCTTCTTTAATACTACCAAACGTTTACTTATGATACACAATTTTCTCTTGGAAATGATATTTTTCGTCAGTGATAACACATTTTCTGTTCGAACTAGCAAGTTTTCTGCCAAAGATACCAAATTTTTCTTAGAAGTAAAATTTTCTTTATTGTAATAACAACTTTTCTGTCAGAAGTAGCAAGTTTTTCTTAACACAAACAAACCTTCTCATCCAAGTAACAACATTTTACCTTAAAACTAACATACTTTTACTTAACACACACAAATGTCTCTTAAAAATAATATTTTTCATCAGTGATAACACGTTTTCTGTTCGAACTAGCAAGTTTTATACCAAAGATACCAAATTTTTTCTTAGAAGTAACAATTTTTTTATTGTGATAACAAGTTTTCTGTCAGAAGTAGCAAGTTTTGCTTAACACTAACAAACCTTCTCAACAAAGTAACAACATTTTATATTAAAACTAACATACTTTTACTTAAATTTTACTTAACACACACAAATTTCTCTTAGAAATAATATTTTTCCTCAGTGATAACACGTTTTCTGTTCGAACTATCAAGTTTTCTGCCAAAGATACCAAATTTTTTCTTAGAAGTAACAATTTTTTGAATGTGATAACCACTTTTCTGTCAGAAATAGCAAGTTTTGTTTAACACTAACAAACCTTCTCATCAAAGTAATAACATTCTTCTTTAATACTACAAAGCATTTACTTAATACACACAATTTTCTCTTAGAAATAATATTTTTCATCAGTGATACCACGTTTTCTGTTCGAACTAACAAGTTTTCTGCAAATATACCAAATTTTTCCTTAGAAGTAAAAATTTTTTGATTGTGATAACAACTTTTCTGTCACAAGTAGCAAGTTTTGCTTAACACTAACAAACCTTCTCATCAAAGTAACCAAATTCTTCTTTAATACTACCAAACGTTTACTTAACACACACATATTTCTCTTAACAATAATATTTTTCATCAGTGATAACACGTTTTCTGTTCAAACAAGAAAGTTTTCTGCCAAAGATACAAAATTTTTTCTTAGAAGTAACCATTTTTGATTGTGATAACAACTTTTCTCTCAGAAGTAGCAAGTTTTACTTAACATTAACAAACCTTCTCATCAAAGTAAAAACATTCTTCTTTAATACTACAAAGCATTTACTTAATACACACAATTTTCTCTTAGAAATAATATTTTTCATCAGTGATAACACGTTTTCTGTTAGAAATAACAAGTTTTAAGTCAAACATACAAAATTTTTCTTGAAATTAACAATTTTTGATTGTGATAACAATTTTTCTGTCAGAAGTAGCAAACTATCCCTACCACTAACGAACCTTCGCATCAAAGTAACAACTTTTTCTTAATACTAATAAACTTTTACTTAACACTATCAATTTTCTCTTAGAAGTACAGGTTTCTAACACGTTTTCTTTTAAAGTTAGGTTTCTCTACGTTTCAGTTAGGTTTATCTAACTTAGGTTATCATGAGCGATTCATTTTTAAGGTTAAATTAGGCTAGGTTACGCTTGCGCGCGTAACCTAGCACATGAGCGATTCATTTAGGCTAGGTTACGCGGACGCGAGTAACCTAGCCTAAATAAACCTTAAAAATGAATCGCTCATGATAACCTAATTTAGATGACCCTAACTTAAACGCAGAGAAAACTAACTTTGAAAGAAAACGTGTTAAAATCCTGTTACTTCTAAGAGAAAATTGATAGTGTTAAGTAAAAGTTTATTAGTATTATGAAAAAGTTGTTAATTTGATGCAAAGGTTTGTTAGTGTTAGGGATAGTTTGCTATATCTGACAAAAAAATCGTTATCACAATCAAAAAATTGTTAATTCCAAGAAAAATTAGGTATGTTTGACTTAAAACTTGTTACTTCTAACAGAAAACGTGTTATCACTGATGAAAAATATTATTTCTAAGAGAAAATTGTGTGTATTAAGTAAACGATTGGTAGTATTAAAGAAGAATGTTGTTACTTTGATGAGAAGGTTTGTTTGTGTTAAGCAAAACTTGCTACTTCTGACAGAAAAGTTGTTATCACAATCAAAAAAATTGTTACCTAAGAAAAAATTTGGTATCTTTGACAGAAAACTTGCTAGTTCGAACAGAAAACGTGTTATCACTGATGAAAAATATTATTTCTAAGAGAAAATTGTGTGTGTTAAGTAAACGTTTGGTAGTATTAAAGAAGAATGTTGTTACTTTGATGAGAAGGTTTGTTAGTGTTAAGCAAAACTTGCTACTTCTGACAGAGAAGTTGTTATCACAATCAAAAAATTGTTACTCCTAAGAAAAATTTGGTATCTTTGGCAGAAAACTTGCTAGTTCGAACAGAAAACATTTTATCACTGATGAAAAATATTATTTCTAAGAGAAATTTGTGTGTGTTAAGTAAAAGTATGTTAGTTTTAATGTAAAATGTTGTTACTTTGATGAGAAGGTTTGTTATTGTTAAGCAAAACTTGCTACTTCTGACAGAAAAGTTGTTATCACAATCAAAAAAATTGTTACCTAAAAAAAAAATTGGTATCTTTGGCAGAAAACTTGCTAGGTCGAATAGAAAACGTGTTATCACTGATGAGAAATATTATTTCTAAAAGAAATTTGTGTGTGTTAAGTAAACGTTTGGTAGTATTAAAGAAGAGTGTTGTTACTTTGATGAGAAGGAAAAATTGCTAGTTCGAACCGGAAATGTGTTATCACTGATGAAAAATATTATTTCTAAGAGAAATTTGTGTGTGTTAAGTAGAAGTATGTTAGTTTTAATGTAAAATGTTGCTACTTTGATGAGAAGGTTTGTCAGTGTTAAGCAAAACTTGCTACTTCTGACAGAGAAGTTGATATCACAATCAAAAAAATTGTTACTTCTAAGAAAAAATTTGGTATCTTTGGCAGAAAACTTAATATTTCGAACAGAAAACGTGTTATCACTGATGAAAAATATTATTTCTAAAAGAAAATTGAGTGTGTTAAGTAAACGTTTGGTAGTATTAAAGAAGAGTGTTGTTACTTTGATGAGAAGGAAAAATTGCTAGTTCGAACAGGAAATGTGTTATCACTGACGAAAAATATTATTTCTAAGAGAAAATTGTGTGTGTTAAGTAAACGTTTGGTAGTATTAAAGAAGAATGTTTTTACTTTGATAAGAAGGTTTGTTAGTGTTGAGAAAAGCTTGCTACACAATCAAAAAAATTGCTACTTCTAAGAAAAAAATTGATATCTTTGTCAGAAAACTGGCTGGTTCGAACAGAAAACGTGTTATCACTGATGAAAAATATTATTTCTAAGAGAAATTTGTGTGTGTTAAGTAAAAGTATGTTAGTTTTAATGTAAAATGTTTTTACTTTGATGAGAAGGTTTGTTAGTGTTAAGCAAAACTTGCTATTTCTGACAGAAAAGTTGTTATCACAATCAAAAAATTGTTACTTCTAAAACAAAATTTTGTATCTTTGACAAAAAACTTGCTAGTTCGAACTGAAAACTTGTTATCACTGACGAAAAATATTATTTCTAAGCGAAAATTGTGTGTGTTAAGTAAGAGTATGTTAGTTTTAAGGTAGAATGTTGTTACTTTGATGAGAAGGTTTGTCAGTGTTAAGCAAAACTTGCTACTTCTGACAGAAAAGTGGTTATCACAATCAAAAATTGTTACTTCTAAGAAAAACAATTTGGTATCTTTGGCAGAAAACTTGCTAGTTTGAACAGGAAACGTGTTATCACTGATGAAAAATATTATTTCTAAGAGAAATTTGTGTGTGTTAAGTAAACGTTTGGTAGTATTAAAGAAGAGTGTTGTTACTTTGATGAGAAGGTTTGTTAGTGTTAAGCAAAACTTGCTACATCTGACACAAAAGTTGTTACCACAATAAAAAATTGTTACTTCTAAGAAAAAATTTGGTATCTTTGGCCGAAAACTTGCTAATTCGAACAGAAATCGTTTCATCACTGAAGAAAAATATTATTTCTAAGAGAAAATTGTGTGTGTTAAGTAAACGTTTGGTAGTTTTAAAGAAGAATGTTGTTACTTTGTTGAGAAGGCTTGTTAGTGTTAAGCAAAACTTGCTACTTCTGACAGAAAAGTTGCTATCACAATAAAAAATGTGTTACTTCTAAGAAAAAATTTGGTATCTTTGGCAGAAAACTTGCTAGTTCGAACAAAAAATGTGTTATCACTGATTAAAAATATTATTTCGAAGAGAAGTTTGTGTGTGTTAAGTAGAAGTATGTTAGTTTTAATGTAAAATGCTGTTACTTTGATGAAAAGGTTTGTCAGTGTTAAGCAAAACTTGCTACTTCTGACGGAAAAGTTGTTATCACAATCAAAAAATCGTTACTTCTAAGAAACATTTTTGTATCTTTGGCAGAAAACTTGCTAGTTCGAACAGAAAACGTGTTATCACTGATGAAAAATATTATTTCTAAGAGAAATTTGTGTATGTTAAGTAAAACTATGTTATTTCTAAGATAAAATGTTGTTACTTTGATGAGAAGGTTTGTTAGTGTTAAGCAAAACTTGCTACTTCTGACAGAAAAGTTGTTATCACAATCAAAAAATTGTTGCGTCTAAGAAAAAATTTGGTATCTATGGCAGAAAACTTGCTAGTTCGAACAGAAATGTGTTATCACTGACGAAAAATATTATTTTTAAGACAAAATTGTGTGTGTTAAGTAAACAATTGGTAGTATTAAAGAAGAATGTTGTTACTTTGATGAGAAGGTTTGTCAGTGTTAAGCAAAACTTGCTACATCTGACACAAAAGTTGTTACCACAATAAAAAATTGTTACTTCTAAAAAAAAAATTTGGTATCTTTGTCAGAAAACTTGCAAGTTCGAACAGAAAACGTGTTATCACTGATGAAAAATATTATTTCTAAGAGAAAATTGTGTGTGTTAAGTAAACGTTTGGTAGTATTAAAGAAGAATGTTGTTACTTTGATGAGAAGGTTTGTTAGTGTTAAGCAAAACTTGCTACATCTGACACAGAAGTTGTTATCACAATCAAAAAATTGTTACTTATAAGAAAAATTTGGTATCTTTGGCAGAAAACTTGCTAGTTCGAACAGAAAACGTTTTATCACTGATGAAAACTATTATTTCTAAGAGAAATTTGTGTGTGTTAAGTAAAAGTATGTTAGTTTTAATGTAAAATGTTGTTATTTTGATGAGAAGGTTTGTTATTGTTAAGCAAAACTTGCTACTTCTGACAGAAAAGTTGTTATCACAATCAAAAAAATTGTTACTTCTAAAAAAAAATTTGGTATCTTTGGCAGAAAACTTGCTAGTTCGAACAGAAAACGTGTTATCACTGATGAAAAATATTATTTCTAAGAGAAATTTGTGTGTGTTAAGTAAACGTTTGGTAGTATTAAAGAAGAGTGTTGTTACTTTGATGAGAAGGAAAAATTGCTAGTTCGAACAGGAAATGTGTTATCACTGACGAAAAATATTATTTCTAAGAGAAAATTGTGTGTGTTAAGTAAACGTTTGGTAGTATTAAAGAAGAATGTTTTTACTTTGATGAGAAGGTTTCTTAGTGTAAAGCAAAACTTGCTAAACAATCAAAAAAATTGCTACTTCTAAGAAAAAAATTGGTATCTTTGACAAAAAACTTAGTAGTTCGAAATGAAAACGTGTTATCACTGACGAAAAATATTATTTCTAAGAGAAATTTGTGTGTGTTAAGTAAAAGTATGTTAGTTTTAATGTAAAATGTTTTTACTTTGATGAGAAGGTTTGTTAGTGTTAAGCAAAACTTGCTACTTCTGACAGAAAAGTTGTTATTACAATCAAAAAATTGTTACTTCTAAAAAAAAATTTGACATCTTTGACAAAAAACTTAGTAGTTCGAAATGAAAACGTGTTATCACTGACGAAAAATATTATTTCTAAGCGAAAATTGTGTGTGTTAAGTAATAGTATGTTAGTTTTAAGGTTAAATGTTGTTACTTTGATGAGAAGGTTTGTTAGTGTTAAGCAAAACTTGCTACTTCTGACAGAAAAGTTGTTATAACAATCAAAAAATTGTTACTTCTAAGAAAAAATTTGGTATCTTTGACAGAAAACTTGCTAGTTCGAAAATAAATCGTGTTATAACTGAAAAAAAATATTATTTCTCAGTGAAATTTGTGTGGGTTAAGTAAACGTTTGATTATATTAAAAGAAGAATGTTGTTACTTTGATGAGAAGATTTGTTATTGTTAAGCAAAACTTGCTACTTCGGACAGAAAAGTTGTTATCACAATAAAAAAATTGTTACTTCTAAGAAAAAAATTTGGTATCGTTGGCCGAAAACTTGCTAATTCGAACAGAAAACGTGTTATCACCGATGGAAAATATTATTTCTAAGAGAAATTTGTGTGCGTTAAGTAAACGTTTGGTAGTATTAAAGAAGAATGTTGTTACTTTGATGAGAAGGTTTGTTAGTGTTAAGCAAAACTTGCTACTTCTGACAGAAAAGTTGTTATCACAATCAACAAATTCTTACTTCTAAGAAAAAATGTGGTATCTTTGGCAGAAAACTTGCTAGTTCGAAGAGAAAACGTGTTATCACTGATAAAAATATTATTTCTAAGAGAAATTTGTGTGTGTTAAGTAATAGTATGTTAGTTTTAAGGTTAAATGTTGTTACTTTGATGAGAAGGTTTGTTAGTGTTAAGCAAAACTTGCTACTTCTGACAGAAAAGTTGCTATTATAATAAAAAATTGTTACTTCTAAGAAAAAATTTGGTATCTTTGGCAGAAAACTTGCTAGTTTGAACAGGAAACGTGTTATCACTGATGAAAAATATTATTTCTAAGAGAAATTTGTGTGTGTTAAGTAAACGTTTGGTAGTATTAAAGAAGAGTGTTGTTACTTTGATGAGAAGGTTTGTTAGTGTTAAGCAAAACTTGCTACATCTGACACAAAAGTTGTTACCACAATAAAAAATTGTTACTTCTAAGAAAAAATTTGGTATCTTCGGCCGAAAACTTGCTAATTCGAACAGAAAACGTTTCATCACTGAAGAAAAATATTATTTCTAAGAGAAAATTGTGTGTGTTAAGTAAACGTTTGGTAGTTTTAAAGAAGAATGTTGTTACTTTGTTGAGAAGGCTTGTTAGTGTTAAGCAAAACTTGCTAATTCTTACAGAAAAGTTGCTATCACAATAAAAAATGTGTTACTTCTAAGAAAAAATTTGGTATCTTTGGCAGAAAACTTGCTAGTTCGAACAAAAAATGTGTTATCACTGATTAAAAATATTATTTCGAAGAGAAGTTTGTGTGTGTTAAGTAGAAGTATGTTAGTTTTAATGTAAAATGCTGTTACTTTGATGAAAAGGTTTGTCAGTGTTAAGCAAAACTTGCTACTTCTGACGGAAAAATTGTTATCACAATCAAAAAATTGTTACTTCTAAGAAACATTTTTGTATCTTTGGCAGAAAACTTGCTAGTTCGAACAGAAAACGTGTTATCACAGATGAAAAATATTATTTCTAAGAGAAATTTGTGTATGTTAAGTAAAACTATGTTACTTCTAAGATAAAATGTTGTTACTTTGATGAGAAGGTTTGTTAGTGTTAAGCAAAACTTGCTACTTCTGACAGAAAAGTTGTTATCACAATCAAAAAATTGTTGCGTCTAAGAAAAAATTTGGTATCTATGGCAGAAAACTTGCTAGTTCGAACAGAAATGTGTTATCACTGACGAAAAATATTATTTTTAAGACAAAATTGTGTGTGTTAAGTAAACAATTGGTAGTATTAAAGAAGAATGTTGTTACTTTGATGAGGTTTGTCAGTGTTAAGCAAAACTTGCTACATCTGACACAAAAGTTGTTACCACAATTAAAATTGTTACTTCTAAAAAAAATTTGGTATCTTTGTCAGAAAACTTGCAAGTTCGAACAGAAAACGTGTTATCACTGATGAAAAATATTATTTCTAAGAGAAAATTGTGTGTGTTAAGTAAACGTTTGGTAGTATTAAAGAAGAATGTTGTTACTTTGATGAGAAGGTTTGTTAATGTTAAGCAAAATTTGCTACTTCTGACAGAGAAGTTGTTATCACAATCAAAAAATTGTTACTTATAAGAAAAATTTGGTATCTTTGGCAGAAAACTTGCTAGTTCGAACAGAAAACGTTTTATCACTGATGAAAACTATTATTTCTAAGAGAAATTTGTGTGTGTTAAGTAAAAGTATGTTAGTTTTAATGTAAAATGTTGTTACTTTGATGAGAAGGTTTGTTATTGTTAAGCAAAACTTGCTACTTCTGACAGAAAAGTTGTTATCACAATCAAAAAAATTGTTACTTCTAAAAAAAAATTTGGTATCTTTGGCAGAAAACTTGCTAGTTCGAACAGAAAACGTGTTATCACTGATGAAAAATATTATTTCTAAGAGAAATTTGTGTGTGTTAAGTAAACGTTTGGTAGTATTAAAGAAGAGTGTTGTTACTTTGATGAGAAGGAAAAATTGCTAGTTCGAACAGGAAATGTGTTATCACTGACGAAAAATATTATTTCTAAGAGAAAATTGTGTGTGTTAAGTAAACGTTTGGTAGTATTAAAGAAGAATGTTTTTACTATGATAAGAAGGTTTGTTATTGTTAAGCAAAACTTGCTACACAATCAAAAAAATTGCTACTTCTAAGAAAAAAATTGGTATCTTTGTCAGAAAACTTGCTAGTTCGAACAGAAAACGTTTTATCACTGATGAAAAATATTATTTCTAAGAGAAATTTGTGTGTGTTAAGTAAAAGTATGGTAGTATTAAAGTAAAATGTTTTTACTTTGATGAGAAGGTTTGTTAGTGTTAAGCAAAATTTGCTACTTCTGACGGAAAAGTTGTTATTACAATCAAAAAATTGTTACTTCTAAAAAAAAATTTGACATCTTTGACAAAAAACTTAGTAGTTCGAAATGAAAACGTGTTATCACTGACGAAAAATATTATTTCTAAGCGAAAATTGTGTGTGTTAAGTAAGAGTATGTTAGTTTTAAGGTAGAATGTTGTTACTTTGATGAGAAGGTTTGTTAGTGTTAAGCAAAACTTGCTACTTCTGACAGAAAAGTTGTTATAACAATCAAAAAAATGTTACTTCTAAGAAAAAATTTGGTATCTTTGACAGAAAACTTGCTAGTTCAAAAAGAAATCGTGTTATAACTGAAAAAAATATTATTTCTCAGAGAAATTTGTGTGGGTTAAGTAAACGTTTGATTATATTAAAGAAGAATGTTGTTACTTTGATGAGAAGATTTGTTATTGTTAAGCAAAACTTGCTACTTCGGACAGAAAAGTTGTTATCACAATAAAAAAATTTTTACTTCTAAGAAAAAATTTGGTATCGTTGGCCGAAAACTTGCTAATTCGAACAGAAAACGTGTTATCACCGATGGAAAATATTATTTCTAAGAGAAATTTGTGTGCGTTAAGTAAACGTTTGGTAGTATTAAAGAAGAATGTTGTTACTTTAATGAGAAGGTTTGTTAGTGTTAAGCAGAACTTGCTACTTCTGACAGAAAAGTTGTTATCACAATCAACAAATTCTTACTTCTAAGAAAAATGTGGTATCTTTGGCAGAAAACTTGCTAGTTCGAAAAGAAAACGTGTTATCACTGATAAAAATATTATTTCTAAGAGAAATTTGTGTGTGTTAAGTAAGAGTATGTTAGTTTTAAGGTAAAATGTTGTTACTTTGATGAGAAGGTTTGTTAGTGTTAAGCAAAACTTGCTACTTCTGACAGAAAAGTTGCTATTATAATAAAAAATTGTTACTTCTAAGAAAAAATTTGGTATCTTTGGCAGAAAAATTGCTAGTTCGAACAGAAAATGTGTTATCACTGATTAAAAATATTTAATCAGTTATCAAAACTTGCTACTTAATCAAATCTTGCTACTTAATCAATCTTGCTACTTAATCAGTTAATCAAAACTTGCTACTTCTGACAGAAAAGTTGTTATCACAATCAAAAATTGTTACTTCTAAGAAAAAATTTGGTATCTTTGGCAGAAAACTTGCTAGTTTGAACAGGAAACGTGTTATCACAGATGAAAAATATTATTTCTAAGAGAAATTTATGTGTGTTAAGTAGAAGTATGTTAGTTTTAATGTAAAATGTTGTTACTTTGACGAGAAAATTTATTAGTGTTAAGCAAAACTTGCTACTTCTGACAGAAAAGTTGTTATAACCATCAAAAGATTGTTACTTCTAAGAAAAAATTTGGTATCTTTGACAGAAAACTTGCTAGTTCGAACAGAAAAAGTGTTATAACTGATGAAAAACATTATTTCTAAGAAAAATTTGTATGGGTTAAGTAAACGTTTGATAATATTAAAGAAGAATGTTGTTACTTTGATGAGAAGATTTGTTATTGTTAAGCAAAACTTGATACTTCTGACAGAAAAGTTGTTATCACAATAAAAAAATTGTTACTTCTAAGAAAAAATTTGGCATATTTGGCAGAAAACTTGCTAATTCGAACAGAAAATGTGTTATCACTGATGAAAAATATTATTTCTAAGAGAAATTTGTGTGTTAAGTAAACGTTTGGTAGTATTAAAGAAGAATGGTGTTACTTTGATGAGAAGGTTTGTTAGTGTTAAGCAAAACTTGCTACTTCTGACAGAAAAGTTGTTATCACAATCAAAAAATTGTTACTTCTAAGAAAAAATTTGGTATCTTTGGCAGAAAACTTGCTAGTTCGAACAGAAAATGTGTTATCACTGATTAAAAATATTATTTCTAAGAGAAATTTGTGTGTGTTAAGAAGAAGTATGTTACATTTAATGTAAAATGTTGTTACTTTGATGAGAAGGTTTGTCAGTGTTAAGCAAAACTTGCTACTTCTGACGGAAAAGTTGTTATCACAATCAAAAAAATTGTTACTTCTAAGAAAAAATTGTGTATCTTTGGCAGAAAACTTGCTAGTTCGAACAGACAACGTGTTATCACTGATGAAAAATATGATTTCTAAGAGAAATTTGTGTGTGTTAAGTAAAAGTATGTTAGTTTTAATGTAAAATGTTGTTACTTTGATGAGAAGGTTTGTTAGTGTTAAGCAAAACTTGCTACTTCTGACAGAAAAGTTGTTATCACAATAAAAAAATTGTTAATTCTAAGAAAAAATTTGGTACCTTTGGTATAAACCTTGCTAGTTCGAACAGAAAACGTGTTATCACTGATGAAAAATATTATTTCTAAGAGATATTTGTGTATGTTAAGTAAAAGTATGTTAGTTTTAAGGTAAAATGTTGTTACTTTGATGAGAAGGTTTGTTAGTGTTAATGCTCCTAACGTAAGTTTATCGGATCAAGCTATTTTGCCCCCCCCCCTTAAAAAATCCTGGATCCGCCCCTGAAACCATCACACCTATTCCATCAGTTATTAGAAGAAAAAAAATTCCTTATTTTCACAAATTTCATCAATCCCCCGCCCCCTTTTTTTTATAAAATACTACATAGGCCAATCAGATGAGTCCACTGTATACAAATTATAGATTGTCATAATTTGTGTATAAATTAAGCCATACCTGTGAGATGGGACAATTGCAAACCACTTGGCCGGCTCACCAAGTTTTTTCTGCTTTCGCAATTACGAATAATGCACTTTCTAACCATTTCTCATTGATTGACTCAAACACACTAATCCATAAGTGCACAAATAAGTGGGAGGAGCTTTTTGTTCGCACCGAGAATGAAGAGCCAGAAATCATCTGCGGTAAACTTACTGCTAATTATATAAACTGTGAGCATGACTGAGATGAAGAGCGCTGTGGGCACAATGTAGTACTTATTAGACCAAAGCACTTGTTATAGAAAAGATTTGTCGTAGAAACTTCGAAATGAGCTCAAGCGATTGTAAATTGAAAAGTCTAGTGCTTTTTTTAAGAGTAAAAAATAATTAATATATGGCGTTCTGGAACGTCACTTGACTTCTGGATTGTAACTTTTAACATAAGCAACAAATACCCTGATTAGCTAAAAGCTACCAAAGGAAGTGAAAATGCTAACCCTCATTCCGACCATATCTGTCAAGAAAGAATTCTTGTTTGAAGATGAGGCTTAAGCTCCAACAAGTAATTTTTTACTGTTTACATGTTTTTAATGAATTTAGTGCTTTCGTACCAATCCATTCTCTATGGATGAATTAAATTAATTTTATTTGTATTCATTATATTTAATGATAACTGGCCGTTTTGAAAGAGCTTTACAAAGCGTCTTTGGGATTTTTTAGGGGGGGGGGCGCAAAATCGGTTGATCCGATAAACTTACGTTAGGAGCAAGTTTAATTAATGCAAACTCGCGTTAATTAGGTAAATTACACTACTTTAGACTACTTTAGGGGGATAACCCCTCCCCCCCCTCTGGATCCGCAACTGGATGGTTTATCATTTTTTTTCACGTCGTGATATTTATTTTCTCAGATTGTAGTTCCTGTGATACTTTAAAAGTCTAGTTACCTGTTTTGGCGGAGAGCCGAGATAAGACTAGTTTCGTTTTCAATCAATGTTTTCGTATGAAATGGGCAGACCTTTCCTGAACTTTAAAGAATAAACACCTCTGTTTGAAAATCTTTGCACTTTGTGAATTTAGATAGCGATAGGGGTTCCTGATTGAGACCAATTTTAGGACTTGGGTTCTAACGACTTCAAAACCTACTTGTAATTCCATTAAACATCTAAACTAATTATATATATATATATATATATATATATATATATATATATATATATATATATATATATATATATATATTATATATATATATATATATATATATATATATATATATATATATATATATATATATATATATATATATACATATATATATATATATATATATATATATATATATATATATCCAAAAAAAAATAGTTAAAAAAAAGTGCTACTACAAACAATATTTTTCTAATAGTAAAAGTCACGACTAAAATTTCTATATCATTCTCATTTTGAATTTGGAAAATCTTAAATGTGATTTTTTTTTATGTTGTAAGTATGTAAAATGTCATTCTAAGAGACGTAAACAAAAGTTGAAAAAATATATTATGTTAAAAAAAAATGGGGGGGGGGTCGGAGGGAGGGGGGTTGGAGGGGGGGTTAGCAGGTGGTTGGGGGGGGGGGTTTAGGGTTAGGAATTGGGAGGGGCAAGAAGTTGGGGGGAGGGGGTCCTTGGGGTTGGGGTAGGGGACCTTACAACACTGTTCAAATGGTAGTTGTGTATTATACCGGACACAGTTGAGAATCACCCATATATATATATATATATATATATATATATATATATATATATATAATATATATATATATATATATATATATATATATATATATATATATATATATATATATATAATATATATATATATATATATATATATATATATATATATATATATATATTATATATATATATATATATATATATATATATATATATATATATATATATATATATATATATATATATATATATATATATATATATATATATATATATATATATATATATATATATATATATATATATATATTATATATATATATATATATATATATATATATATATATATATATATCGGCACGTACAAACAGCTCCTCTGATTTGATCTGCCATCAGCGGTCCAATTACCCTGGAACACGTATTTTGGCAGAAACTTTCTCAAAATGGCTTTGAAACCAACTTGAGACTTCGAAACCTATTTTTCATTCCTAAAAACATCTAATAATAACATTGCACTACTAATTACCAATTTTCATGTATGTATTGGAATAAATTAATTTAAAATTAGTGTTCCAACGTTGAAGCCAAGTTTCGCGTTCAAGAAAGATCTGACTTGTCTACCCGTGAAAAGATCTAATGTCGCTTATGTTTATAGGTTCTCTGGAGCACTTGCACCTCGGTCCGGGTTTTTATAATGGGTGAGATAGAGAAAGATCATACTGCTCATTATATAAACTGTGGTCATGCTACTGCGCATATAGGATTTCTGGTCGTTTTGAGTTTCACATGTTCTTTAGACTATTTTAAACACAGTGCTATATCACAATTTCGACGAAATGCGTTTGAAAAAAGAGGGCTTCGGGAGGGGGGGGGGGCTAGGAGTCCTCCTATCACTTTTGATTTTTAAGTGAAACTAGAACTTTCAGCTTCAAATTGAAAGAGCTTTTCTGAATTTTGCACGGCCACCCTTTCCATAAAAACTCTGTATGACCCCGGGGCATAACTTACAGCCCCTATCCCCAGGCTCTGGGGGGTTGTGTCAACCCTGAAGGCCTTGTTATATGGTCTTTGGTTTTTTTTTGTAACAAAATGGCTATCTCAAAATTTCCATCTGTTACATTTGAGGAAAATTGGATAAGAGGGGGTGGCTAGTTGCCCTCAGACCACTTATGACTCTTAAAAAGGGCACTAGAACTTCTTATTTCCAATCCAAGGAGCCCTCTCTGAAGTTTTTGCGACCACCCCTTTCATCAAAACCTTATATGTAAACAAGGGCACCAAATGCAAATCATAGGCCTTGGCCGGAGGACTTTGGGGGGTGTCACCCACAAAAACATAATTACAGAACCTTCCAACTGAATTGAACAAAATGGCAATATCGAAATTTTTATTGGATAGGTTTTAGAGGAAATGCCTGAGGGGGTCTGGTTGCCCTCTAATCAATCTTGATTCTTAAAATGGGCATTAGAACTTTCATTTTCCAATTGAATGAGCTCCTTTCGATGTTTCTATGGCAACTCCTTCTATGCGAAGTGTCTTGGTCAGAAAAAAAAAAATAAATAAACAATAATACATTGTGGCCATATCGCTCTTTCCTTGAAAATTTTCAAACTGACGGAATTCATCCTGGGTGATTTGCTTTTTTTTTTATTCTAGAACATCAAGACTCCAAATTTTTTAGTTTTTTAACTTCTTAGTTTTAGTCGATAATGCTTGATAAATAGATCGATGTTTTTGCCTGACTATCGGAAGCCGGAAGCGAGTCTTAACGAAAAAAGTGCCTGCTTGCCTTTTATCTTGACTGTAGCGTAAAAGCAATGAGAAATAACATCGTTTATAGACGAAAGAATACAAACTTGCAAAGAATTTAAAGAATATTTGCAGATAGTTGTCTTCGGAAAAGAGCAAGCAGTTCCAAAAAATACGGTATAAAATGTGATATTTAGTAGAAAGTACGTAGTTAAGTAGATTTGGTGCTAGATAAATAGTTTCAGCACTACTTAGGTGCTAATGATATTTTATATATATATATATAAATATATATATATATATATATATATATATATATATATATATATATATATATATATATATATATATATATATTATATATATATATATATATATATATATATATATATATATATATATATATATATATATATATATATATATATATATATATATATATATATATATATATAATATATATATATATATATATATATATATATATATATATATATATATATATATATATATATACATGTATATATTTAGGAAAATATTCTTTTTTATATCATAAGTTTGAAAAATGTATCCCTTTTATGTCCCAAATTTCTAAAATATGTCCCTTATTTGCCCCATTATGTCATTGTGTCCCGAAACATAGGAGTATGTCCTTTGGACATAAAATATGTCCAGTTGGCAACCCTGTATATGATTCGATCACGCTGGAATACAGTGGAAAATTTGAGAGAATTAAAAAATTGTTTTCCACTCTGAAAAACCCGATTGAGACATTAGAGCTTCGGGTAGCTACTATGGAGGAAAAATTGGATGATTATGAACAGAAGCGTTTAGTTGATTTTTTTTTTTTTTTTTTGCGTGAAACAGGCCCCCGGAACTGACCTGGGCACTGCCGTGCTGGATATAACAAAGACAATGAGTGTTAATGTTCGTAGAGAACAGATGTTGTCCGTGAACCGTTTCAGACTACCAAACGCAACGTCAAATAACCAGACACCGTCGCCCGTTGCGCCAGTTCTCGTTAAATTTGCGACTAAAGATATGGCGCATAATGTTTTCAAAGCAAAATCAAAGCTCGCTAATTCAGGTATATTCATTACTGAATATCTTATAAAAGCAAAAAAATCGATTCTTGATGGTGCAAGAAACCAATATGGCGTAAAGGACGAGCGGACTGATCGTGGCCGTGTTTACAAGTGTGAGCAAGTTGATAATTATCCAAAACGCATACGTTCGCTTGTTGAAACCATTTAGTTTTTAGTCTATTTGTGATTTTGTGTTTTTTTTTTTTCTTATTTTTTTCTTTTCAGTATTTCAGTTCTAATTTCATAATTTTTTTTCTTTATTTTTCTTGGTGGGATGATGAAGTTTGTTTACTCTATATATATGTTGAATGATATTTCTTCACTGAAGAGATTTATGTGTAATCCAATTAAGCTGGGGGGTGGGTGGTACGTGTTGAATCCTAGGTTGCTGGTAATTTGAATTTGCCTGAACTTAGCTCCGGCACCAACCTCTCCTTGTGTGAGCGACTACTTCAGCATCAAAATAATCCAATTGATGTTCTTAGTTTAATAAATAATTCAATAGGTCAGTATAATAAATATACATCAAAACCAAATTTTTCAGTTGTTAGTAAGTATATTTCGAATTTAGATGAAGTTTCCAAACGAAATAGTAGTTTTTCTGCCCTTTAGCTAAATGTTCAAAGTCTTTGCTCTTCATGTCATGAGTTAAAACAAATAGTACGCAGTGGCCACCCCGATTTTACTGGTCTTTGTGAGACCTTCCTCGATTCGAAAATTGAACCTCTATTGCATCTCCCTGGGTATAAGATGGAGTATTTGAACAGTGGTAGGATTGCTAAAGGTGGCCTTGCTGCGTATGTTTCGGAATATCTTCAGTACTCGGTAAGACATGACCTATCAAGAAATGAAGAAGGGATTTTCGAATCCATTTGTATTGAAATTAAAACCCAAACTAAACCTCTGATTGTTGGTAATATATACCGGTCTCCTAATGGGTCTTTTCCCTCTTTCCTTCAGATTCTTAATGGGGTTTTGGGAGCAATTCATCAACATTCATGTGAACCTGTCATTATGGGTGACTTCAATATTAATTAGTGTGACCGGAGGTCATCTTCTTCCTTGGATTTTCTCTCAGCTATGCTTGCTTATGGCACATTACCTTCAGAATGTATTCCAACTCGCATAACTGATACTACTGCTTCTTTGCTTGATAATGTTTTTTCATCGTTGACTCTGGTGCAAAATTCTGTATTGATGAGTGATATCTCACGTCATTTACCTGTTTTTTCCGTGTATGATTTTTCTGACTCCCTACCTAGGAGGCTCCAGGGAGCTGGTTTTTTGTCTTTAAAATTTAATGATCAGGAGTTGACTCTTCTTAGATCGCGGTTGGCAGGTCATTCGTGGGGTATTTTGAAAATAAAACTGATGTAGATTCACTTTTTAATTCTTTTTATGACTCTTTGAAAGAAATTATATTGGATACTTGTTATGCATCCCAGTTGAATCCGGGATCGAAGAGAATAACCTCTTTGAATGCTTAGATGACCTCTGGACTCCTTAGGAGCTAGAGGAAAAAAATAACCTTTGGAAGGCTTACAGGTCCTCTAAGCCATCTTCGCGCGATTATCGACTTATTTTACGTTATTTTACTATAGCAAATTCTCTGCGTGCGGTAATACATTAAGAAAACATGGAAAGTAATCAATTCGATTATCAGGCCATCTTTTCGCCTCCCTTCTGTCCCTTCAATTGTTATGATTGAGGGTAAAACCGTAGATGGTGAGCTGAAAGTGCAAGACGCACTTACTTCTTACTTTGCCAATATCGGAAAAACTAGAGCCTTTTTTGTAAGTCCTTCTTCTCTAAATGATTTTAGGTCTTATGTTGGACCTCCTTGTCTTAAATCAAAGGCTTTGGAGCCTTTTTGTGAAGTTGAAATAACCAGAATTGTTAATCGTTTGAAGGGTTCTTCATCTTCTAGTCCGGACCGTATTTCTACTAAGGTTGTCAAGTTCATTCTTCCTGTCATCGTTTCTGCTCTTACGAGCCTTATCAATATGTCTTTTGAAAAGTGTGTATTCCCAAGTGTTTTAAAGCGTGATCGTGCTATTATACTTCTTAAAGGTGGATCACGGAATGACCCTGCTAGTTATCGTCCTATATCTCTATTATCAGTGTTTAGCAAAATTTTTGAAAAAGCTATTATTATCATTATTATTCATTGAAAACCTGTCTTATTACAAAAAAGAAATGACAGAGCATTATAAAAAAAAGAAAAAAAAAGAAGCAAAATATCACTATGCAACTATTACAATGTAACTAGTATAGAAGGAGTTGGTTCCAATCATGTTTTAACAACAAAAATGACGGAGCACAACAGAAGGGCACTATACTTTCTAGGACGATAGACAATTAGAAAACACAGAACAAATAATGAAGAGCACAGGCACTTGTAACAAAAATGAAAAAAATGAAGAAGAAGAGCTATGACAATGTATATAGATGTGGCTAGTGTAAAAGGAGTTGTTTCCAAGCGTGGTTTGAAATCTTTTGGTTGTGTTTTTCTATGAGCTTAACAACAGCTATAGTAGGATCTGCTATGTGAAGTTTACTGATGAACTTTGAATTGCGTGTCCAAAATGGATATCTCAGTAAATATTTTGCGAAACGGAAGAAGGTTGAACGGATTTTCAATTTACCAACGTGTTTAAGAACCTTCCAGAAGGGTGCAATATAGAGGATGTGGGGGATAGCAACAGTGTTGTATAGGGTTGACAGATAACGGCGATTAAAACGAAGCTTAGCAGACACTATGGAAGCTTATAAAGCTGATATGCGGCGTTTGATGTGTTCTGTTGAAAGATGACGAGTATGAGAAATTGTATTTCCAATGGGAATGCCAAGATAAACGATTTGGTCGGACGGGCGGATCTTTGAATTTCCAAGTACAATTTCATCAGGAAGTGGGCATTTCCAATTAAAAAGGACTACTTCAGTTTTTTCAGCGTTGAACTCAAGACCAGATTTTAAATACTTGGTTTGCAGTTTTTGAAATGTTTCAGGAATTTTGTCTAGAGTTCGGCTAAGGTTAAAATGTCATCAGCATAAGTGACTAAGGAGAAAGAACGCAGGAGATCTGACACTGATCTTGAGCCTCGAGGACGTTGTTATTGAAATAACAAGGTGAGACAATGGCACCTTGCCTTGCTCCTTTCTTAACTGGCACAGTTTTATCCTATGGCTTTGCCATTTCATCTTTCTCAAGGGCGATTTTAAGTCGGACTCGTAGCTTGGTATACATATCCCTTTGAGATCTGATGATAGCCGGACTTACTTCTCTTTTAGCAGCCCTTAAGAGCATAAGAGGATGGATCAGGGAGTCCAAGGCACGGCGAACATCGTGACTAGCCAAGGCGAGTGAGCTACATGAGAGAGAAGCATCAAGCAGTGAATTAGCAACAACCGCAAGGGCGTCCGCACAACCAATACCATGTTGAAAGTCAAATTGATGGGGAGGCGTGTAACATTTTTCTTTTAGCTCTTTTATGAACAGTAGCTCATAAAGCTTGCATAGGGTGGTTGATACAGTTATGGGTCTGAAAGATTTGCACTGACTGGAGGTTTTTCCTTTTTTTCGGAATAAGAGTAAGATCTCCCACACAGAATGTTGACGGAACCAAACCTTGAGTAAAAATCATTTGCAGTAACAGAGTGAGATGCTCTAAAAGCGCAGGACCATCACATTTGATATGTAGAGCGTGAATTCCATCTATGCCTCGTGACTGCTTTGGTTTAAGGCGCATAATAGCAACAGCAACAGACATTACAGATGTTTTTATGTAATCAGAATCAGGGAAAGCATGGAAAAATTGGTCAAGCTCTTCAACATATTTGTGTTCAAGTTGGGGGTCTGGTGGAGAAAATTCAGCCTGGTAAAAAGACTACCAATCAGACAAAGGAATATTGGCAGCGGAAAGGGAAATTTTGGGGGTTCTGGGACGGATAGATGACCAAAGGAAATGAGGATTATCTTTGATTTTTTTGTGCTGTCTGTTCTGTGATTTGCTTACGGTGATTCTGAAGCTCCTTAGCAAACTTCTTCTTGGTTGCAATGCGGATGGAATTAACAAGACCGGACCGTGGTTGGTCGCATTCAATCCATAGATGTAGCCAAAACTTTGCTGAATCATGTGATTGAGAGAGACTTTGATTTTCCCGCCACTTAGGAGCAGTTCCTCGATGCCGACGCTTCAATAGAATAGCACGAGATTCTGCATATTGTAAAGCGTGGCATATCTCTGCACAATAAATATCAATGAGGATACGTTTTTCCTCAGCGGGCAACAGTGAGTGCTTGATCAGCAGAGCAAAGGGTACCTTAATCTTGGAAAGGATTATAGAAATACTATCCCAAGACAATTCAGTGTTGATTGACGCCCAATTACGTACATACGACGGATTTGGTGTTTTTGGGTGATTGGTAGGTATATGAGAAGTTTTATTTGGTGAAAAAGAAAACGATACGAGCAGGCGATCAGATATTAAATAATCACAAAGAACCTTCGATTGTGAGATATCTAAAAATGGAGAAGCGACAACAAGGTCTATGTTGGATGTCGACGAGGAATTGTGAATGTATGTGAAATTTTTATCTTTGTCAACAACATTCAAATGATTATCAAATATTTCACCAACCAGAGAAGAACGGGCAGATGGAGCAGTTAGGTTACAGTCAAAATCTCTAACTGTTAGACATGAAGAATTACTAGAAATAATACTCTAAATACTTCTACATAGCTTGTCAGAGGCAAGAGCAAAAAGGTGCTCGGATGTATCATTATGGTAATCAGTGGGCAAATAAATATTATAGATAAACACATTATCAACTTTAACAATAAAAAAGTAATCACTGGATTCTATAAGCACTGAACGTAGAGCGGAATTCACGTAAGTCGCAAGACCTCCCGACAGTCTACCGCTAGCACTATTTCGCTTAGCTAGAGCTGCATAGCAGGTGAACTCTTCTTTAGTATCCAAAAGCCTAATGCTCAACTCACTTAAAAGATACTCTTGTAGGCAAATCACGCCATGTTTTGACACGAGCTCATCAAGAACTAAAGACTTTTAAACGAACCCACCGTTAATGTTTAGAGTTAAGCACCTCATACTGACATTATGGTCGACCATGAGCACTTTGACCACGAGGGTTAGGCTGAATCTTGTCTGGACAATTATTTGGGCATTTCACACTGTAACAGGTATGGCCAGCGGTCTTGCATGACACACAGAATACACTAGCGTTAGAACGGGCGGATATGTGGCTGGCAGAACCACATCTACCACAGAGAGCACTTGATTGGCAATTCACTGCTAGGTGCCCTACCTCGTGACACTTAAAGCATCGACGGGGAAGGAAGATAAATTGCTGGACAGGCAGACGTTCATAACCAATGCGCACTGATTCTTTTAGGAAGAAGTGAAGGTCGCTACGGGTCTCGAATTGCACTTTAAAGGTGCGGGTGGCGCCACACTGGCTTATCTTCGTGCTTTTGGGGATAAGTTGCTGAAGGCCGGAACAGTCTAAGGATTGGGCCGGAACAGTCTAAGCACTATAGCATACGATGGCTTTACGCTTTGCGAATTGCAAGTAGCAGAGGTTGACGCGTTGTTAACTTGTTCTGCATTCCAAAATTTCTCATTTAAGAGCGCGCGGGTTGTGACGTCAATAAATCCATCTAGCTTACGGGAAATCTCGCTTACTTTTGTAGCCACTGTAGCAGAAACAGCATCGCCAACAGCTGGAGTTTCACAGGGATTGAAAATAATGAAACGCGGTGTATTTTTCTTCTCTTTGGCGGCTGAGACGAGGAGCTTGCACATGATAATAACGTGTTCGTCGTCTTTGATATGACTGACGACTCGGCCTTGCGCATTAATTTCAGAATAAAGAAGTCTCTTTGCTGATAAAATCGCATTATGCGTGAAAAATTTCACGGCCGAGCTTACAATATTTTCACACCCTCAGAAAGTGATCGCGGAAGAAAATTCAACACAGCATTCAAAACGAGTTTTTCGCTCATGCTTGCCTTTCAGTAATTAAGCGTAATCCAAGAATCACAGTCCAGAGGTGGTCCAAGAATATACGTCACAAAACAGCAGGAGAGATGCAATCGGAAGGTATTACGTGTGCACTGAATGAATGCTGATACCGGTTTAACCCCCATTAAACAAGGGAAGTGTCAGCCCCCGTTCAGCCTTATCCCCGCAGTTTAAGGCAGACTCTCCCGGCAGGTAAAACGGAACTTGCCAAGGGTTTACTGCCCCTCTTCTGCTTGTCAATTAGGGTTACATAAAAAACAGCCTGGCACACTATATATATAAATGTTCAGAAATTAGGTCAGTACAAATATTTCAGGATAATACGTCACTAATTCCTATTGCGAAATTTTTATTTTCTTCCCTACAACTTACTGAATTATAATGTCCATATAATATCCAATTTTGATGTTGACACTTTGAACTCACGAGAGATACTGATTCTAAACATTTTTTTCATGATTCCCAGTTTGGTTTTAGGGCAAAGCACTCAACTGAGCATGCATGTGTCAATCTTCTGAATTATATAAATACATCTCTTGATCAGATACCTGCTGCTCTTTTTCTCGATTTACGAAAAGCATTTAATTCAATAACACACAAGATTCTTCTTTGTAAACTATCCCATATTGGAATACGAGGGAGTACTTATTCTTGGTTTCTATCATATATATCTGGTCGAGTTATCTCGGTTGATCCTCTCTTTCCCAACCCGTCTGAAATAGAGTTTGGTGTTCCACAAGGACCTGTGATAAGGCCGATACTCTTTTTAATTTATGTTAATGACCTTATAAATGCGGTTAAAAATCTAAAACCTACCACTTGCTGTTGTAAACCTGCAACTGTCACTATTTGTGACAAGAGTTCGTCCTTCTCTGATACACTTATAGCTTTTGCGGATGACAGTAGTCTTGGCACAGCCGGTATAACTGAGTCTGATCTGAGTTCAAACATGATTGCCCTTTTTGAAAGAGTTACTCAGTGGTTTGATGTTAATTATCTTGCCTTAAATGCTGGAAAGTCATGTTATTTTTTATTTTCTCAAGAATTTCAAGGGCTTGTTCTTGTTTAAATGAAATGCATGTATCGAGGGGTATCCTTAATAAGTCTAAGGACCGTTGCGTTCGATTCCTAGGCATCTTGCTTGATGAAAATCTCTCCTTCAAGCCTAATATTGACCTCATTAAAATGAAAGTCTGCAGAAGCTTGGGGGTTCTTAAAAAATTGTTCCAGGGTGAATTCTTAGACTCCTATTCTACAGCCTAGTTCAGCCTTATGTTTCATACTGTTCTATTACTTGGATGCCAACTTTTCCCTCGAAACTGAAGCCCAAATCAAAACTATATGATAAAGCAAGGGCTCTTGAACAGGATACTAATTGTTCCCTACTTAAACCCTTGCTTGACTTGAGATCTCTCTATTTTCTGTCTTGTGCTTCTTATAATTTTTTTTTTCGGTTACATGGCCAGCTTCCTGCTGCCCTATTTAATAATATACTTTTTATTTCCGAGCAATTGACTCATTTTTTCCGCACTTCCAATAATTTACAAATACCTTATACTCCATCAATAGGGTCTGACTTTAACCCTCTGATAGCTTGTAACATGACTTGGAACACTCTCCCAGATTCTGCACGGGGCTGCCACTCGTTTGGTATCTTCAAAAAGTATGTTAGAGATTTTCTTGCAAATATTTTTTTTTCCCCAGTTCTCTGATGAGTTGATGTCTCCGGATTGGTTCTGTACTTTATTTGTGTGGATGGAATCATGTATTACTCCCTTGCCTAGATCGCCTAGCTTTTTTTTTTTGGGGGGGGGGTATTGTTTGGTTTGGCGATGTGAATTTTTTATTTAAAAAATGTTTGATGAATGTATTTGTTTAGTTTTTTTTTTTCGTTTCTCCCCTGTTTTCTTCCTAGCCATTGAGCCTTACGGGGGAGAATATGTTGAACTATTTGTTATTTTTATGAGTAATTTACCGTTGATTTTGGTATTCAGTGATATATTTGTTGATTTTTCTTTTTTCAATAAATACAAAAAATTCAAATTATTGTATGTGCTTTTCATTATGAATAATTCTTATAAATGATTCTTCAATGTTTAAAGGCCAAGTTTAATTCAATGTTTGATGTGTCTTTAAAGGCCAAGGAGCCTTTAGAAGTGTACCATTGTACTGTATGTGTATTTCACTATGAATAAATCTTATCTTATAACAATTGACTTCATCCGAAAACATGTCACAGGCAGGAAATCAGGAGAATAGTGGGCTCAAAGGCCTTTGCCCAGGCTCCAGGAAAATCCTCTGATATCACTTCCTAAAAGGAGAACGACCTCACAGGTTGGAACTGTCTGCCTTGGTTCCTAGAACAGTTTTAATTAATATGCTTCAAGGGAGTAAGAAAAAGCCGAGCACCATAGGTCAGACTAGGATCAATATAACAAAGAATCCTCTGAAATCTTAGTAGAGTTTTAGAAGGAAGCCAAAACAAAAGCCTTCAGGGGGTGTCACGGGTATCTTCATAATTCAAAATGACTCCCTATAAAATATTGAATGTTTAGAACCTTCGGGGAAAAAGAAGAGTTTTTAATCATAGGCAGCGCGCCAGCGCTGCCTAAGTAAAGAACGATGTGGGCACAATGTGTTTTTTTTTTGATTCTCCATACCCGGGCACTTCGTATCGAAGCAGTCGTCGTAGAAACTTCGAAAAGGCTTCATTCGATTGGAAATTGGAGTGGCAAGTGCCCTTCTTAATAGTCGAAAGTAATTGGAGGGCAATTAGCCCCTCCCCCCCCACGCCCATCATTCCCCAAAATAGATCCAATCAAAATTTTGAGATAGCCATTTTGTTCAGCGTAGTTGATTTCCACATAGAAAATATGTTTTTGAGGAGGACACTGCCCCACAACCCTCAGGGCAAGGGTTTTAAGTTATGCCCTGGGGGCATATAAGGTTTTTATAGAAGGCGTTGTCGTAGAAACTTCAAAACAGGCTCATTCGATTGGAAATTCAAAGGGCTAGTACCCTTTTTAATAGTCGAAAGAAATTGGAGGGCAATTAGCCCCCCCCCCCGCCCATCATTCCCCCAAATACATCCGATTAAAATTTTGAGATAGCTATTTTGTTCGGCGTAGTTGATTTCCAGATAGAAAATATGTTTTTGAGGGGGACACTCCCCCACAACCCTCAGGGCAAGGATTTTAAGTTATGCCCTGGGGGCATATAAGGTTTTTATAGAAGGCGTTGTCGTAGAAACTTCAAAACAGGCTCATTCGATTGGAAATTCAAAGGGCTAGTACCCTTTTTAATATTCGAAAGTGATTGGAGGGCAACTAGCCCCCCCCCCCCCCCCGACGCCCATCATTCCCCCAAACACATCCAATCAAAATTTTTAGATAGCCATTCTGTTCAGCGTAGATGATTTTAAAGATATAAAATATGTTTTTGAGGAGGACAATCCCCCAAAACCCTCAGGGCAAGGGTTTTAAGTAATGCCCTGGGGGCATATAAGGTTTTTATAGAAGGCGTTGTCGTAGAAACTTCAAAACAGGCTCATTCGATTGGAAATTCAAAGGTCTAGTACCCTTTTTAATAGTCGAAAGTGATTGGAGGGCAACTAGCCCCCCCCCCCCCCCTCCACGCCCATCATTCTCCCAAACACATCCAATCAAAATTTTGAGATAGCCATTTTGTTCAGCGTACTTGATTTCCACATAGAAAATATGTTTTTGAGAAGGACACTCCCCCACAACCATCAGGGCAAGGGTTTTAAGTTATGCCCTGGGGGCATATAAGGTTTTTATAGAAGGCGTTGTCGTAGAAACTTCAAAAAATGCTCATTCGATTGGAAATTCAAAGAGCTAGTGCCCTTTTTTAATAGTCGAAAGTGATTGGAGGGCAGCTAGCCCCCCCATGCCCATCATTTCCTCAAACACATCTAATCAAAATTTTGAGATATCCATTTTGTTCAGCGTAGTTGATTTCAAAATAGAAAATTCGTTTCTGAGGAGGACACTCCCCCACAACCCTCAGGGCAAGGGTTTAAAGTTATGCCCTAGGGGCATATAAGGTTTTTTATAAAAGGTGTTGTCGTAGAAACTTCCAAAAAAGCTCATTCGATTGGGAATTCAAAGGGCTAGTGCCCTTTTTAATAGTCGAAAGTTATTGGAAGGCAACTAACCCCCCCCCCCTCACACCCATCATTCCCCCAAACACATCCAATAAAAATTTGGGATAGCCATTTTGTTCAGCGTAGTTGATTTCCAGATAGAAAACATATATTTGAGGAGGACACTCCCCCACAACCTTCAGGGCAAGGATTATAAGTTAAGCCCCGGGGGCATATAAGGTTTTTATTGAAATCTTTGTCGCAGAAACTTGAAAAAGGGCTCATTCGATTTGAAATTCAAAGGGCTAGTACCTTTTTTAATAGTCGAAAGTTATTTGAGGGCAACTAACCCCCCTCTCATGCCCACCTTTTCCCAAAACACATCCAATTAAAATTTTTAAATAGCCATTTTATTCAATGTAGTTGAAAGTTTTGGAAATTGGGTCTTTAAGGATGACAACCCCTCCCCCAACAGCCCTCAGGGCAAGGGTTGTAAGTTATGCCCTGGGGGAATATAAAGTTTTTACTGAAAGCGCTGTCGTAGAAACTTCAAAAGGGCTCATTCAATTGGATATTGAATGAGCCCAAATTCCTCTCTCAATTTAGCACTTGTTCACGGATGCCAACCGTCTCCAATCACTTTTCAAATAGTATCTATTCATTGCCTCAGCTCAGTCCAGCAATCTGAGAAAAATTACAACTTTTTCAAGTTTTGGGTCACTTGCTTGAGACTCTGGGCAGGTGGGCACCTCCAAAAATTGTCCTAAATTCCTGTCTCGTCTTAGACCTTATTCACGGATGCCTAAAGCCGTGAACGGTTAGACTGTTTCCCTAGCGGTAACCATGCGCTACACACATACCAACAATATTTTTATCATTTTCACATGGGGTCCCAATCTAGCCCACATTTGCCACTTCCATCATAAAGGAACGCCTGACTAGAGTGTCAGGCATGTTGATCAAGAATTTAAAAGTGCCCCCGAAAGAGTTTTGAGTAAGTAAAGCTTCCTCGCAAACAATTTTGAGGTTTGATGAGAGATTAACCCGTTTTATTGCTTCTGGTGCTTGTCTTGTTGAGCTAGGATTCTAATCGGTTCCATTGTAACTGAACCCCCGTGTAACTGAACCCCCATGTAACTGAACCCCCGCGCAACTGAACCCCCGTGCAACTGAACCCCCCGTGCAACTGAACCCCCGTGCAACTGAACCCTCGTGCTACTGAACCCTCATGCAACTGAAACCCCTTTAACTGAACACTCGTGCAACTCAACCCCATTTAACTAAACCCCCGTGTAACTGAACCCCCATGCAACTGAAACCCGTATAACCGAACCCCCGTGCAACTGAACCCCCGTGCAACTGAACCCTCGTGCTACTGAGTCCTCATGCAACTGAACCCCAATTAACTGAACCCTCGTGCAACTCAACCCCCGTGCAACTCAACCCCATTTAACTAAACCCCCGTGTAACTGAACCCCCATGTAACTGTAACTGTGTGTAACCATGTAACCATGTTACTGTGTGTTAACAGAACACAACTGATGAGCGAAAAGTGATGAAAGAGAGGGGTAATACCGAACTCTCAGCCACTATTCTTGGGAGACATCTGACAGCTTATAAGTGACCATGGAATTCCTGTGTTGTTTTATAGTCACTTTTCTGTGAATAGGCAGCGTGGCGGCAGAGTGCACCTGGCGACGATAATCGCATCAGTCCAGTTTTTGTCAGGAAAAAATTACTCAGTGATCATTTATTGCTCCCGCTAGCATTATGAGTTTCTAGGTCAGGGCCTAGGGACCTAGTGGTAAATCCAGGCCTGATCGTGCACATATTTCCTTTTGGTGAATTGACTTTCCCTTTAAGCACTCTCTGAAAGTTCCAACTTAATACACAAATCCCTTTTTGAGATATGTCATTTTGAAAATCTGCATGCACATAGTGTCTTTTGGTTTAGTTCAAGTTCCACCTCAAATACCTCATTCTGTCAAATTTTCAACTTGATATGCGTAGCCTTAATAGTGCTAGTTTAACAGTAGCAGAGGTCGTAGTAGGAGCAGTAGAAGTAATAATAGTGTTGAATTAGTAGTAGTAGTAGGAGTATTAATAGCAGTAGTAGCAGGTAGATGCCCCAGAAGTTTCATCTTGATACGCCAAGCTGTTCCAAAAAAAAATGCTGATACACCTGTATCAGCAATCTATATGTTATTGCAAGTTACCAATTGTTAAAATTTAAGGTTTTTATAGAAGGGATGATCGTAAAAACTTTGAAGTAGGCTCATTCGATTGGAAATTGAAAGTTCAAGTTCAAGTTCAATTTCGAAGAATGAAAGGTAATCACAGGACAATCAGCCTTTCCCTCTTAACTAACACCCCCCCCCCCCCAAATATATCCGATCAAAATAAAAATAAACATTTTGTTCAAAATAGTCTGAAGATCAAATAACCATGCCTTTGGGGTTAACAACCCCACCAGCAGCATCTGGGGCAAGGGCGGTAAGTTAAGCTAGTTGCTCATTTCTAACAAATAAGGTTTTTATAGAAAAATTTTTGTATGAACTTTGGGGGGGGGGGGGGCTCATTCGCTTGGAAATCAAAATTTCCAGTGTACTTTTTCAGAGTTAAAAGTGATCAGAGGGCTTCCACCCCACCCTATTTTTCCCCCAAATACATCCGATCTAAATTTTGGGATGGCCATTTTATTTAAAACAGTTTAAAGGTTAAATAACTATACCATAGTTAAATAACTATGGTTCATAGCCCTATTGTGTTTTACCCAATGTAAGTACGGTGGTTGAGTTGCACGAAGGTTCAGTTGCACGGGGGTTCGGTTATACGGGGGTTCAGTTACATAGGGGTTCAGTTACATGGGGGTTCAGTTACACGGGGGTTTAGTTAAATGGGGTTGAGTTGCACGAGGGTTCAGTTAAAGGGGGTTCAGTTGCATGAGGGTTTAGTAGCACGAGGGTTCAGTTGCACGGGGGTTCACTTGCACGGGGGTTCGGTTATACGAGGGGTTCAGTTGCACGGTGGTTCAGTTACACGATGGTTCAGTTACACGGGGGTTCAGTTACAGGGGTTCAGTTATACGGGGGTTCAGTGACACGCACACCATTCTAATCTATTCAAAGATTAGAATGCTTAATTTTGTCTAAAACAAATGCTTAAGCCAATTTGTTTTGCTGCGAATTTTCGAAATATATAAAACATATAGGGGCTACAGTTATATGTTCCAAATTTGCCCCCCTGTCATACACTGACTTGTAAAACTGGCTGGGCAGCCCTGTGTAGCTCATACACAAGAGCTTAGAATATTTAGTATCTTATCATTTAGAATGAGATTCCTTTCTTGAACGACATTTTTCTGTTATTGTCTTCTGAGAATTCTCATAAGTACTAAAATGTTTCTTTGATTTGTCTTCTTTGTGATAATATTCCCGATATTGCAAGGGAAAGACTGAACGAAGAGCCATATATTTTATCAAAAATTTTCCACCGCTGATAAGCGACAAGAGGGGGGCACTTTCTTATTTCAATTTATGTGATTTACATTGGGACTATGAAGAAGTAAACGCTACCAAAAGCGACCTTTAAGGTCCATTGACACTGATAATCTGCAAACGCCGTGATTCAGCTGACGTTAATTTTTGGAATAGACTCCAAATCCGTTCACAAGTAATTTTTAGCTTGCATGCAAAATTGGATTCAGCTAAAAACCGAAGTTTCCCTTATTTGAACTTAGCCAAGGCTAACTATACTACTACTACTAACCCCTCACCGCAGTACCAAGCCGCCTGAGACCAACACAGCTACGCAAACTCATCCTCCATCTCAATCTATTCACAGCTTCCCTCTTTACACCCACCCAGGAAGTTCCCAATTCCCTTAAATATTTCTTTATGACATCCTCCCACCCCAACGACGGACGAATTGCTTTCCGTTTAGCCCTTGACGGTTGGCAAAAAAGGACAATCTTCGGCCATCTGACATCCCTCATTCGCAGAACTTGCCCAAGCCATCTCAACCTTTCTCTCGTTATAGCCCTAGAAAGCGGGATAGAACAACATTCTTCGTACAGTCTTCTGTAATCCGTAGGCAATTTCTCTGTAAAACATCTAGCAAATCTGCATCTGCTGCGAGGGGCTAATAACTGACCGTCGCAGGTGTCCCTTCCTTCGTGCCTCCGGCTGTGCCTCCGTGCCTCCGGCATGCCTCCGAGACACCCGGCCTCGTTGCTTGTTCAAAAATTAGGGATTTTTTTAGACTTAACAGGGATTCGCACGAGAAGCTGGCAACACTGATTCTCGCCGTTGTTTCAAATTATTCTGATGTAATTTTGCTGATATGGAGGGCCCAGATCAAGAGGAACCAAATTTTAGGTAAGCCAAGCATAGGTATAGAGTTAGGGCAAGTGATAGTTTTTTTTGTGTGGGGGTGGGGGGGTCCAGCCTGCTTAAATAATAGGCTATACCATGCTGTGTAAATATAGGCTAGGCCTAGAGGAAGGGTATCTAAATACAGGGTGATTTTGGTGCTCCAGCTGTTTGTTATTACCAAATAACACTTTCTTGAAAAAAAAAAAAAATGGGCATGGTCTAGCGATATATCTTGGAATTAGGAGAGAGGGAGTTATACTGAATGAACTCCCATTAGGTAGAAAATTTTTGAGCGTAATGAATTAAGATATTTTTTTTATTATAATGTTCAGTTCGGATAAGAAATCTTTCAAAAAATTGCCGAAATTAGCGATACCAACCACTGGCGAAAATAGAAGATGAAAATCATCACAATAAACCTGAAAAATCGAAATTTGTCTCAACTTTATACGAGAAACTTAATATTGTGGCCTACGTCATGGATGCCGGCAAGGAAGGGCAGGGGGGGGGCATTCCCCCCTAGAAATTTGGGATTATAAAGTAATTATAAGGAAAGCAAAGGAAAAGCAGAATAGGTAAAAACCATGGAAAAAATGTTTGTTGCCCCATTGTTGGATGCCTGCCAGTGGATTCTGACCCACAATAAGGAAAATGTAAGTTCTAATTTGTGACTGAGTAACTCCTAACCAGTTTTCCACAAATGTTTTTTCTATATGATTTGGTTGGAACAAAAAAAAAAAAAAAAAAAAAAAAAAAAAAAAAAAAACATTCTCCATAGTAATGAATGGTAAGTAAATAACGATCCTTGTCAATAACAAAAGTATAAGAGCCTAACTATTGATAACATTCAGTCTAAGAATCAGCTTTTTATGGAGATCTTAAATATGTTTTTGTTTATTAGCAATTAGTGCAATTGTTAGAACACAAGAAAGTTTGTATAATTATAGAAAACACAAGGAAAATAACTTAATAAGGGGTAATTTTGGTAAGAATATGCCATCAACATTTGCTTGCATTTGAAGATTTGCCAGTGATTGCTCACTGTGTGAAACACCAAGTTAAGAAAAATTGGGTTAGTGAGCCTGTGACGAACATAAAGAATAATAGGTTTTGTCTTGTCAAGACTTCTGACGGCTCCATAACACCAATAAAAAAAATCCACGCTGTTGTGGCTTCTGAGGGAAAGCTCTGAGAAGCTGAGTAGTGACCGATTAAAACGGGTGATGGTCCAGGGCCGACGAGTAGGACTACGTGAGTCGCCACAAACCAATGCAGAGGTCAGTGTGAAATCGGAATTGCGTATCGGTGAATGGTGCGTTTACACACCGGTTGGCAGGGGAAAGAGAGTAATAGTTGGGCGGGTCAAACAGTTTGGCTACTTATCTGGGCGAAGATGCCACTCTGTTGACACGCAGAATATGGCGATGCCGTTCCCTGACGACATAGGAATTCTGTGCCAGGGGTTCCGGCTGAATGTTGATCTCACATTAACTGCCGCATTTGTAGACCAGGGTTACTGTGACTCCAGCCTGTATATCATGCATTCAGCAGAACCCGTTTCTATGGAAGTCGGCACCAACGTTGTCTTTTGCTTTGACTCAGACGTCTTCACAAAGCTGAATTCATTTATCCAGAAGAAAGGGTTCCACTTTTTTGATGTCTCGTCAGCATCGCAATCATCATGTTAAAAATGGCACCTAAACCCAAAACTGACCTCAAGACCATAACCACCACCATCACCATGTTCAGTGTGTCAACAAAAGGAATTTTGTCTAACATTTATCAGAGGTAGTTGTTATTTTTTTCCCTCCCCTCCTCCTCTCCACTCGGTGATATTTTAATACAAAAACATCTAAATCTTACAACTTTATACATTATCATATCACCTAAACTTAAAAAAAAAAAAAATTATTATATACCAGTCAATGTATTAGTGGACATGAAGGCCCACTACCATTTAACTTTTTTCTTGCCAAATATCTATCGCTCCCCCCGTTCCAGGGTGTCCTTCCCCCTCTAGGAGACGCTTTTCTGGTGGCGTTTTTACTTCAATTTCTTCAAATTCATATCCTTCAATTTTCACTAATACGAATTCAAATTTTAAAGGTGGTCTTCCAAAAGGCTTACTCTTACAACTTTAAAATTTTTTAACGCAAAAAAAAAACTATTTGCTCTCCCGTAGACTGGGCGTCCTCCGTCCACAAGAAACCCATTTTTGCCGTGGCATTTTTTTCCTTCTTTTTTTTTCTTTTTTTTCAGCCCTTTTTACGACCAATCTTAATCAACAAAAAAAAAAAAAATACAACCAACCCATCAACAAAAAACCAAAAATAACCGACGTGCATGAGGGCACAGAACTGAACAGAATCTTGAACCATGTCTCCTACGGACGAGGAGGCCACCCACGGCTGGGCTGGTCCTTCCAGCTCAAGTGCGTGTGCCCCTCGTCCCCCATTTGCTTGAGTTCTTGATATAATTTTATGAGTCTCAAATGCATTCCAAGATCTAGGGCAGCGGAAGCGATGAATACCATCGGAAAACTTGTTATGCTCAGTAGAAGACTTAGTAGTATAGGACTTAGTGTTTATACTTGTGCTAACCGAGCTTAGTTTGATTTACTGAAGCTCATTTGTCCAGTTTCTTAGGGTTGTCATTTGAGCTGTGATTATCGAGATGATTACTGAAACGTACCAATAAATATCTGAGAAACTAGTTATTTTTTTTAGTTGGTTGCTTTACTTAGCGCTTTTTACTAATAACTCGGTAATAACAGTTTTTCTGACTGTTGCTTTACAGTTTTCTCTTCAAATACCCAAAGGCCTGTGTTTAATACCAAGAAAGTTGGATTCTAAGTACATTCGGGAAAAAGGGATTTGTGTGCCTTCCAGATTCTTTCGTGTCAAAGCAGCAGATTCCTTTTTTTTTTGGTACAATTAAGAATCCGAGATCCAAGGGTGCGTCTTGGCACAGCCACTAAACAGAAAAGCAGGTATGATAAAAGGGAAAGGGACGTGTGAAGACGTGATAAAAGGCAACTTTTACCGCTGGTCAAGTCATATTGAATAGGGCTGCGAAGCGTAACGTCAATTCTTGGGCGGGAAATTCAAATAAGGATGAAACGTGGATGCGTAGACACGTTTTTTTCGGAACTTTGCCGAATTGTTTTGGCCTAAAATATTTGACGTAGATCCTACTAATCCACCAGAACGTTTTCACGTCAAAATAATACTAGGAATATTGACAATCAGATGTTAGTTACAACTAAAAACCACGTTTCACGGTACTTTGAATTTCGCACCTTGCTTTTTACGTCATCACCGCGCAGCCCTATGTTGTATAACTTAAAAACCGTGTTCCGGGATTTTTTTGAAATTTCGGGATTTTTTCTGAAGAAAAATCGGAATTTTATTTTTGAGCCGGTGGCAACTATGCATGTCTAATAGGAAAAAGTGACACCATCAGTGCCATCGTAGGGTTACCTAGTTTTTGCATGAATATCAACAACTTGCAGTCCTCCGTTCTTCTTCTTTAGGTACATATCAGTTGTTTTCAGTCTTGGGGGTTCTTTTCCTTGCCAAATAAACCCGTAAATGATTTTTTCCAAGTTTTAAAAGATCGCTTTTGAAGGTGCTGAAATATTCGACAGATACCGAATAACAGGCAAGCTGTACATATTTACATGTTGCGCCCTTTGGAATATGCCTCCGGCGTGCCTCATGCCTCCAGGTGTCCCTCAAAATGCCCAGTTGTTACCCTTCGATCTGCTGTTCGGAGCGCCCATGCTTCAGAACCATATTTGACCACTGTCATCACTGTAGCTTCCAATATTCTAATATCGGTTTGCAAACTTATCTTCCTATTCTTCAAAATTTTTCAACTGGGAAAAAAAAACAAAAAAACCCTGAGCCTTGGCTATTCTACTTTTAACATCTTCACTGCTCCCACCGTCTTTACTAATAATACTAACAAGGTAAGTTAAGCTGTCCACCTGATCAATCTTGTCGTTACCCAACGTAACCTTTTCATCTTCACTTATTCCTAGCCTTAGCGACTTAGTCTTCTTAACATTAATTTTTAAACCTATTTCAGCACCCTGAACTCACCAAAACCTCTAAAAGTTCATTCATTTTGCTCAAACTTTTATCTAGGATGCTTAAATCGTCAGCACAATCTAAGTCCAGGAAAGTTTTTCCTCCCCATTTGATTCCATGTTCTCCCATTGCCTTTCCTGTGCTCCTTAAGACAAAAGCCATCAAAATGATCCATATAAAGGGGGATAGAACACAACCCTGCTTAATTCCTGATTTAATGCGAAACCAGCTGCTAACCTCATTTCCTACCTTAATCCCAGCAGTGTTATTCTCTTACATAGCCCTTATCGCTTTAATGTGTTTATCTGGTATACCATACAAGGATCATACCATCGCAAAAGCTCTTCTATCAACAGAATCAAACCTTTGCTCATATTCTATAAAACTACGGATCAAATGCGTTAGACAACTCAGGCACTTCTCAATTATTAACCTAAGAATGAAAATTTGGTCGATACATCCTCTACCCTTTCTAAAACCGCACTGTTCTTATCTTATCACTTTTTCTACAGCGTCTCTCAGTCTAAAAAGTATCATATTACTAAGAAATTTTTACCTACAGAGGTCAGGCTAATGCCTCGATAATTACCACATTCGCCCTTATCACTTTCCTTATATAGTGGTTTAATAAGGGTTTTCCTAAAATCGCTAGGTACTTCCCCTTTTTCAAAAATCATATTTATAATCTTCAGTAACTTATTTTTAACCTCAGAGCCACCATATTTAAGAAACTCATTTATCACAGTATCAACACCTGAGGCCTTATTATTTTTTAATCCTTTTAGAACTGTCGCTACTTGTTCCTCACAAAACAAATCTTCCTTCACATCCAAGGTATCACAAACTTTTTCATTTCCCCCTATATCTTTACCTGCATCTCTATCTCGTTTTAGCACATTGTCAAAATGTTCTACCCATCTCTCTTTAACTCTTTCCTTATCACTAACTGAGGGTCCGTTCCTATCTTCAAGTGGGACAAGTCCGGACTGACAACCCCCTCTCAATTTATAAGTATGCCAGTACAAAATTTTACTATTATGCCGTTTAGATGCATCTTCCAGATCCTCGGCAATTTTATCCATGGCCTCCACTTCACACCTCCTTAGTTCATATTTTAATGCTTTCTCCACTTTCTTTCCATTCCTTTTGTTTTCATATGATCTATCACTCAGATAATTCTCTTACCAACATCATAATTCCCAGGAGGCAGTTATCCTTCCGGAATTTCAGCTTTAGATTAGCCCTAGACACTACTAGATAGTGATCTTTACTTTGAACATCAATAACAGCACTCATAAACACCCTAGTATCTTATATTGATCCTGCCAATCTTTGGTTTACAATAACATAATCAATAAGATTTGCTGTCTTACCATCACGTGAATACCACGTTAACTTATGAGCCATTTTATGACCAAACACCGTATTGGTTATAACTAGATTGTTATACCTACAAAATTGCATCAGTCTGTAGCCATTACTGTTTTCCTTTCCTACGCCAAATTTACCTAGTCTAGGATACCACCTACCCCATTTCTACCCACCTGGGCATTAAAATCTCCTAATAAAAACACCATATTTCTACCTGGGATCCCGTCTATTTGTTCCTTTAACTGTAAGTAAAATGCATCTGAGTTACCAGTATCTCCATCAGTCGGTTCTACAGGGGCATATACTACTATAACTGAAACCATGAACTTTTTAGTCATAAAATGACCGATTATTATTTTATTATTAATACCTTCCCAGCCTAAACAAGACTTAGCAACTTCTTCATTCATCACGAGCCCTACTCCCTGTCCATATACCCCATCCTCCCTGCCTGAGTAAATAAATTCTATATCATTTAATTTCATGCTTCCTACCCCTGGGATATGAGCTTCTGATTCTTCTAATAAGTCCGATTCGAATCGTCTGAATTCGTCAGTCAAAATGTCGATACGATAGTTGTTTTTTACTGAATGTTCAAGTCAAGCTTAAAACGAACAAAAATTTGCCACCAACAGGAGTTTGGCTACTATTCCCTAATAGTCCCAATTCTCCAAATTTCATTCCCCCAAATTTTATTTCTTCAAATTTTATTTCCTGTGCTTAATTCATGACAAGTTATCCACCCCCCCCCTCCCCCGAGCACCAAAATAAAAAATCATCATAATTCGGTCTGTACAACAAAGTCCATGGAGGCGGTCTTGTCTAGGGACGAAGTTTTTTTTTTTTAATAAGTATCTTCTCCTTCCCCCTCCCCCAAGTGTAAAAGTTCTAAAGCTTATTGCCAAATGTGAATATTTGTCGTTTAATAATATATTTGGTACAGGTGACTTAAACTGCTGTCTTTTGTTATTCCCCGTGTTTCTAGTCTCAGGTGGATTGGGATTTCGGCATGTGATTCAGTTTCAGCTCTGCGGCGAAAAACTGTATCTGATATTAAAGATGAATTAAAAATGGGTTATGCTAAGATAGTTGCAAATCGTGGTTGTTATAATAGGCACGGTCTTCTTTATTTGCGATCGATTATTTGAAAAATAATCGATCGGTTTGGTGCAACCGATATTATGCGTGCCCTGCACTATCATCAACATGTAATTACTTCTGTGCGTGCTTAAGGCTGGGCCCTCATCATCGCCTAATTCCGTTGCTTAGTGCTGTTTGATATTTTTATGTATTTGTCATATTTGTTTATTTGTTGTTTATTTGTCATTTTTGTAGCGAATTTTTCTTTCTTTCCTTTCTTTACTACTCCACTATTTTTCCATTGTAATTGGGTTATAAATAAATCATCATCATCATATTAAATATTTATGTATATATATATTTATACATTATATAAATATATATATATATATATATATATATATATATATATATATATATATATATATATATATATATATATATATAATATATATATATATATATATATATATATATATATATATATATTTAAAATATGTATATATATATATACATATATATATTTAATATATATATATACATATATATATATATATATATATATATATATATATATATATAGTACATATATATATATATATATAGTACATATATATATATATAATATATATATATATATATATATATATATATATATATATATATATATATATATATATATATATATATATATATATATATAGTACATATATATATATATATATATATATATAATATATATATATATATATATATATATATATATATATATATGGTACATATATATATATATATATATATATATATATATATATATATATATATATATATATATATATATATATATATATATATATATATATTATATATATATATATATATATATATATATATATATATATATATATATATAGATATATATATATATATATATATATATATATATATATATATATATATATATATATATATGATAACCATCTAATTAAGCAGAAATATTTTAATATGAAATAAAACATTTGTAACGCAAAAAAATTACAAGATGCAAAGTTTGGAAATAACACTTGTTATTAATATAAAAGTACACATCCTGGGGTGTATGGGCTTGAAAGGAAATTGCTCAATAACCACTTTCCTGGCTAAGTACGTAAATTGGCCGGATTAATTCGGTTTAAATTTGATATATAAACTGAGATTTTTGGGACCGAGGGTCACTAAACTATTTTCCGGGGTAACCTCTGTCCGTTTGATTTTTAGAAATACCTTGAAATACCGTTGGAATATTGTAAGTGTTCAAGTATTTTATTGTATAGTACTTTATCGTAGACTGCTTATAATTGTTGATTACCTAGGACGAGGAGTCCTCATGGCATGCATATATATATATATATATATATATATATATATATATAATATATATATATATATATATATATATATATATATATATATATATATATATATATATTATATATATATATATATATATATATATATATATATATACATGTATATATATATATATATATATATATATATATATATATATATATATATATATATATATATATATATATATATATATATATATATATATATACATATATATATATATATATTTATATATATACTCGTATATATATATATATATATATATATATTTATATATATAAATATATATATATATACACATATATATATATATATATATATATATATATATATATATATATATATATATATATATATATATATATATATATATATATATATATATATATATATATATATATATATATATATATATATATTTATATATGCATATATATATATTTATATATATACTCGTATATATATATATTTATATATATATATATATATATATATATATATATATATTATATATATATATATATATATATATATATATATATATATATATATATATATATATATATATATATATATATATGTAATTTGATAGCCTAAATAAAAGTATTATATTATAACCAACCTCTCTACAACCTTATTTAAGCTTCTCGAGTAATGCCCAGTCGGTACGCTCAAAGTAATTAGTAGGACCAAATTCTAGGGACACGCTACCAAGATTTAATCACCTTAGGACCGTAATTATACCCCCTACAAGGCGTGTAATAACATACCAACCAAAACCTACGTTATACCAGCTGGTAACAGCTGGGTGGCAACTATAAACTTACTTTACAACAACTTAAACTTACTTTACTACAGGTTTAATTCTGAATAAACTAAAATACTGGTGATAAAATCATTATAATCTAATACTTTTGTTTTAAATATAGATGTATTAGCAAAACACTTTAATCTTACAAGTAACTAAAATCTTATTTCAAATTAGATATATTTTGTTGAACATACTGGATGGATATGACTCAGTCAGCTCCATGTTAATAAACTAGACAAAGGTAGATAATAAGAGAAGATAGAAAATATAGAGGTTGATTTACATGGACTCGACTATAGTCAAAAGAGAAACAGCATGTAAAATAGAACATTTCCAAAGGTTTGGAATTCAGAAGTCTCCTTCAAGGGCCAATCCAGACACATCCTTGTGTACAGACAAAAAGGCGTATCTCATATGTTCATAATTTCACAATATCGCAAAAACAAAGTACCAAATCTTTTACAAAATCATTCCTTTCCTGGTAATTTCAAAAATAGAAAAATATAATAGCTCTATTTTTTATTTAGTTTGTTAAATTGTGTCACAAAACCTCTAACGTGTAGTAAATATTTTTCAGCTTCTAACCATAGCCACCTCTATATTTAAGGACTTGAATACACCTCTGGAGGTTTACGGACACAGACGTACTAGAACTCACAGAAGCAAAATTGTGCATCGTTTTCGAAAAAATTGTCAGAAATACACTTTAGTTTTGGTTCTGATAATTATTCGGCCATTGTAACAGTAAGCAACATTCTGAAATAAACCGAAACAATTTTTGTGACTATATTTTACTTTTATCACATGCTTGATAAAGTTTACCGTATTTTGGTATTAATAAATAGATAAAAAGACATAGTTTTTTCTCATTAATTTTCATTCTTGTGTTCGTCAAGATTTGGAGAAATGCATTTTAAAATTAATCTTATATTTATAATCCAATAATACATGTCCACACAAAGGTTTGGAAAAGCGGGATAATACAGTTTGAATATGCTAGGATAATTTAACTTTTTTTTCAGATATACTTGTAGCTCCAATGCTAGAGCGAATGAGAGCGGTGATGTTTATTGAGGCTACACAATCCTTGCCTCCCCTCTTGCTCTTAAGAACGTAATATTAAGCCTAAAATATGTACCTCAATATGACCATTTTCGGGCGATGATCAGGGCTTTAACAAAGCCATGATCATATAAACCAGGATATATTTTGCTTATACATGAAATATTTTACCGGGTTGGTTTCCTACTAAAAGATAAGATCAATTGGATTCACAAGCTTAAAAAGATCAAGTCGAGAAAACAAGACCTTTCCGCCGATCATTCTAACAAGTGGCCACTAGACCTAGTTAACAAGAGCTTTTTCATTCTGTTCATAATTTGGATTTTTCTTGCACTCCTAAAAACTAATAACAATTTCAAAATACGTAAGACAAGTAGCAGAGCAATTTCTTTTTATATCCTGGGCTGGGTCCAGATCTTGAAAATGTGTTCTGTTTACCTCCCCTTCTATGCGACCTTGCATAGGACTGCCGATTCTCATTGACTATAGTTAAGAAATCAGGGTGCTTAAATAAAATCAATAATTAAGAACTGAAACAAAAAATTACTTCATTAAAAAAATATATACATAACTAAACCTAAACACAGGTAATCAAAAATACCTTCCTCTGAAAACATCTAAAGGTACACAAAAACAATGAAAAAATGCAAAAATATAGTTTCATCTCAAACGAAACGGAGTTCAAGAGACGCACTCATTCAAATTTCATTATTTTTTCTGCCAAATATTTTCGCCGCTTTGTTCGACTCTTTCATTGTTCCTTTTTTTTATCGTCACCAAACGCGATAATTACACAAAATTTGTTTCAGGAGTAGAATTAAATCGTTGATTTTGAAAAGGAAACACGAAGATGACTGGTATCACTCTGCTGAAAATTGTGCATTTTAATCAAGGCTACGATCGCCTCATCAACTGAGTCTAACTGAATGAGAGCCATCTTATGATCTTTTGGAAAGAATTTGAAGGCTTGTACGGCGAAACCCGCTTCAGCAAATACTGCTTTAATTTCTTCTTCGCCGACTGTCAGTGGAATATTTGAGAGGTGAAGTGTTGCCGATGGGCATAAATATTCTGATAATTTTTACTGCCTGGTTTCTTAAAACGATGAAGAGGAGAGGGAGAATAATCTTTGGTCAATCCAGCATCAGGTTGTCCCTTTTTGGGCATTTGAACTCCTTGATGCTTAGACGGCATCACCCGTATTTGTTTTTCAAATAGTTTAACTTTGTCCAAATAAGTTTGAGCTAGGTAAGCTTGCTGAGGTTCACTCATTTGAATAAGTGCAGTATCATTCTTGTTAAACAATATCTTCACACGTTATACGTCACCATAAACCCCAAAAAGAGTAAAGAGGGCATATGGAGTAGCTGTCTCCTCACTGAGATTGGAAACAAGTAGAACGCAGCCAGCACCAGTTTGTCCCGGCAGACGAAGGGCAGCAGTGTTCAAAGCAGCAGCGCCAGGAAGTTGGAGTCCCAAAGAAAAAGATACATCTAAACCAGGTTCACCAGATGGTAGAGAGGGGTTAGTATAATCACTAGATTTATCGTTGTTGAGTTTGACGTTAAGAGTACCCCGTTTTGAATATTCTATCCGCAGTGTACAACAGCCATTGCAGATATTCTGTCCATCCAGATTCATTTTAGCTGCTTGTGCCATTACTACATCTGAATATTGAACAAGCGCTTGAAATGTATTATTCTTGGTAAATGTTACAATCTTCAGTACTTGTCCAACTCGTGAAAAGATCTGATAGAGAACACCCAAGGTCACTGGGTACACCATGTTCTCGACGATGACACGAAGGACAGTATTAGGGCCACCTTGAGTATCAACAGTCTGACCTAGCGCTGCTTGGATTGCTGCTTGTGCAGAAGCATTCGAGTTTGAGTGAGTTTGGTCCGTTTTCAACTCCCTGTGATTGGAGAACTGGATGTATACGGTTCTACCTCGTAATTGTGCAGAACAAGTTGTAAAATAACTAACCATGGCAACAGCAGCGGACTCTTCAGCCATTTCTAAGAAAGCCTGGTTCTTTCCTTTGAGAACAAGTGCATTTGTGACTCTGCCAAAAGGCTTTCCAAGGTGAATAATTTCAACTTCACTGGCTTCGGTTGGTATATTCCTCAGGTGCAGAACACGGGATGGTGTTATATTATTTTGACCTTTGTCAACTTTGGCCTTCTTGGCATCTTTGTTATTATCAACTGAAGTTCCAGAAGGTACCAACCCATTTGAAAGAGCACTATCCTCTGAACCACGCATATTTTGTTCCTTTAAATAGAATTAAATCACAAAAAGAAATAAGACACACGTTCAGGTAGTCAAACAAAATAGCGCTGCAAGAAAATATATCACTGGATTGTATTTGGTATGTAGCTTTATCTAACACTGAGTTTTACTAAAAAATTTCGGCTCCAAGAAAAGGAATTGATAAAAAGATTCAAAACTAGTAACCGAAAGAAATCGAAAGAAACTAGTATCGTTTTCGCTTAGAAAACGATAAAACTTGAATCTGGAATTATAACTGTTAAACCTCGTATTCTGGAAAAAAACTTTGTCTCAGGTTTTTGACGACCCCTGAGCACACGTAGCGCATAGCGCACGTTTGTTTTTAAACAATTAAGTGATGTATAAACATAACTTATGTCAGTATAAATTATCAATATAAATATATTGAATGGTTATTTCGACGTTTTTACTTTTGTTAAAAAAAAAAAAAAAATCTTGCTTATTGTGTTTGTTCAAGATATAATCTGTCTTACTAGTTACTAAAGTACAAATTGGAATTAATTCCAAAACTTATTTAAATATCGTGTTTTATTTTTCATAAGTAACAATTAAGTTTTAACCAGTATTTTAATTTTCTATCAAGATTTTGTGACTTCTGGTCAATGTATAAATCGTTTTTTCTTAATGTCCAAAGACTTGCGACTATAAAGCCGACCAGAAACAGAATGTATCTACATTAAGCGGCAAGTTGTTTGAAGTGGCGATTGAGATACTATCGCTTAACAAAAAATAGGTATATATAATTGTGTGGTTATTTGTTTTGTTGTTTATTTTTTCTTATCTATGCAAACGTCTATGCTTTATTTGTATAATGATATAAAATATTTTTTTCTTTAGACCACAGACCGAATTCCACCAAATTATGATGCATTTCAAACAAACTTTGGTTCATTTTGGGTCACCTGTTGCCAAATGTTCAAATCACGTATTTCATTAAACTTACTCTTTTTAGCGCTAAAAGCACTAATACCGAGGGTTTTTACAAATACGACAAAGTTAAATAACAAATAAGACAACAAAAAATGAATAAAACCATATTACTTTTCTTAGGATTTGTTGACCATGTCTGTAAAAAAGGGGACAAAGGAATGCTGGTAGCGAGTCGTACGGCATGTCACTGGGTTGAGCTTGTATTGTCTCCGGGTACGGGACGTAACGGGGCTAGCGGGGGCAGGATCGTCCTGTGTTTGCTGCTACAGAGCAGGATACGGCCGAACTGGCAAATAAGTCTCTGACGGCGGTTAAAAAGCGACTCGAGGCCAAGAACCTTAAGCGCATTGTCATAAGTAGTGAAAGCCTGACCCAGCATAATATTACAAGCCCGAATTTGAATAGCTTCGATATCCTGAAGCTATCCGATATCACTCAGCAACTGAGACATGCAATTACATCAGCAACACGCAGTAAATAGTGATAATTACGACCAATTAATAGACTGAGAAGTGAATTTACATCAGTAGTATTCAAAGCTTAAGATGTATAAGCAGATTACTTATAACCTAAATGGCACCCATTATGTTAAAGAAAATGTTATATGTTGTGTTTAAGCGGAATCTGTGGTTACAAAAAACTGTTATGTATTAATTTTCCAAGGTATTTCTAACCCCCAGAGGATAAATATTAAATCAACCACATTATAGAAATTTCGAGATTATCCAAGTAAAGTAAAAATTAATGGGAATTAAATTTAAACTCAAATTAATCAAATAGTTTCAAATATAACTTAAGGTCTAATTTTAAGCAAAAACACTGATATAAATGCTTAAGCCATTGTGGGTCAAACTAAAAGAGATAATGCATATTAGAAAAGGGTGTGAAAAATAGAAATTTTTTGTCTTCAAGGCGAAATGAAAAAGAGAGAAAAGAGTATAGCAAGGATGAATCCCAAAAATTGATATCCTTGAGATCAGACATGGCATGACAATTGGACACAATAAAAAAAAAATAACCCTAATGAAACCAATTGAGGTTGTATGCACAGATTGACCCGTAAATAATAGCAAAATAAGAAACATATTCAAATTAATTGAAATTTGATGTTCCAAAAGTAAAATATTTAGAATTGGGACAACTCTTGCTAAAGGAGGAAGTACTGTAGTAACCATCTAATTAAGCAGAAATAATTTAATATGAAATAAAACATTCAAAACGCAAAAAAATTACAAGATGCAAAGTTCGGAAATACCACTTGTTATCATAGGCAGCGCGCTAGCGTTGCCTAAGTAAAGAACGATGTGGGCACAATGTGTTGTTTTTTTTTTCTCCATACCCGAGCACTCCGTATCGAAGGAGTTGTCGTAGAAACTTAAAAAAGGGGTCATTCAATTGGAAATTGGAGTGGCTAGTGCCCTTTTTAATAGTCGAAAGTGATTGGAGGGTAACTAGCCCCCCCCTAAAGCCAATCATTCCCCCAAACACACCCAATCGAAATTTTGAGATAGCCATTTTGTTCAGCGTAGTTGATTTCCAGATAGAAAATACCTTTTTGAGGAGGACACTCCCCCACAACCCTCAGGGCAAGGGTTTTAAGTTATGCCATGAGGGCATATAAGATCAATGTTGACAATGTACAGTTTATTATTTTATTTTGTCTTTAAAGCAGGGCACTTCATATAGAAGGGGTCGTCGTAGAGACTTCAAAAGGGGCTCATTCGATAAGAAATCGAGAGTTCTATTGCCCTTTTTAATAGTCGAAAGTGATTGGAGGGCAACTAGCCCCCCCCTAAAGCCAATCATTCCCCCAAACACACCCAATCGAAATTTTGAGATAGCCATTTTGTTCAGCGTAGTTGATATCCAGATAGAAAATATGTTTTTGAGGACACTCCCCCAAAACCCTCAGGGCAAGGGTTTTAAGTTATTCCCTGGGGGCATATAAGGTTTTTATAGAAGGCGGTGTCGTAGAAACTTCAAAACAGGCTCATTCGATTGGAAATTCAAAGGGCTAGTGGCCTTTTTAATAGTCGAAAGTGATTGGAGGGCAACTAGCCCCCCCCCCACGCCCATCATTCCCCCAAACACATCCAATCAAAATTGTGAGATAGCCATTTTGTTCAGCGTAGTTCATTTCCAGATAGAAAATATGTTTTTGAGGAGGACACTTCCCCACAATCCTCAGGGCAAAGGTTTTAAATTACGCCCTGGGGGCATATAAGGTTTCTTATAGAAGGCGTTGTTGTAGAAACTTCAAAACAGGCTCACTCAATTGGAAATTCAAAGGGCTAGTGCCCTTTTTAAAAGTCGAAAGTGCTTGGAGGGCAACTAGCCCCCCCACGCCCATCATTCCCCCATCACATCCAATCAAAAGTTATGCCCTGGGGGCATATAAGGTTTTTATAGAAGGCGTTGTCGTAGAAACTTCAAAACAGGCTCATTCGATTGGGAATTCAAAGGACTAGTGCCTTTTTTAATAGTTGAAAGTGATTGGAGGGCAACTAGCCCCCCACGCCCATCATTCCCCCAAACACATCCAATCAGAATTTTGAGATAGCCATTTTGTTCAGCGTAGGCTAGTTGATTTCCAGATAGAAAATATGTTTTTTTGGAGGACACTCCCCCAGAGGACACTCCCCCACAACCCTCAGGGCAAGGGTTTTAAGTTATGCCCTGGGGGCATATAAGGATTTAAAAGAAGGCGTTGTCGTAGAAACTTCAAAACAGGCTCATTCGATTGGAAATTCAAAGGGCTAGTTCCCTTCTTAATAGTCGAAAGTGATTGGAGGGGAACTAGCCCTTCCCCCACACCCATCATTCCCCCAAACACATCCAATCAAAATTTTGATATAGCAATTTTGTTCAGCGTAGTTGATTTCCAGATAGAAAATATGTTTTTGAGGAGGACACTCCCCCACAACCCTCAAAGCAAGGGTTTTAATTATTGCCCTGGGGGTATATAAGGTTTTTATTGAAGGCGTTGTCGTAGAAATTTCAAAACAGGCTCATTCGATTGAAAATTCAAAGGGCTAGTGCCCTTTTTAATAGTCGAAAGTGATTGGAGGGCAACAAGCCCCCCCCCCACGCCCATCATTCCCCAAAACATATCCAATCAAAATTTTGAGATAGCCATTTTGTTCAGCATAGTTGATTTCAAGATAGAAAATGTGTTTTTGAGGAGGATACTCCCCCACAACCGTCAGGGCAAGGGTTTTAAGTTATGCCCTGGGGGCATATAAGGTTTTCATAGAAGGCGTTGTCGTAGAAACTTCAAAAAAGGCTCATTCGATTGGAAATTCAAAGGGCTAGTGCCCTTTTTAATAGTCCAAAGGGATTGGAGGGCAACTAGCCCCCCCCCCACGCCCATCTTTCCCCAACCACATCCAATCAAAATTTTGAAATAGCTATTTTGTTCAGCGTAGTTGATTTCCAGATAGAAAATATGTTTTTGAGGAGGATACTCCCCCACAACCGTCAGGGCAAGGGTTTTAAGTTATGCCCTGGGGGCATATAAGGTTTTTATAGAAGGCGTTGTCGTAGAAACTTCAAAAGGGGCTCATTTGATTGGAAATTCAAAGGGCTAGTGCCCTTTTTGATAGTCGAAACTGACTGGAGGGCAACTAGCCCCCCCACGTCCATCATTCACCCAAACACATCCAATCAAAATTTTGAGATAGCCATTTTGTTTAGCGTAGGCTAGTTGATTTCCAGATAGAAAATATGTCCTGAGAAGGACACTCCCCCACAACTCTCAGGGCAAGGGTTTTAAGTTATGCCCTGGGCGCATATAAGGTTTTTATAGAAGGCGTTGTCGTAGAAACTTCAAAAAAGGCTAATTCGATTGGAAATCCAAAGGCTAGTGCCCTTTTTAATAGTCGAAAGTGATTAGTAATATTTTTTGTTGTTGTTGTTGTTTAGACCAGGGCACTTCCTATCGAAGGAGTTGTTGTGGGAACTTCGAAAGGGGCTCCTTCGACTGAAAATAGAAAGGGTTGATGCCTTTTTTAATAGTCGAAAGTGGTTGGAGGGCAACTAATCCACCTTCCACTCCCACCCTCCCATTGGCCCATTATGTTTAAAAACTAAATGTTGCCTTAAGATTAAATCAAAATGCACTGTGATAATGCTAATTCCCAATAAGGCATCTCAGCAGTATCCCAAGAACGACTGAGGGTATTATGTTCAAACTTTCGAGGCTACTTCTGCTCTTAAAATTTAATTAAATCAAAATAGTGTAAGTGTATCCAAGCTATCAAAGAAAGTAAACAGATTTTTTTGCTAATGGTACCAAGTTTTCCATTTCAGGTCAACTAGAGGAGGAATGAAACTAAGGTAAACAGTACTATTTGTGTCCAGATTTTTAAAATGGTGTATGTTGTTAAAAATTGCTGAAAATTTTTCTCCAGCATACAAATAGCAGGCCAAACTATAAAGTCTTAAAAAACGAGAAGATTTAAAGTGTTGTTTTCTTTTTCCCTGAAAAGACTATGTCAATATAAAACGAACAGAAATTAATTAAAAAACTTTTTCCACAAAAATTTGCACTTTACTGAAAAATACAAATGAATCTTCATTGTCAGTTTAATATACATATACTGATATTTAGTAATCAAAATGTTAAAATTATTTGATTTATTAAAGTTATAAAAGTAAAAACTTTTATATTTTTTCAGTAAAGTGCAAGTTCTGGCCTTGGGAAGGCATACGGGTTTTGCGCCCAACTTATGTTAATTTCAGCTCGTTTTGAGTTTGACTCGGTTATTTATTGTAATTTCTGTTCGTTTTGGGTTTCATTTATTTATCGATTCTGATTTACGGTAGTTTTGAGCTTTGTGGGACAAAAACTCCCTTTTCTTCCAAAGATTTATCTAGTCCAGGTTTTTGATTTTACAAGGTGTGAAAGGCATTGACGACCAAACTTGTTTCTTTTAATTGTTCAGGTGGTGGGACAAAAACTTCTTCTTTTGCCTTGGTTTGTCTTTTGTCATTATGAAAGACATATCGCCGAACCTTTGTTTCTTTTAATTGTTAAGGTGGTGGGACAAAACTTCTTTTTCTTCCAACGATTTATCCAGTGCATATTTTTTATTTTCAAAGGTATGGTACGTATTAATGACCTTATCTGACCTTATTTTCATTTTTAACACGCTCTAATTGTCGTTTTCGCATATTTTCTAACAGCCCGTGTCTTTGCTCTTCATTTTCATTTTTGATACGTTTTTGGATTTTGATTGCTTCAGACAGTTTAGCAATGGCCTTTGCTTTAGCTGTCCGTATTGGTGTTGTCGCAATTGATTGTCCAGGTTGTCAAATTTCGCATCTCATGACGTTTGATAGTTCAGGGTTGGTTCCAAAGAATCATCATTTATAGTAACTGTAACTGCATATTTTCGTTTTTTGGGCCTTTCAACAGACAATATATTATATAAATAACTGTTGCGTTACCATAATTCACACTTCGGATTGAAATAAGGTCTATGCTGGATCTGTTCTACTCCGCGTCAATGATGGTAATTTGGAACGTCACTGTGATATGGGCCCAGAGATGTTGCATTAGTTGGCAGCTGAGAGGGATGGACAGTCACATTTATATTTCCAAGGCTTGTTGTTCCGTTCTTTGTCAAGTCTTGACTTGAAGGAGGCACTAGTGGGTGCAGTCACGGTTTTGTCTTGAAGGTTGTTCCAGTTGTTGGAAATACGCTCGGTAAAAGAGTTTTGGCGTATTCTGGTCTTCACTCTTCGCTTTGCTAGCTTCTGCGAGTTCAGTTCAGTTCAGTTCATTTTATTTAACATCAAAATACATTTAACAAATATGCCAATACCCGCCCCAAGAAAGATACCAAAAAGCACTTGCGACTGGGCGGGTACATACACTAAAAAACAACACACACAAATTACATACAAACACTACAAAACAACAACAAAAAAAATCAATCAATCTCTCATCAATTCATTTAATAATAATAATAATAATAATAAAGATAAATAATAATACTAATAATAAAGAGAGAAAAAAAAAAAAATAAAACTATGAACCTTGACCTAACAAATATTTTTTCAATTTATTTTTAAATAAGCCCAGGTGCTCAGCCGCCCGAATGCTCTCCGGAATAGAGTTCCTCACATTAGGTCCTGAAAATCTAGTATGGAAGCCGGCCCTGGTTCCACTTCTATTCGGAACAATAAAATCACTAGCATGATGAGTTTCATAATGGTGCAAAGACCTATTGTCATTAAAATAATCACGAAAAACCTCTGGACTAACATCATTCCAGCATTGATAAGCAAAAATTCCTATTTGGTAGTCTCGTAGCTGTCCTACATTCAACACTTGCAACTTGTTGAAGCAAGCTGAAGTGTTATTTACACCTTCAACATACCCACCAATAAGACGCATCGCTCTATTTTGAAGAGTCTGAACACGTTTAAAATTCACATAGAAATTACTTGCCCATAACATAAAGCCATACGAAGCATATGGGTGGATCAAAGCATGGTATAAAAGCAATAAAACTCTCTGAGGTAAGAAATTTTTAAAACGACGAATCGCTCCAAGGCCACGTGCAACCTTTGTGGCAACAACATCACTGTGGCGTTTCCACGAAAAATTACAATCAATGTAAAAACCTAAGTACCGGATTTCTTGAACTTGAACTACAGGCTTATTATTAAACAGAATTCTACCATCAATATCACTGGGCTTGCCTACTCTAAAATATACAATAAAATTAGTCTTAGTAACATTAACTGATAACAAACTCAAACTAGTAAAAACATGGAAATTTCTCAGAACACAATTCACTTTCAACACAAGACTATCCAAACAACGACTAGAAAACGTAACTGCAGTGTCATCAGCGAATGACGTTAAGCAACAATCTAGAAGATAAAACCTCATGCTATCCACATAAACCAGATACAGAAGTGGACCAAGGACCGATCCCTGTGGCACACCACACGACACTTGATAAGGGGAAGAAAAAGCATCATCAATCATCACTTTAATAGACCTCCCAAACAAATGACTTTCAAACCACTTCAAACTCACTCCTTTAACACCTAAGCATTCTAATCTTTGCAATAAAATTTTAAAATCTACCGTGTCAAATGCTTTCCTAAAATCAAAAAATACTGTTAGGGGGATTTCACCTTTTACTAAACAATTATTTACAAAATCAACAAGATGAATGACTAGTGGCATGACTAGTGGAATGACCTTTTCGAAACCCGAATTGGGTATCACTGAGTAGGCTATGTTTCGTGAGATGGTCATATAGACGGCGATGAATCACTTTTTCCAAAATTTTTGACAATAAAGGCAGTATCGATATTGGTCTCCAGTTACGGGAATCTGACCTGGCACCCCCTTTGTAAAGCGGGATAACTTTAGCTTGCTTCAACGCTTCTGGAAAGGTCCCCGTTTCCATAGATAAATTAATAATATGGAGAATACATGGTAGTATATACATTAACACAGCTTTAAAAGTTCTCAGATTCACGCCATCTATCCCAGCAGAATTCGATTTTATATTTTTCACTATTTTAATCACTTCATCACTTGTACACTTTTCAAACTGGAACTCAACAGTATCTCCACGAGAGTCCACGAATTCCTCGCTAAGAAAATTTTCCCTGTCACACCTTACACTCTCTTGAACAGACGAGCCAACCTGAGAATAAAACTGGCCAAAATGATTCGCGACTACATTTTTATCACTCACATAACTTCCGTTTATATCAATGCAAGGCGACTGACTACTTTTCTGATTTCCCATAAACTCATTAATAACCTGCCATGTGGCTTTGGTATCTCCCTTACTATCAGAAAACTTTTCTTCAAAATACTTCTTCTTTGCTTGCCTTCTCATACTGTTCACCTTATTTCTCACTCGCTTGAACTCTGCAAAATCTGCATCATCCTGACTATTAAGATATTGCTCGTATAACAAGTTCCTTTTTTTATCATGTCTATTATTGCCTCCGTAGTCCACGGCTTGCGGGGATCGTCCCTCTTTTGTTTGGTCAAGCGCAAGGGGCATGTTTTCTCATAAATCGGTTGGAAAATATACATGAACTGATTGTACGCTAGAGAAGAATCACCAGAAATCCCCAGGACCGAGTCCCACTTGATACAGCTCAACTCCTCGGCAAAGCTATTCAGATTTTTCTTTTTCAGCTCACGTGTCAGTATTTTTTTAGCTGGGATACGTCGTTTTCTAAGACACGTCACATGAGCAATTACCGGAAGATGATCTGAGCCTGGATATACTATCACATCTGAATAGCTTTGACTCAAATAGCTAGGTCCCACGAAAACGTTATCAATTAAGGTCGCAGAATGAGTAGAGATTCGGGTAGGTACACAAGTGTTCTCTAGTGTTCTCTAGTGTTGTGTTGACCTATATGTTTCGTGAGGAGGGTGTTGTTTGGTTGACTATTATATTTGTAGGTCAGCATCATATCACATCTGCGACGTCTGAAGACCAGCATTGGTAGTCTTAGGTGCTCCAGTCTCTTATCATACGGCATATTTTGCAGACCCGTGATGCATTTAGTGGCACGTCTTTGAACTCCTTCAGTTATTCTGGTGTCATGCTTATAGGAGGGGGAGGTCAGACATGTCCCAAGTCCAAGAATGGCATAAAAATAGCCTTGTAAAGTCTCAGGAAGACAGTACGGGAGTGGCTAGTGATAGTGTATTTCAGAAGGCCTAGACTTGAATTAGCTTTCGACACCGCTTCTTGCCAATACCCATGGAACTTCAGTTGCTCATCAACAAGCACTCCCAAGTTCCGTTCTTCACGACTGGTTTGTAGCTGAATATCGGACTGCGACTTCTGGTCACGCATGGTATACTGGTGGTGAGGATTGTTATTGCCAAAATGGAGGAAACTGCATTTATTAATGTTAAACTCGAGCAGCCATTCACTGGTCCACTTCTGGATTCTCTGGAGGTCTGATTGCAGGCTCTGTTGAACGGCTGGTCCAAAAAGCTTGGAGCCATCAGCGTAAAGCGTGATGTTATTTGTGGCTTCCTTGGTCATATCATTTATGTAAATGAGGAAGAGGGTGGGGCCTAGGACGGCACCCTGAGGAACTCCACTGACAACGTCACATGGTTCGGAGAATACTTTATCGCCGTTATTGGTGAAAAGTCGGACCTGCTGCTCTCGGTCTGTCAAGAAATTCATCACCTATTCTACTACATCAGTGTGGATGCCAACTGCCGATAATTTGGCCCTAAGGCATCTGTGGGGCACCTTGTCGAACGCTTTGGCGAGGTCAAACACAATAAGATAAGATAAGATATTTATTTAAAAAAAATCGCTATCACAAGCCCACAAAGGGCCGAATTCGGACTTTGGAGTCGACAATATAAATGTTTACACTAAAAATACAAAGAACAACAACAAAATAGAGAAAACCATAATGAACAATTTACGTTTTGACTCGATATTTTGACTTCGGGAGTAATAGAAAACGGCTATTGCAATAATATTAAATGGACGAGGGAGAACTTTTGGTCTAATACTTAGCCAGAGGATTTCATCGTGCTCGGATAAACTAGGGACTCGAATAACCTTTGGGTAAAGGTTACTCTTAGTAAAGAACAAAACACCGCCACCTTTTTTTCCAAGTGGGTGGTCTAAAGGACGGAGTTTAATAAACTCTGAATAATTTGTCAGGCGCAGAGACCCTGGGTCGTGGGACTGTACTTCCGTAATAGCTATATTATCGATTAGATTTGATTCTGAAAGCACCTCGAGTTCAGTAAGCTTTTCAAAATTAAGACTTTCGGCATTAGTAACTAAAAGTTTGGGAAAAACAAACCGATTGGGGAATTTCTACAGGGATACTTGGTGTGTTTGAGAATTTCCTGGATGGGGTTTCAATTTAACATTATGATGCTGCGGATAAGTAGGGTAAGAGAAGGATTTACCTTGGGGATTTGGATGTGGAGGGAAGGGCGAGGATACAGACGAAGCATGATGAGGAAGGTGCGACTTGTTTTCAGTTGTCGGGAAGTGCGAACAATTAGGATTTAATACAAGCCAATTATTAAATGCAAAAGGTCTCAGACCTGAGTCACCCTGGTAGGGTGGGCACGAGGGATTAAACGCATGGGTCGGAGGCGGGAAAATATGGGAGGGGAATAAGACTTGGTATTTTCAGGGGGTTCAACTTGGGAGGGGTTAACTGGAGTGTTAAGAGGGAAGGGATTTTGCTGGGAATATGGAGTTTTTTTTTCTGGGTGGTAAAGGTGGAAGTTTTTTGAGTGAGCAGGGTGGATTTGGGATAAAAAAGGAAGAGTATGCGCTGGTGAGCTAATTTTACTAATTGAATGAAGGGGGCTCCACTTTTGGGTTGATTGAGAACTTGTAACTATTTTACTATTAAAAATTTTACTGCGCCTGGCTATAGCACGATAATCCCTGTTTTTCAAATGTAATAACATGCACTTAGTTTCAAAACAAAGGCCACTTTGAAATTTATGGCAGGGTTTGGAATGGGAAAGGGAGCAATAATTGTCGTTACAGTGACCAGTAGTTAAAAAAGACATACAAGGGTGAACAAAGGTACAATCACTCTGTTTTATACACTTGTTGGCCAAGTGAAAACGGCAGGCAATAGAATTCTTCCCTGATTTGGCTTCAGGAACCGATTTACTAATAATACTCAAGTTGTCACTGACCCCTGGATCTGGAATATTGGCTGAGTTCACACTTAAATTGTCACTGACCTCTTGATCTGGAATATTGATTGAGTTCTCATTTAAGTTGTCACTGACCTCTGGAACTAGGTGACCGATTAAATTCATATTTGAGTTGACACTCGCTTCATTAATATTCATGTGTTGGGAGTTGTTGCTTGTGGATTGAATTGCAGTTGGTTTCAAATTGGCGTTTTTTTTGTTTGTTTTTTTGTATTCACAGACTTAAGTGTGTTCTTAATTATATTCCCCCTAAGATCAATGAAAGTAGAAATTTCGCTGGTAATGAACTCGATTTTTTTTTTCAGCACAAAAAGGGAGGGGAGGGAAGGGTCACATAGGGGGCTGGAATCACAATTGCCACAAGGAAAATTTTCAGTCTGGCAGGAGGCATCATTAGAAGGCTCACAATTAGATTCAAAATCCGTCTGGGTACTGGCATCTTTAGTTTCTAGCAGAAAATCAGTCTGGCAACTGGCAACACTGGTTAAAACTGGTAGGGGAGTAGTCTGACACTCGCTTTGGGCTGCAATGAAAGCTTTACCATCCCTTTGGCAAGTCGGGGCAAGGGGGGACGACCTGATATAATCTAAAATTTCTTTTAAGGAAGAATTAATTTCTGACAATCGGCGTCGTGGGGCATCGCTGGCTTTTGAAGAATTTATTCCTGACAATCGGCGTCTTGGGGTATCATTAGCTTTCGAAGAATTAGGGGTGGTGTATTCTTGATTTTTGGTGATGTTTTGTTTCGAGGAACAATCCAAACATAACCAGTTCTTAATCCACTGGGAACGTTCTATCCCCGCACATTGCTCATGAATGGAAGAGTTGCATGTACTACATACCAGACAATTGATTGTTGCCCTTAATCTACACTCAGGACACACTCTCTTAAATTCTTTTGGTTGTCCTTTAGTCATTTGGTTGATTAATATAAAGGGTTAAAAAACTCAATTCACCTGATGGCTGGTGACAAAATCCGGAAGTTAGGTCACAGTTAATCAACTTTGTCACTGAATTGGTTGTCCTTTAGTCATTTGGTTGGTTAATATAAAGGGTTAAAAAGTTCAATTCCCCTGATGGCTGGTGGCAAAATCCGGAAGTAAGGTTACAGTTAATCAACTATGTCACTGAATTAACTGAGTTTAATGCAGAAAGGCATAAACCAAATAGGTGTTAACAGGTTGAACTCTGGCTGAAGACGAACAGGTAATCAGGTAATCCCCTCTCCAGAAGGTCAGTGATGATATCGTAGGTTTCAAGTAAGTTGGTCCCAACTGACTTTCCCGGAAGGAAGCCGTGCTGGTACGGTGACAGTATACTGTTGGACAGAAGATGTGTTAGAATTTCGGCGTTGACAATGCGTTCCAGGGTTTTTGCTACAGCTGAGGTTAAGCTGATTGGCCGATAATTCTCTGCATTTGTCTTGTCACTTTTCTTGAATATTTGTGTAATGTGAGAGCTCTTCCAATCTTAAGGCACAGTCTTTGAGTCGAGGGACTTCTGAAGTATTTGACATAATGGAGTTGATATCTAATTAGCCAGTTCTTTTAGGAGCCTTGGGTGAATGTTATCCAGCCCTGCTGACTTATTAACATCTAGCACTTCAAGTCGCTTTGTGACAGACCCCAGAGTAATCATGATAGGTGGCATAAGGTACGGTACAGCGTACGCTGAACTGTTGGGGAGAGGACCGTAAGGTTCATTGCTAAACACTGATGCAAATTGCTTATTGAGTAATTCAGCAATTTCTCGCAGGTTGGTAATTTCCGCACCATCAGATTTCTTTATTGAACGTCAACTATGATCTTTGCTGGATACATAGTTCCAGAACCTTTTGGGGTTTCTCTGGCTATCATCCGCAAGTTTGGACTCGAAGTTTGAATACAGTTGTTTAGTGAGATTTCGTAGTTTAGTTCGAGCCTTCGCAAACTTTTTATAGTGATAATTTTTCCCCATTTTACGGTACTTGTTCCAGTATCGGCTTTTTCAGTTTCGTTCTCTACGTATCTGAGGGGTTATGTGTGGGAGTATCTTGGGCTTTGGCACGAGTTTGGTAGATGTGAGCTTTTTCCGGAGCGTTATAAGCTCTTCTCGGAATCTGATCTACTGTTGATCTAGCTCCCCTTGATGCAAAGACCCCCAGTCCACGCCACTCAACTCTCCATTGATTGCTGCGATGGAAACTCAACAATCTTACTTATGCTATGCATAACATCATATAAGAAAATACTTATATTATGCCATATATGATGTCATAAGAAATGCTAATATGATGTAAAAACATAGTACATGACGTCATTTGCAAAAACGAAAAATTAAGGCTCTTAATAATTTTTCTCAGACTTATGACCTATCTAGATCGCTTTTTTATGCGAGAATATCGCAAGATACCAATTTTCCCGAAAAAATAGTGAGCGTTTTCGAGAATATACATACACAATTATTACTCACATGTAAAGATAGTACATATATATATATATATATATATATATATATATATATATATATATATATATATATATATATATATATATATATATATATATATATATATATATATATATATATATTATATATATATATATATATATATATATATATATATATATATATATATATATATATAATATATATATATATATATATATATATATATATATATATATATTTATATATATATATACATATATATATATATATATATATATATATATATATATATATATATATATATATATATATATATATATATATATATAAATATATATATATATATAATATAACATATATATAAATTTTACATATATATATATATATATATATATATATATATATATATATATATATATATAAATATATATATATATATAATATAACATATATATAAATTTTACATATATATATATATATATATATATATATTATATATATATATATATATATATATATATACTTACATAAAGATATTATATATATATATATATATATATATATATATATATATATATATATATATATATTATATATATATATATATATATATATATATATATTATATATATATATATATATATATATATATATATATATATTTTAATATGTATATCTACATATATATATACATTTAATATATATATATATATATATATATATATATATATATATATATATATATATATATATATATATATATATATATATATATATATATATATATATATAAACTGTATGTATAATATAATATAAGATGCCAGAGACTACTTGAGAAAAAGTGTTGACACTTTCAAATCGCAAGAAACCAAAAGAGATAGAACGTGCTCAATCACAATAGCTGAACGTTACCATTCGAAGCTAATCAATAATCACTACAAAAACAAAAGCTATCTGGGAATAAAATGAAATCTTTTGATCTTATGCCAAAATTAAACATTACTAGAGTCAGCACAAGTGCTATCATAAATAGAATGCTAGTAGATGCATTAGTTATGCTCGGTAATGGGTAGGTACGGTAATTAGGGAATCTAAGATAAGCAATTTGGAGTACAAACTGTCCCAGGATATTTAAGCAAGAAATCTATTTTCATTTTATTCCGGATTAAATCAGAAAAAAAAAATATGGATTGCTAAAATCATTTTTAAAAAAGATTGATTAGTTGTAGAGTAGCTATTGTTCCGATTGGAGGGCATAAGAACATCGAAAGTTACTAAATAGCACAAGACGCACGTCAAATTATACAAAATAAATACAATAGATTTTTTTAGAACATAAAAGAAGAAAAAAGGTGTTCTGACTGCCCCTTTGTTTGTGAGCATTTGGTTCTGAAAAAAAAAGATCTTAAAAAACCATTGTACGAGACATGGATACGAGACATTGTACGTATGTACCATTGTATAGACAGGGATATGTTAACTTACTCGTTTTTAGATACAAGTTCTATGAAGTTAGAAAAATAAACCCACTATCCAAAACAAATCCTGAATACCCTTATCCGAATTAATGTCCATACTTTATTTGAAAGAAAGGTTTCATTTACCTGCCCTTGACTCCAATTTGAAGCCTAAATTTTTTCATAAACAACATTTACTCCTTCTCAAGATCACCTGAAACCTCACTAAAGACCATAAAAATAAAAACAAAAAACAACATTTTACTTACCATACCTCATCTTAACGCTAGACACGTTTACAGAATAGAGAAGGCGGCTTTTGACCCAGCTCTTCTTCAAAATCTCAATATTTTATTATTTATCTAAAAATCCACTACAATTTCACGTAATTTAAACGTTTTTTATTTTTTTCAAATCCCCCCCCCCTCCACACCTACACAAAACAAACTCCCGCGTACGTACTTGTTTCTACGTAGCAAGAATATGATGGAAGGTGTCATGTGCTAAGTTGTAGATTCCCAACTATAAGCATTTTATTGTTCCAATTTATTGGCGCTAGTCCAGAGGTACTCTGTTAATCTACATATTATCATTTTCCTTAGTTCATATCACCTTAATGACTAGAATTTCTAATTTCTATTTTTTCTAATTTATACCTTACTCTTAAAGTTCGATACAAGAACTTCTCTTTTGAAAGAGGAAAAAGCATACCTTGATCTGCAAACCAGTCACGTATCCAATCGCAAAGCCAAAGACACCTCCTAAAGTCATTTTTGTCCAATAAACACCATCAGAAAAGCCATCAAAATCTCTAATAGTTCCAATTTCACCAGCAATTGCCATTAGAGGAAGAAATAACAGGGAAGCGTTAACATTATTGTAAAATGTTAAAAGCCATATGTTATCATTTACATGTGGCATAACCTTTTTAGTATAGATGGCATTGAGGGATACAAAAAGAGATGCCATCACTCCAAAAAATGTGCCAAACACCGAAAGGGAGCCTGAAAGAAAATCAATATAACCTCTAAAATAATAATAACCAATAATAAAATCAATATAAAAACCTCTAAAATCCAGAACACAATGTGCTTATAAAAACAAGCGGTTCAGTGCAATTAACATATTCGCCTTCGTTATTGCTACAACTACTAACAACTCTTCGCAGCAGCAAGCACCCTCAAGGCAAACACAACTGACCAAGCTCCCCCTACACCCAGATATGTTCAGAGTTACACTATTTAGGTAATTTCAGTGACCAGACTGTCTTTCCATGACGATAAATAACAGTTCGAATAGGGATAAATCCTTTTATTAGACAGTGAAAATAAAATCAAACAATCACTGAAAAAATATTTCTACTGATGACGATCGAAATATCCAGTATATATTTTGATTGTTTTTTCCCTGTCTAGTAAAAGGATTTATCCCAATTGAACTGTTATTTGTCGTTACACTATTCCATCCCTCCCAAAATGTTTCACTTTCTTTAAATCTCTTCCTATGACCTCTTCTCATCCTGTTCGAGGATTTTTTTCTCTTTTTTGGCCCATATCCCCAGTAACAGAATTTCTTGCAGTTTTACAAGTAAAATGCAACTTAACCATTATAAATTTCCTTTCATTATAACCTTAGAATGTGGTGTTGGACAAGAATTTTCTAAATCTTCTTGTCTCACATACAATTGTTCGAATCAGTGCCTAAGCTTTTGGGCAACCAACTCTTCTTGAAAACATCTAGCATGTTTTTATTAAAAATATGTCATTGATGTGGCTTTCACTACCACAGGGAATGTTTCAAGAACATACCATCACAATTGCCCAAATAGCCCAAATGACTGGAAAGCTTTCATAGACAGTTTCTGTGAAAATGCAAATGACATTAGCGAACTTCACAAATCTGCAAACGAATGGAAGCTTGTGGCCAGGTTGAAAGCTGCAGCAGGGAAAATCGTTGAGAAAGGGAAATCTTCCAAGCCCGATCTCAAAATTGCTGTTAGAGAACCCCTGCACATAGCTGTGCTTCGAAATGTCCCTGAGGATATAAACTGTGAAGGACTAAAAAATCTAATCCCGAATAGTACGAAGACTGAACAATGCGGAAAATCATGTTCTTTCAAAGTGTATTTTGACACTATCAGTGAGCTCCAACAATTTCTGAGTGTTTCGGTGATTATCGGCTACGAGCGTCTACCTGCCGATCCGTTTAAGTTCTTGCCAAGACGATGCTATAACTATCACAAAATCGGTCACCCCGCTTCCCAGTGTACGGCTCAACCTTTATGCTCTAGATGTGCCTCAAATGAACATCGTTCAACGCGAGATGAACCATGCAGACAGCTGAAATTCTGCGTTGAATGCAAAATCAGCAGTCACACGTGTCACACTGTAAAATGTCCCTCAAACAGTAATCCACAAAAGAAATGACATCTGAAGCTTCTGCAGTTAAATGTTTATCGTGGAACATTAATGGCTCGTTCGCGAATAAAATTCCGATCTCAGATGTTGTATTTGAGCAAAATGAAGTTGTCTGTTCACAAAAACATTTCGTCACAAGCCGCAGTAAAAGTATTCTTAGTTTTAATAGTTCAGTATCGGTTAATTCAGTTTCAGCGAAGCAGCTAAGTGGAAAAGGGCGACCCTCCGGTGGTATTGCCACTTTCGTTCGTTCAACTTTAAGATCTAGTGTATTTAAAGTCAATGATAATTTTCTAGCGATTCGTGTTAGGGGCTGTGTTTTTATCAATATATATTTGCCTACAAATTACCATGATGAGCGTTTGGAGCGTGCTTTTACTTATTCTAGTGATAAACTCGGTCAGTGTATTAACCGTATTAAATCCTTAAGCCTTCAATGCATATTAGTTGGTGACTTCAATTGCGATTTGAATGAACCACTTTTATCTAGGTCTTTACGTTCTACGTTATTGCCTAGTATTTTTGGAGATCAGTTTGATCTCAAGTGCAAAGACTTAAATTTTACACACGTACACACCTCAATGTCTACATCAGATCTCGATCACGTCGTTGCGTCTGCAAATCTCAGGATTTCGCCTGTCAAGGTTATGCTTGATTTTCAGCTATCTGATCACTTACCAATACAGTTCTCAGCCGAGATTCCTTGCCACAGCTCAGATACACAAACTCAAACAACTTCGAAAACACCTCCTAGGTCTCGCCGTGATTGGCGTAAAATTAACCCTGTTTAATTTCAAGATGAAGCCACCAGAGTCCTTAGTAAGATCCGTGTCTCTTTCCATCTTCTCTCTAGATTAACTGCTCTTTCAAAGGAGGAAACACAACTATCAGTCGATATTTATTGCGCAGAAATTGGCCATGCTCTCCGCTGTGTTGAAAAAGCTGCCGTCCCTCTAAGTAGACCCCGTCATCCTACCCTATCTGGCCGGTCTGAAAATCCAGATTTAGTGGATACCCATTCTAAGTCTAAATTTTGGCTTCAACTTTGGATTTCTTGTGGACGACCCCGTTCGGGGGTAGTCAATTCAATCCGCCTGCTCACAAAAAGAAAATTCGCGAAGGAGGTAAAAGCTCACAGAAAAAAGATGATTGATATCGAATCTGCAAGTGCCAAAATTAATCCTTCTCTCCTTTGGCGTTTTCTGTCCTCTAAAAGCGATGAGTCTTTGTCCGCATCTGCTATCCCTGATTCTGAATGGTACGCGTACTATGGGTCACAATTTTTGCCTCCTGACCCAGCCCTCAACGAAAGATACGAAGCTGAGTTGGACGACTTCTTAGATAGTTGTCCTCAGGGTGATTATGTTGTAACAGAGGGAGCTGTATGCAAGGCAATCTCTCGCCTAAAACCTAAACGATATTTCGGGATTGATGAGATCAGCGCACTCCATCTAAAAAGTGGTGGGCCCGCTCTCATTAGTCACGTAACTCTCCTGATGCAGATTATCCTCATTCAGGGTATTATCCCAACCACTTTCTCAATTGAAGATCTCACGCCAGTTCCTAAAAAAGGAAAAATTACCATGCAATGCTCCTCTTTCCGTCCAATTAAGACTGCTACTACCTTTTGCAACTTATTTGAACTTTTATTCGTAGATGAGTTTGAGAAACTGTGTTGCAGTCCACCAAAACAATTCGGTTTCCAACGCGGTATTGGTTCTGCTGAAGCACTCCATGTCGTTGCATATGCATACAAATCAGGAGAAAGCCTAACGATCGGTGGCTTAGACCTGCAGAGAGCGTTTGATTCATAGATTCATGCGCCGTTGCTAAACTCAGCTAAAAGAGGAGTGAACTCAAATATCATTCGGGCTTTCCGTGATCTTTACTCTCGCCTTCGCGTTCGACTCAAGCTCCCTCCCGATAAAGGCCTTCCGCCAGCCCCACGGTCAGCTTTGATACCAGTCCGTAAAGGTGTCCGTCAGGAGGCAGTTTTATCCCCCAATTTCTTCAACAACTACATTATTGAGCCTCAAGACAGCTGTCCTTCATCATGCATTCTCAGTTCCATTGACATCTCCCTAGTATGCTATGCTGATGACACGCTGAATCTCAGCCGGACGCTTAACCGCCTTTCAGAAAAATTCTCATGTCTGCAGTCCAATTACGAGAAAGTCGGTCTGAGATTTAATTCCCAAAAGTCAGAAGCCTTGCTTTACAATTGGAAGAATGACCCTCCTACTAATGTCACACTAGGTGATTGCTCAGTAAAACCAGTTGATAAAATAGTATATCTGGGGCTGCCAATAGGTACCTCATTACAGCATACCTGCTCCCTCTGATCTCACATCTTGAACGGCGAATTTCCAGCTCCTATGCTTTGACCGTTAAATCCACTCTGAGATTTAACCGTCCACTACTGGCAAGTATTTACAACGCTAACGCTCTGCCACATATATTATTTGTGACCCCTTTCTGGAAATTATTGGCAAACCGTGAAAAGTCTAAAATCCGCTCTTTATTTTTCCGTTTTGCCAAGTACCTACTAAAATTGCCACCATGGACAAAAAATAGTTTTCTGATTCGGCGCTACAACCTAGCGGACCCAAATATAGCAGTTGAGACACTTATTAGCCAGAAAAAAATAAAACCAGGAATTCTAAAGCACGAGTGGGCAAGTTTGCTTGTTTAATTTTACCTCTTGTTTCCCTTTTTTTTCCTTTTTGTTTTCTTCTTTCAGAAGTTGTTGTCCTTGTTGCTATTTTCGAAGAAGTTGTTGTTTCTGTTGTAATTTTAGAGTATGTTATCTTTCTGTTTCCTCTTTTCGTACTATTTTGTATACTATTTAAGAAGTTGTTGCTTTTGTTGTTATTTTTTAGTATGTTTTCTTTTTCTTTCCTCTTTTCGTATTTTGTATACTCTGTCATTGTACATTTACTGTATACGACGGGTTTTCAATATATTATTATTATTATTATTAATTCCTCGTATTTCCTGGTTAACTATGTCTGTCTTCACTGGTGAAACCAACAAAAGAGAAGCTAGCTTCAGTAGAAAGTTCTGAAGTTATGAAAGCGAGGTTAAATGGACAAAGATTCTTCAGAACCATTGATGGAGCATAGAACGTCAAATCGACGTGTCAGACGTTTCAGTCGACATATCACCGGGTCTTTTAGCAAGTCTGTCGACCCAACCTTGCGGCAGCTGGAATCCAATTTTGAGTCCTGTGTTGCCAAGCAGACCATCAATCCACTACGCTACCTCACAGTTAAAGGACAAAAGTATTAAATAAAACAAACAACAGGAGAACTAGACTAAATCATATTGGAATGATCCATTAAGAAATACGGCTTCATATCTCACAGTTTAACAATAAAAGGCTTATCTATTCTTCCAAAAAAATTTCAACATTAAAAACTCCTCACATGTTGGTTGTTCTACTTTTTACATCTTCACCAAACGTCACTTCTTCACCCTAGTTTACTGCAACAAGAGTTAACACTCTGAAACCTCAAAACTTCCAACAAACAGTAGCCTAACCTTGGATACTCGCATCATCCCAATCAGCTAGGTTTAGAACAGTTTTACTTTCGTATTTAATTTCACAGTCTTCCAAAACCTCTAAAAACCTCTAAAAAAATAGCATTCTCGCACATATCGTAACTCACCTTAACGTTATTAATTGCCATAAATACAAAGACTAAAAGCTTTCCTCTCAGCCGTTCATATTCGACATAATCAGGAGTAAAAGGGGTTTGAACAATCAGTGTGGAACTTGGGTCGATGCATCCACTCCCTTTCCTAAGACCACAACTCTTGTTAAAACCCTCCCTACTGTGTCTCTTACTTACATAAACATCCTCATACTATGCAATCTGCCTCCTACCGAAATCAAACCAATGCCTCTATGATTACTACATTCAGTCTTTTCACTAGTCTTATAAAGAGGCTAAATCTAAGTTTGGCTTAAAGTTACTAGGTACACGGTAATTCTATTAAACATCCTATTTATATCAGTATTGATTCAGAGTTCAGAGAGTTAAGAGCAATTCAATCGGATAAAATAAAGGATTAAATCTGGACAGCTTGCGTAACCAATTTATACCTGTGTGTGGCTTTGTGCCAAAATTGTGAATATCTTTTTCTAAAACAAGAAAAATAACTTATTGCTTTGTTACAATACTAGATCAAATTAAGGACTACATTTGTGCATCGATAAGATCCAAAGTGTGAAAATGACAAACCAAACATTAGAGGCCGAGAAAATGCAAAATGCCCAGTTTTTGCGAGAAATAAATTTCAAATTGGATTTATTACCAGCGCTTTCGGAGAAAGTTAATGCAATTCCTGGACTTTCAGATAGCATTGCTGCCTTACAAGTACAGATGAATAACATTAGTGCACAGCTATCTAGCAATGCTGAGACAAATGAAGAAATTAAAAAAGAGCTGGAAAATGTGAAATCAGACCTAGTAATCATATCTGAACGAGCCAACCAGCTCGAAACAGAGCAGAAAAGTACAAATTTGATTATTTATAATTATACTCCGCAACACCATGGCGAGTATACTGTGAAGCAAGAAATAATGGATTTATTAAACCGTGCTATGCCTTCTCTAAAAATAAGTCGATGTGATGTACGTGACATTTTTAGATTGAAATCAGGGCCAGTAGTAGTGAAGCTAAACTCGGTCGAAATCAGAGACTACATCTTAAGAAATAGTTCCTTATTGAGAAAGGCAGGCCTATCAGTGGCCCCAGATTACACAGCTAAACAAAGAGAAGCCCGTAAACACTTAAAGGAAATTATGAATCTTGTACAGAACGACGGCCGTGATGCAATGCTACGAGGTGACAAGCTGTTTATCCAAGGCCGACTATTCAGGTACGATGGAAAGGCTGTGATTGAGGTTAAATGTAACTTGGCGCCAGTTAAAAATCTTGGTCCACTCCCTAGTGCTTGACTCCCAAATTACCCTGCTGTTATCCCGATGGGGCTAGATAGTGATGCCAGTAATAGCGATGCCGAGACAGTGATACCGTCAATAGCCTATTCTCAGGCAGTATCGGCAACTAAAAGACCTGCTAGTGCTGTTATTAGCCCTAATGACCTACATCGACCAGGCACTCGTATCGTGGCACCCAGAGGAAACCATTCTCCAAGAAAAGGACTTAACAGAAGACCTCGCAGTGGTTTTTCCCGTGATTTTGTTGATAATAGTCAGCGAGTGCTAACAGATATTAATAGTCGCAGTCGTGAGTGCTAACAGATTACCATTTTGCCTTTTCCCCGACAGAGGCCAGGAACGAGAAACTCCAAGAAATGGCTAGTGATATTAATGCACTGACAGAAAGCATAGACGCATAGGAAATAAAGAGCCATATACTGAGTTTAGTGTCATGGAACATACAAGGACTACGTGATAAGCTGCCTTATTTATATGATGAATTACTTTCGTTTGATGTGATTTCGTTTATTGAAACATGGAACGATCATTTTCCTATATCACCTCTCCCAGGGTATTTGGTTGAACAGGTTGTGCGTAAACCAGCAAAAAATAATAGACATTATGGTGGTATTTTGGTTTTGATTACATCATCAGCTATTGACGGTTATGAAAGAGTTAATAGTAGATCTGAAAATTTACTTTGGCTGCGTATTTGTTTTAAATGTGGGAAGAGATTAATTTTGGGCGTTGTGTATATCCCTCCACAAAATAGTTCTTATAATCGAGAAAATACTTGGGAAGTTTTAGATGATGAATTGTCGCTAATACAAGAAAGTTATAGTGATTTTGAGTGCGTTTTGATGGGGGATTTCAATGCTTATACCGGCGTTGAGGTTGAGGTTCCAGATTTATTAATCCCAGATTTAGGGGATTTGGTCCCAATTTGTTGTAGATTACCGCGAAGTAATAAGGATGAAAAAAGAAAAATAAATGTTTGGAGAAGAAAGATCCTGGCGCTTTGCGGGGAACATGGTCTGATCATTGCGAATGGAAGGTTTGGAAATGATAAGGGTCTGGGCGAGTTCACTTGCCTTTCGGGCCCAACTCCAAGTGTTGTAGATTATGCGCTGATTAATATGAAATTTGTACCTGAATCGATTGATATTGATGTACTAGATTTAGTTGGATCCGATCATAGAGCTATTAAGCTTGAGCTGAAGACTGGGAAGCTTCAGGATGTTGTTCCTCGAGTTAGAAATTTATCTAATGGGGAGCTTAGATTAGAGGGCTTAGGAAAACGAATTAGATATGATTTAAATGATAATGATTTTGAAAAATTTTAAAGGAAGCTTATGAAGTTGCATATAACAAATAAGTTGAAAGCATTAGAAGAAGATGGAAAAGATATACATGGTATAATTATGGAGTTAAATGAAATAATTTGCAGTTGTGCAGCATCGTGTAATCTGAATAAAAATGAAAATAAAAACGAGCGATATTTTGATTTGGACTGTAAGTTAATGAAAGAAAAGGTCAGATATTTATTGAGTCATTTAAAAGACTGTGATAAACCTGAAGAGCAAAGTTTAAGATTAGCCAAATATAAAGATAAAAGAAGAGATTATAAAAGGTTAATTAAAAGGAAAAAAAAGAGTTTGAGATTAAGAAGAAACTGGATATTGCAAATTATTTTAGAAATAAAGATTTTAAGAAGTTTTGGGGTTATATAAGGAATGATATTGGAAATGAAAATGGAAACACACAGGTGGCTCCAGACGCCAACTCATGGCCTGATTACCTAGAAAGCTTGGAAGGTGATTGCGCAGAATTACAAGAGGTAACACATACCACGGAGATGGTTGTTTATCCTATGAAGGAACATGATTATGATTTAGTAGGGGAAGTGAGTAATGACGAGGTTAAGTTTGTATTCAAGAATTTAAAAGGAGGTTCGGCTGCGGGTGTTGATGGTGTACCAATAACGTTATTTAAGAATTTTCTTTCAATTTTTATGTCGATAATCGTTTTTCTTTGTAATAAGGTGTTAACTTCAGGACAATGGCCAAATGAGTAGAAGAGATCATTGCTTATGCCGCTTTTTAAGAGAGGTAACCCTAAGTTGCACATGAATTATCGTTTAATAGCGCTAGTCCCTGCTTTAAGTAAGATAATGGAGAAAATACTAGATACAAGGCTTTCTAAATGGTTAAATAAAAATAATATAATACATGAAGAACAAGGAGTTTTTACGACAGGGTACGGGATGGTAGATACAATATTTATTTTAAAGGCATTAATTGATAAATACGGAAAGGGAAAAACTTGTCTTTATGTGGGATTTCTGGACCTCCATAAGGCGTTCGACAGTGTCGACAGAGAGCTATTTAAGGATGCCCTGTTTAGAATTGGCCTCCCTCATTTGTTTGTGATGTTGATAGTGAGTATGTACATTTGTGTGAGTGGAATCGTGTTAGTTGGTAACAGGTTTTCTAGGTTTTTTAATATTAAGCTGGGTGTAAAACAAGGCAGCACTCTTTCTCCTAAATTGTTGAATATTTTTATAAATGATGTTGTTGATTATCTAGAGAATAGATGGGCTCCGAATGTTAGTATAGGGACCCATAAACTATCACTACTATTATTTGCAGATGATATTGCTTTGGTGGCTAGCACACCGCAAGATCTGCAGACGCTTTTGAGTCTTATAGAAGAATATTCGCAGATGAAAAAAATTAAGGCTGAATGTTGAAAAGAGTGAAGTTGTTATTTTTAAAAAAAGGAAAACAAGTGGTGAAGATAATTATAAATTTAAATTTAATAATAAGGAACTGAAAGTAAGTAAAATAATAAAATATTTAGGATTTGTTTTATCGGAAAATGGAAGTTTAAAGAGTCATGTTGATATAATAGAGGTAAAGTGGCCATGTCTGCAATTTTTAGAACTCCGACGATAATGGGAATTAAAAACCTCAAAATGCACAAAAGAATATTTAATACAAAAATTTTACCAGTATTAGAATATGGAGCGGAGATTCGGGGCGGAGAAGCGGCACAGAAGTTGGAGTCCCTCCAGCTCCAGTATTGTAAAAGACTGTTTAGATTACATCAGACAACTCATTCACAGGTTCTGAAAGGTGATATGGGCCTGTTTTCGTTAAAACTACATAGGTCTATTTTGATGCTTAGATTTTGGCTGAAGATCATTAGGTGTAATGAAGATAGACTAGTAAGTGCTGCTTATTATCAGATGTTGAGCTATGGTTCGAAAACGTTGTGGCCATCCCAAATCAGGTTATTACTAGAAAGAGTGGGAATGGCTTACTTATGGAATGACGGTCTTGGTTCCCCTGATCTACCAACAAATTTAGTAAGCCAGGTACGATTTATCTTAGAGGGTCAAGAAATTCAGTATTGGCAAGGGCTGGTTTTAAATTCTGCTACATTGAATCATTATAATCAGGTTAAACCTAGTTTTGGAGAGGAAATTTATTTTAAATTCAATTTAACGGCTATGATTTTATGTCGATGGATTCAGCTTAGGGCGAATTGCCTTCCAATCCAGAGCAGGCAAATGGTGTTCGACAGGGGGATAGTACATCCTGATGGTCGGTATGTGTGTCCTCTTTGTAGGGATGAGGACGAAGATTTGGACCATTTTCTCCGAAAGTGCCCGGTGCTCTCTGATTTAAGGGAAAATTATTACATAGGATTGTTTTGCTGCTTCCAAAAATTTTACAAAGTAGTAATCCAACCACAATATTTCGTATTGGTGCGTACATAGAGAAGGGATTAGAAAGAAGGAAATGTTTTTACAATTAATTAATATTAATTATATGGAATTAAAGTTATTTTTTTGGTAATTTACCAGAAGGTATTTTTCGCTATGTATCATGTTAATGTGTGTTTCGTAATTTGCTCTGTTGTAATTTTTCTATTTTCATAATTTTTGTGTGTATACGGCTCTTGGGCTTTTGAAATACACGATCTATCTATTTATAGTTTTCAGTAACTCAGCTCTAACTTCGTAACTGCCACATTTCAAAAACTCATTTACAATACAGCCAGTGCCTGCTTTCTTATTTTTTTTTATTCCAGTAACACTAGTACCCGTGCAGCTGAACCCTCGTTCAACTGAGCCACGTGCAACTCAACCCGTTCAACTGAGCCCTCATGCTAGTCAACAACCGTTTAACGGAACTTCCGCTTAATTCAAAACCCATGCATTTCAAGCCCTGATTAACTCAACCTTCGGTTAACACAAATTCCATTTAACTCAACACCCCTGCAACTCAAACCTCATTAAACTCAACCCCATGTAATTCCACACCCATTCAACTCAAATCCAATTTAATTAAACCCTTATTTAACTCAATACTAAATAACTCATCTCTCATGTAGCTAAACCGCCTTTTAGCGCAACCCTCATTTAACTCAAACTCCATTCAACTCAACCCCCGTGCAATTCGTCCCTTAAGTTAGGTAAAGTTGCCTAAATGGGGGTTGAGTTAAATTGGATTGAGTTAAACGGGTATTGAGTTGCATGGGGATCGAGTTGAATGAGAGTTAAATTGCATGGAGTTTGAGTTCAATAAGGGTTTAATTGCATGGGAATTGAGTTTCACGGGTTTGAATTGAATGGGGACTGAGTTAAACGAGGGTTGAGCTGCAGGGGGTTTGAGTTGAACGAAAGTTCAGTTACACACACGCTTTTAATACCTTCTTGAACTCCTTCTTACTAAATAATGTTCTTTTCACTTGTTATGAGAAATTTTCACACTATTTCACACTAGTTCTAACCCCCCTCCTTAGAATTTGAAAGACACCTTTTTGGGAAGTATTTTTTTATTAAAAACGAATTTTTGGTATTTTAATTGAAAAAATCAATAAAAGAGAAATTTAAACCCCACCCCCTAGATTTTCCAAAATAAATACTGAGCCCTTTAAATTTTCGTGAATTAGCCGATCTGGAACAAGAAGTTTCCAACTGAATGATCCATCTGGTGTTGGAAGTTTTTATTTTTTTAAAAATAGAGTGGTAAGAAAGAGTCAAACTTTAGCGTAAAGAGCGAGGCATTGAGGAGGGGACAGCCCCTTTCATATACGGAATATTTTCTGTTCGTTTTAAGTTTTAATGTCGCTCCTTACTTTCAGTTAAAAAAAACTTGTGTTTTATTTAATTTCTGAACGTTTTTGAATTAATGCAGGTTTTGATTTTGGCTCACCGTACATGAACAATTAAAACAAAATTTGCATATTAAATTAACTTTTTTTGGTTAAATGGCTTTCTCGAATGTTGTTTAATTCTATTTACAAACGTTTTTATTAGTAATAAATATACGTAACTTAAGAATTAACTTTCGTAACGAACTTCTATATTCGTATATTTTTATTACGTATATTAGGGAGTTCGCCCCCTATTCAATACCTCGCTCTTTACGCTAAAGTTCAAATTTTGTTCCAATTCTTTAAGAATGACCCCTTAATCACAAAGGCCGTTAATTAGAATAAATAGCTCTTATGAAAGTACTAAAAAAAAAATTAGCGTAAAGAGCGAGGACTAGGGGGGCGAACCGAATCATATACGTAATAATTTCTGTTCGTTTTAAGTTTTAATGTTACTCCTTACTTTCAGTTGAAAAACTTGGTTTTTTTAATTTAATTTCTGATCGTTTTTTTAAATAATGCTGGGAAATCCGGTGCCCTCTTCATAGCCATGGCCCTTCCCCCATGAAAACTTCCTCCATGGAATGATCCTCCCACGCAACCTCCGACCCACCCCCCCCCCCCACTTCCAGAAAAAATCCCCCCTGGAAACGTCTGTATACTTCCCAATAACCAATACTATATGTAAACATTGGGCAAAGTTCATAACTTGCAGCCCTTACCCTGGGGACTGTGGGGGATTAATCATCCTCAAAGGTATAGTTATTATATTTTTCGACCATGCTGAACAAGATGGATTTCTCAAAATTCTGATCGGGTAACTTTGGGAAAAAAATGAGCGTGGGAGGGGGCCTAGTTGTCCTTATTTTTGGTCACTTAAAAAGGGCACTAGAACTTTTAATTTCCGTTCGTATGACCCCTCCTGCGATATTCTAGGACCACTGGGTCGACACAATCACCCCTGAAAAAAACAACAAACAAACAAATAAACACGCATCCGTGATCTTTCTTCTGGCAAAAAATACAAAATTCCACATTTTTGTAGATAGGAGCTTGAAACCTCTACTTAACTGTAACTAACTGTAACCTCTAACCTCTAAACTAACCTCTAACTGTAAGGTTCTCTGAGATGCTGAATCTGATGGTGTGATTTTCATTAAGGTTCTATGACTTTTAGGGGGTCTTTCCCCCTTTTTTCAAAAATAAGGCAAATTTTCTCAGCCGCGTAACTTTTGATGGGTAAGACTAAACTTGACGAAACTTATATATTTGAAATCAGCATAAAATCTAATTCTTTTGATGCATCTATTGGTATCAAAATTCCGATTTTTAGAGTTTTGGTACTATTCAGCCGGGTCGCTCCTTAATTACAGTTCGTTACCACGAACTGTTTGATTTATTGTGCTTTTATAGCACGAAGTACAGTTACAGCTTAACGTATACAATTTAAGAACTTTTGCACAATTTAATGTTCAATTAAGTAAAATGGAAGTATTATTTTTATACAATTAAGCTGTAAATTTTCTTTACAATTTATTCGTACGATTTATTGTGCTTTTATAGCACGAAGTACAGTTACAGCTTAACGTATACAATTTAAGAAATTTTGCACAATTTAATGTTCAATTAAGTAAAATGGAAGTATTATTTTTATACAATTAAGCTGTAAATTTTCTTTACAATTTATTCGTACGATTTATTGTGCTTTTATAGCACGAAGTACAGTTACAGCTTAACGTATACAATTTAAGTACTTTTGCACAATTTAATGTTCAATTAAGTAAAATGGAAGTATTATTTTTATACAATTAAGCTGTAAATTTTCTTTACAATTTATTCGTACGATTTATTGTGCTTTTATAGCACGAAGTACAGTTACAGCTTAACGTATACAATTTAAGTACTTTTGCACAATTTAATGTTCAATTAAGTAAAATGGAAGTATTATTTTTATACAATTAAGCTGTAAATTTTCTTTACAATTTATTCGTACGAGTTATTGTGCTTTTATAGCACGAAGTACAGTTACAGCTTAACGTATACAATTTAAGTACTTTTGCACAATTTAATGTTCAATTAAGTAAAATGGAAGTATTATTTTTATACAATTAAGCTGTAAATTTTCTTTACAATTTATTCGTACGAGTTATTGTGCTTTTATAGCACGAAGTACAGTTACAGCTTAACGTATACAATTTAAGTACTTTTACACAATTTAATGTTCAATTAAGTAAAATGGAAGTATTATTTTTATACAATTAAGCTGTAAATTTTCTTTACAATTTATTCGTACGATTTATTGTGCTTTTATAGCACGAAGTACAGTTACAGCTTAACGTATACAATTTAAGTACTTTTGCACAATTTAATGTTCAATTAAGTAAAATGGAAGTATTATTTTTATACAATTAAGCTGTAAATTTTCTTTACAATTTATTCGTACGAGTTATTGTGCTTTTATAGCACGAAGTACAGTTACAGCTTAACGTATACAATTTAAGTACTTTTGCACAATTTAATGTTCAATTAAGTAAAATGGAAGTATTATTTTTATACAATTAAGCTGTAAATTTTCTTTACAATTTATTCGTACGATTTATTGTGCTTTTATAGCACGAAGTACAGTTACAGCTTAACGTATACAATTTAAGTACTTTTGCACAATTTAATGTTCAATTAAGTAAAATGGAAGTATTATTTTTATACAATTAAGCTGTAAATTTTCTTTACAATTTATTCGTACGAGTTATTGTGCTTTTATAGCACGAAGTACAGTTACAGCTTAACGTATACAATTTAAGTACTTTTGCACAATTTAATGTTCAATTAAGTAAAATGGAAGTATTATTTTTATATAATTAAGCAGTAAATTTTCTTTACAATTTATTCGTACGATTTATTGTGCTTTTATAGCACGAAGTACAGTTACAGCTTAACGTATACAATTTAAGTACTTTTGCACAATTTAATGTTCAATTAAGTAAAATGGAAGTATTATTTTTATACAATTAAGCTGTAAATTTTCTTTACAATTTATTCGTACGAGTTATTGTGCTTTTATAGCACGAAGTACAGTTACAGCTTAACGTATACAATTTAAGTCCTTTTGCACAATTTAATGTTCAATTAAGTAAAATGGAAGTATTATTTTTATACAATTAAGCTGTAAATTTTCTTTACAATTTATTCGTACGATTTATTGTGCTTTTATAGCACGAAGTACAGTTACAGCTTAACGTATACAATTTAAGTACTTTTGCACAATTTAATGTTCAATTAAGTAAAATGGAAGTATTATTTTTATACAATTAAGCTGTAAATTTTCTTTACAATTTATTCGTACGATTTATTGTGCTTTTATAGCACGAAGTACAGTTACAGCTTAACGTATACAATTTAAGTACTTTTACACAATTTAATGTTCAATTAAGTAAAATGGAAGTATTATTTTTATACAATTAAGCTGTAAATTTTCTTTACAATTTATTCGTACGATTTACTGTGCTTTTATAGCACGAAGTACAGTTACAGCTTAACGTATACAATTTAAGTACTTTTGCACAATTTAATGTTCAATTAAGTAAAATGGACGTATTATTTTTATACAATTAAGCTGTAAATTTTCTTTACAATTTATTCGTACGATTTATTGTGCTTTTATAGCACGAAGTACAGTTACAGCTTAACGTATACAATTTAAGTACTTTTACACAATTTAATGTTCAATTACGTAAAATGGAAGTATTATTTTTATACAATTAAGCTGTAAATTTTCTTTACAATTTATTCGTACGAGTTATTGTGCTTTTATAGCACAAAGTACAGTTACAGCTTAACGTATACAATTTAAGTACTTTTGCACAATTTAATGTTCAATTAAGTAAAATGGAAGTATTATTTTTATACAATTAAGCTGTAAATTTTCTTTACAATTTATTCGTACGATTTATTGTGCTTTTATAGCACGAAGTACAGTTACAGCTTAACGTATACAATTTAAGTACTTTTGCACAATTTAATGTTCAAATAAGTAAAATGGAAGTATTATTTTTATACAATTAAGCTGTAAATTTTCTTTACAATTTATTCGTACGATTTATTGTGCTTTTATAGCACGAAGTACAGTTACAGCTTAACGTATACAATTTAAGTACTTTTGCACAATTTAATGTTCAATTATGTAAAATGGAAGTATTATTTTTATACAATTAAGCTGTAAATTTTCTTTACAATTTATTCGTACGATTTATTGTGCTTTTATAGCACGAAGTACAGTTACAGCTTAACGTATACAATTTAAGTACTTTTACACAATTCAATGTTCAATTAAGTAAAATGGAAGTATTATTTTTATACAACTAAGCTGTAAATTTTCTTTACAATTTATTCGTACGAGTTATTGTGCTTTTATAGCACGAAGTACAGTTACAGCTTAACGTATACAATTTAAGTACTTTTACACAATTTAATGTTCAATTAAGTAAAATGGAAGTATTATTTTTATACAATTAAGCTGTAAATTTTCTTTACAATTTATTCGCACGAGTTATTGTGCTTTTATAGCACGAAGTACAGTTACAGCTTAACGTATACAATTTAAGTACTTTTACACAATTTAATGTTCAATTAAGTAAAATGGAAGTATTATTTTTATACAATTAAGCTGTAAATTTTCTTTACAATTTATTCGTACGATTTATTGTGCTTTTATAGCACGAAGTACAGTTACAGCTTAACGTACACAATTTAAGTACTTTTACACAATTTAATGTTCAATTAAGTAAAATGGAAGTATTATTTTTATACAATTAAGCTGTAAATTTTCTTTACAATTTATTCGTACGATTTATTGTGTTTTTATAGCACGAAGTACAGTTACAGCTTAACGTATACAATTTAAGTACTATTACACAATTTAATGTTCAATTAAGTAAAATGGAAGTATTATTTTTATACAATTAAGCTGTAAATTTTCTTTACAATTTATTCGTACGATTTATTGTGCTTTTATAGCACGAAGTACAGTTACAGCTTAACGTATACAATTTAAGTACTTTTGCACAATTTAATGTTTAATTAAGTAAAATGGAAGTATTATTTTTATACAATTAAGCTGTAAATTTTCTTTACAATTTATTCGTACGAGTTATTGTGCTTTTATAGCACGAAGTACAGTTACAGCTTAACGTATACAATTTAAGTACTTTTACAAAATTTAATGTTCAATTAAGTAAAATGGAAGTATTATTTTTATACAATTAAGCTGTAAATTTTCTTTACAATTTATTCGTACGATTTATTGTGCTTTTATAGCACGAAGTACAGTTACAGCTTAACGTATACAATTTAAGTACTTTTACACAATTTAATGTTCAATTAAGTAAAATGGAAGTATTATTTTTATACAATTAAGCTGTAAATTTTCTTTACAATTTATTCGTACGAGTTATTGTGCTTTTATAGCACCAAGTACAGTTACAGCTTAACGTATACAATTTAAGTACTTTTACACAATTTAATGTTCAATTAAGTAAAATGGAAGTATTATTTTTATACAATTAAGCTGTAAATTTTCTTTACAATTTATTCGTACGAGTTATTGTGCTTTTATAGCACGAAGTACAGTTACAGCTTAACGTATACAATTTAAGTACTTTTACACAATTTAATGTTCAATTAAGTAAAATGGAAGTATTATTTTTATACAATTAAGCTGTAAATTTTCTTTACAATTTATTCGTACGATTTATTGTGCTTTTATAGCACGAAGTACAGTTACAGCTTAACGTATACAATTTAAGTACTTTTACACAATTTAATGTTCAATTAAGTAAAATGGAAGTATTATTTTTATACAATTAAGCTGTAAATTTTCTTTACAATTTATTCGTACGATTTATTGTGCTTTTATAGCACGAAGTACAGTTACAGCTTAACGTATACAATTTAAGTGCTTTTGCACAATTTAATGTTTAATTAAGTAAAATGGAAGTATTATTTTTATACAATTAAGCTGTAAATTTTTTTTACAATTTATTCGTACGATTTATTGTGCTTTTATAGCACGAAGTACAGTTACAGCTTAACGTATACAATTTAAGTACTTTTACACAATTTAATGTTCAATTAAGTAAAATGGAAGTATTATTTTTATACAATTAAGCTATAAATTTTCTTTACAATTTATTCGTACGAGTTATTGTGCTTTTATAGCACGAAGTACAGTTACAGCTTAACGTATACAATTTAAGTACTTTTACACAATTTAATGTTCAATTAAGTAAAATGGAAGTATTATTTTTATACAATTAAGCTGTAAATTTTCTTTACAATTTATTCGTACGATTTATTGTGCTTTTATAGCACGAAGTACAGTTACAGCTTAACGTATACAATTTAAGTACTTTTACACAATTTAATGTTCAATTAAGTAAAATGGAAGTATTATTTTTATACAATTAAGCTGTAAATTTTCTTTACAATTTATTCGTACGATTTATTGTGCTTTTATAGCACGAAGTACAGTTACAGCTTAACGTATACAATTTAAGTACTTTTGCACAATTTAATGTTTAATTAAGTAAAATGGAAGTATTATTTTTATACAATTAAGCTGTAAATTTTCTTTACAATTTATTCGTACGATTTATTGTGCTTTTATAGCACGAAGTACAGTTACAGCTTAACGTATACAATTTAAGTACTTTTACACAATTTAATGTTCAATTAAGTAAAATGGAAGTATTATTTTTATACAATTAAGCTGTAAATTTTCTTTACAATTTATTCGTACGAGTTATTGTGCTTTTATAGCAAGAAGTACAGTTACAGCTTAACGTATACAATTTAAGTACTTTTACACAATTTAATGTTCAATTAAGTAAAATGGAAGTATTATTTTTATACAATTAAGCTGTAAATTTTCTTTACAATTTATTCGTACGATTTATTGTGCTTTTATAGCACGAAGTACAGTTACAGCTTAACGTATACAATTTAAGTACTTTTACACAATTTAATGTTCAATTAAGTAAAATGGAAGTATTATTTTTATACAATTAAGCTGTAAATTTTCTTTACAATTTATTCGTACGATTTATTGTGCTTTTATAGCACGAAGTACAGTTACAGCTTAACGTATACAATTTAAGTACTTTTGCACAATTTAATGTTTAATTAAGTAAAATGGAAGTATTATTTTTATACAATTAAGCTATAAATTTTCTTTACAATTTATTCGTACGAGTTATTGTGCTTTTATAGCACGAAGTACAGTTACAGCTTAACGTATACAATTTAAGTACTTTTACACAATTTAATGTTCAATTAAGTAAAATGGAAGTATTATTTTTATACAATTAAGCTGTAAATTTTCTTTACAATTTATTCGTACGATTTATTGTGCTTTTATAGCACGAAGTACAGTTACAGCTTAACGTATACAATTTAAGTACTTTTACACAATTTAATGTTCAATTAAGTAAAATGGAAGTATTATTTTTATACAATTAAGCTGTAAATTTTCTTTACAATTTATTCGTACGATTTATTGTGCTTTTATAGCACGAAGTACAGTTACAGCTTAACGTATACAATTTAAGTACTTTTACACAATTTAATGTTCAATTAAGTAAAATGGAAGTATTATTTTTATACAATTAAGCTATAAATTTTCTTTACAATTTATTCGTACGAGTTATTGTGCTTTTATAGCAAGAAGTACAGTTACAGCTTAACGTATACAATTTAAGTACTTTTACACAATTTAATGTTCAATTAAGTAAAATGGAAGTATTATTTTTATACAATTAAGCTGTAAATTTTCTTTACAATTTATTCGTACGATTTATTGTGCTTTTATAGCACGAAGTACAGTTACAGCTTAACGTATACAATTTAAGTACTTTTACACAATTTAATGTTCAATTAAGTAAAATGGAAGTATTATTTTTATACAATTAAGCTATAAATTTTCTTTACAATTTATTCGTACGAGTTATTGTGCTTTTATAGCACGAAGTACAGTTACAGCTTAACGTATACAATTTAAGTACTTTTACACAATTTAATGTTCAATTAAGTAAAATGGAAGTATTATTTTTATACAATTAAGCTGTAAATTTTCTTTACAATTTATTCGTACGATTTATTGTGCTTTTATAGCACGAAGTACAGTTACAGCTTAACGTATACAATTTAAGTACTTTTACACAATTTAATGTTCAATTAAGTAAAATGGAAGTATTATTTTTATACAATTAAGCTGTAAATTTTCTTTACAATTTATTCGTACGATTTATTGTGCTTTTATAGCACGAAGTACAGTTACAGCTTAACGTATACAATTTAAGTACTTTTGCACAATTTAATGTTTAATTAAGTAAAATGGAAGTATTATTTTTATACAATTAAGCTGTAAATTTTCTTTACAATTTATTCGTACGATTTATTGTGCTTTTATAGCACGAAGTACAGTTACAGCTTAACGTATACAATTTAAGTACTTTTACACAATTTAATGTTCAATTAAGTAAAATGGAAGTATTATTTTTATACAATTAAGCTGTAAATTTTCTTTACAATTTATTCGTACGAGTTATTGTGCTTTTATAGCAAGAAGTACAGTTACAGCTTAACGTATACAATTTAAGTACTTTTACACAATTTAATGTTCAATTAAGTAAAATGGAAGTATTATTTTTATACAATTAAGCTGTAAATTTTCTTTACAATTTATTCGTACGATTTATTGTGCTTTTATAGCACGAAGTACAGTTACAGCTTAACGTATACAATTTAAGTACTTTTACACAATTTAATGTTCAATTAAGTAAAATGGAAGTATTATTTTAATACAATTAAGCTGTAAATTTTCTTTACAATTTATTCGTACGATTTATTGTGCTTTTATAGCACGAAGTACAGTTACAGCTTAACGTATACAATTTAAGTACTTTTGCACAATTTAATGTTTAATTAAGTAAAATGGAAGTATTATTTTTATACAATTAAGCTGTAAATTTACTTTACAATTTATTCGTACGATTTATTGTGCTTTTATAGCACGAAGTACAGTTACAGCTTAACTTATACAATTTAAGTACTTTTGCACAATTTAATGTTTAATTAAGTAAAATGGAAGTATTATTTTTATACAATTAATGTGTAAATTTTCTTTACAATTTATTCGTACGATTTATTGTGCTTTTATAGCACGAAGTACAGTTACAGCTTAACGTATACAATTTAAGTACTTTTGCACAATTTAATGTTCAATTAAGTAAAATGGAAGTATTATTTTTATACAATTAAGCTGTAAATTTTCTTTACAATTTATTCGTACGATTTATTGTGCTTTTATAGCACGAAGTACAGTTACAGCTTAACGTATACAATTTAAGTACTTTTGCACAATTTAATGTTTAATTAAGTAAAATGGAAGTATTATTTTTATACAATTAAGCTGTAAATTTTCTTTACAATTTATTCGTACGATTTATTGTGCTTTAATAGCACGAAGTACAGTTACAGCTTAACGTATGCAATTTAAGTACTTTTGCACAATTTAATGTTTAATTAAGTAAAATGGAAGTATTATTTTTATACAATTAAGCTGTAAATTTTCTTTACAATTTATTCGTACGATTTATTGTGCTTTTATAGCACGAAGTACAGTTACAGCTTAACGTATACAATTTAAGTACTTTTGCACAATTTAATGTTTAATTAAGTAAAATGGAAGTATTATTTTTATACAATTAAGCTGTAAATTTTCTTTACAATTTATTCGTACGATTTATTGTGCTTTTATAGCACGAAGTACAGTTACAGCTTAACGTATACAATTTAAGTACTTTTACACAATTTAATGTTCAATTAAGTAAAATGGAAGTATTATTTTTATACAATTAAGCTGTAAATTTTCTTTACAATTTATTCGTACGAGTTATTGTGCTTTTATAGCACGAAGTACAGTTACAGCTTAACGTATACAATTTAAGTACTTTTACACAATTTAATGTTCAATGAAGTAAAATGGAAGTATTATTTTTATACAATTAAGCTGTAAATTTTCTTTACAATTTATTCGTACGATTTATTGTGCTTTTATAGCACGAAGTACAGTTACAGCTTAACGTATACAATTTAAGTACTTTTACACAATTTAATGTTCAATTAAGTAAAATGGAAGTATTATTTTTATACAATTAAGCTGTAAATTTTCTTTACAATTTATTCGTACGATTTATTGTGCTTTTATAGCACGAAGTACAGTTACAGCTTAACGTATACAATTTAAGTACTTTTGCACAATTTAATGTTTAATTAAGTAAAATGGAAGTATTATTTTTATACAATTAAGCTGTAAATTTACTTTACAATTTATTCGTACGATTTATTGTGCTTTTATAGCACGAAGTACAGTTACAGCTTAACTTATACAATTTAAGTACTTTTGCACAATTTAATGTTTAATTAAGTAAAATGGAAGTATTATTTTTATACAATTAAGCTGTAAATTTTCTTTACAATTTATTCGTACGATTTATTGTGCTTTTATAGCACGAAGTACAGTTACAGCTTAACGTATACAATTTAAGTACTTTTGCACAATTTAATGTTTAATTAAGTAAAATGGAAGTATTATTTTTATACAATTAAGCTGTAAATTTTCTTTACAATTTATTCGTACGATTTATTGTGCTTTTATAGCACGAAGTACAGTTACAGCTTAACGTATACAATTTAAGTACTTTTGCACAATTTAATGTTTAATTAAGTAAAATGGAAGTATTATTTTTATACAATTAAGCTGTAAATTTACTTTACAATTTATTCGTACGATTTATTGTGCTTTTATAGCACGAAGTACAGTTACAGCTTAACTTATACAATTTAAGTACTTTTGCACAATTTAATGTTTAATTAAGTAAAATGGAAGTATTATTTTTATACAATTAAGCTGTAAATTTTCTTTACAATTTATTCGTACGATTTATTGTGCTTTTATAGCACGAAGTACAGTTACAGCTTAACGTATACAATTTAAGTACTTTTGCACAATTTAATGTTTAATTAAGTAAAATGGAAGTATTATTTTTATACAATTAAGCTGTAAATTTTCTTTACAATTTATTCGTACGATTTATTGTGCTTTTATAGCACGAAGTACAGTTACAGCTTAACGTATACAATTTAAGTACTTTTGCACAATTTAATGTTTAATTAAGTAAAATGGAAGTATTATTTTTATACAATTAAGCTGTAAATTTTCTTTACAATTTATTCGTACGATTTATTGTGCTTTTATAGCAAGAAGTACAGTTACAGCTTAACGTATACAATTCAAGTACTTTTGCACAATTTAATGTTTAATTAAGTAAAATGGAAGTATTATTTTTATACAATTAAGCTGTAAATTTTCTTTACAATTTATTCGTACGATTTATTGTGCTTTTATAGCACGAAGTACAGTTACAGCTTAACGTATACAATTTAAGTACTTTTGCACAATTTAATGTTCAATTAAGTAAAATGGAAGTATTATTTTTATACAATTAAGCAGTAAATTTTCTTTACGACTTATTTGTACGATTTATTGTGCTTTTGTAATCCAGTGTGAATGACAAATAAATAATATATAGTTATATATTACCACTAATTTATGTTTTGTTGAAGTTGAATTAAAACATATGTAGTATATTCAGCCCTAATTAATAAATGAGTTGACAAAGTGGATGTTTGTCAACCCATGTCCCAGACCAGGGGTGGCCAACCCGCGGCCCGCGGGCCGCACGCGTCCCGCCGTAAACATTTCTGCGGCCCGCTAGATTCACCCCACTTTTATTTTCTGCGCCCTCATGATGCGCGCACATCTTGAAACATCACGGATTCGATGTTTCACTCTAAACAATTTTGTTTATCGATGTCCATAGCCCAAGTATTACATCATTGTGATGTATAGCCCAAGTATTATCATTGTATCATGTTACGCAAGTAGTTATAAAAACAGTGGATTATATTCGATCACAAGCACATGCGCATCGACAATTTAAGGATTTTCTGAAAGAGTTAGATTCTGAATATGGTGACGTTGTGTACTTCAGTCGAGTCAGATAGTTAAGTCGTGGAAGATGTTTCCAGCGATTTTATCAGTTACGAGAAGAAATTGATTTGCTTATGAATCACAAACCGCAAAAAAAAGGTCTGTGCCTGAATTAAGAAATGATGAGTGATTATCGGATTTATGCTTTTTATTGGATACTGTCAACAAACTCAATGAATTAAATATATCATTGCAAGGAAAAGATAACCTCACAGTCGATACATTTCATCACATCAGAGCATTTCAAAAGAGATTTTTGTTATTTGAATCACAATTGAAAATTAATAATCCTCACCACTTTCCATTGTTCAAAGAATCCAAGAAATCAAAATATAACAATTATATCAAATATACGACAGAAATAAGAAACCTTACAGATGCCTTTGAAAGCTTATTCAATAATTTAGAGTTGGAAAAAATGCACAATTTTTTTTTTAAATATATTCATCTCCTTTTCATGTTGAAGTTGAGTCTGTCCCAGAATATCTCCAAATGGATCTGATTGACATACAGTGCAATAATGAATTAAAACGCATGTTTGAAAATTCATAATCAAAAATATATATGTTTTTTAACATTTACGTCACAAAAGAAAAATTACCGAATTTAAGATATTTGGCACAAAAAGTTATTAGTGCTTTTGGTTCAACTTACACCTGCGAATCATTTTTTTACACCTGCGAACATTAAACACGCTCAAACATAACGGACGCTACCTGCAACATTAATTACGATGTGCAAATACCCAAATTAAGATCGACTTGCAAAAGCTAAATGAAAAAGTGAAGAAATAGATATTGCACTAGTGAAATAAATATTTTTCTATGATTTTATTTTTTTATTTCGTTATTTTTTTATTGTTAGTATAATATATTTTATAATATGCATTTAGTATCATTATTATAATTATATTATCTATGTTTATATGTAAAAATAATAGCAAACATAATTAATAAAAATTCACTATTTTTCAACTTGTCACTCCAAAAAATATCTATAATAGGTCTAAATCTATTACGGATATTTATAATTTTATATGCGGCCCGGGGAGTTATGATGAGTTTCCAAAGTGGCCCGCAAGATAATTTGGGTTGGCCACCCCTTTCCTACACAATAGTATCACTATAAGGTGATTTACTTAAGTATGTCGCGTACTGAGTTATACGTACTTAAGTTGTAAGGTGATATTCTTACTACCGGCCTAATACCATTTAATCAGCACAGTCTTATTGGCGTTTTTAAACCCCCTATGCCCTTCGAAGGCCAGAATATAATTTGCACTTTAGTGAAAAAAAAATAAGGTTTTTACTTTATAACTTTAATAAATCAAATAATATTAACATTTTGATTACTAAATATCGGTATATGTATATTAAACTGACAATGCAATCATTTTTATTTTTTCAGTAAAGTGCAAATTATGTTCTGGCTTTGGGAAGGCATAGGGGGTTTCGAGCCCTACTTATTTTAATTTCTGCTCGTTTTGAGTTTGACTTGGTTATTTATTGTAATTTCTGTTCGTTTTGGGTTTCATTTATTTATTGATGCTGATTTGTAATAGTTTCACGCTTGGTAGATTATTTGATTTTATTTTTTCTCATTTTCGGTTTAATGGAGTTCTTTAGTTTTCTTTGAAAAACTTATTTTTTGGAAATAGTTTTTTAATTAATTTCTGTTCGTTTTGTATTAACACAGTCTTTTTAGGGAAAAAGAAAATGATACTTCAAATCCTTTCGTTTTTTTAAGACTTTATAGTTTGGCCTGCTATTTGTATGCTGGATAAAAATTTTCAGCAATTTTCAACAACATACACCCTTTTAAAAATCTGGTTATAAATAGTAGTGTTTAATTTAGTTTAATACCTCCTCTAGTTGACCTGAAATAGAAAACTTGATACCATTCGCAAAAAAAATCTGTTTACTTTCTTTGATAGCTTGGATACACTTACGCTATTTTGATTTGGTTAAATTTTAAGAGCAGAAGTAGCCCCGAAAATTTTAATATAATACCCTCAGTCGTTCTTAGGATACTGCTGAGATGCCTAATGGGGATTAACTGCAATTGCAATTGTAAATGTAAATTTTGATTTAATTTTAAGGCAACATTTAATTTTTAAACATAATGGGCAAATGGGAGGGTGGACGTGGGAGGGGGGCTAGCTGCCCTCCAATTACTTTCGACTATTAAAAACGGCATTAGCCCTAACTATTTTCAATCGAATGAGCCCTTTTCGAAGTTCCTACGACAATTCCTTCGATACGAAGTGCCCTGGTTTAAAAAAAAAATAATAAAAAAAGAATAACAATAATACACACTACCCACATCGATCTTTACTATAAAAATGTCAAGCCTTCCAATCATTTTCGACTATTAAAAAAGACACTAGCCCTTTCAATTTCCAATCGAATGAGCCCTTTTTGAGTTTCTACGATAACGCTTTCTATAAGCACCTTATATGCCCAGGGCATAAATTGCAACCTTTGCCCTGAGTGCTGTGAGGGGGCTGTGATCCTCAAAGGCCTAATTTCCAGAACCTTCAACTACGTTAAACAAGACGGCTATCTCAAAATTTTGATTGGATGTGTTCGGGGAAATCGTGGGCGTAAGAGGGACGTTAGTTGCTCTCCAATCACTTTCAACTATTAAAAAAGGCACTAGCCCTTTCAATTTCCAATCGAATGATCCCTTTTGAAGTTTCTACGACAACAATTTCAATAAAAACCTTATATGCCCCCAGGGCATAACTTACAACCCTTGCCCTGAGGGCTGGGGGGTGGGCTTTCATCCTCAAAGACCTAATTTCCAGAACTTTCAACTACGTTGAAGAAAATCGCTATCTCAAAATTTTGATTGGATGTGTTTGGGGAAATGGTGGGCGTGAGAGGGGGTTAGTTGCCCTCCAATCACTTTCGACTATTAAAAAGGGCACTAGCCCTTTCAATTTCCAATCGAATGAGCTCTTTTTGAAGTTTTTACGACAAAGCTTTCTATAAAAAAAAACTTATATGCCCAAAGGGCACAGCTTACAACCCTTGCCCTGAGGGCTGGGGGGGGGGGGAGGGGGGAGTGTCATCCTAAAAAAAAAATCCTGACTTTTTAACTACGTCGAACAAATTGGCTATCTCAAGATTTTGATTGGATGTGTTTGGGGAAATGGTGTGTGTGAGAGGTGTTAGTTATCCTTAAATCACTTCCGACTATTAAAAAGGGCACAAGCACTTCTAGTTTCCAATTGAATGAGCACTTTTTGAAGTTTATACAACATCACTATCTATAAAAACCTTATATGCCCCCAGGGCATAACTTACAACCCTTGCCCCGAGAGCTCTGAGGGGTTTATCATCCTCAAAGACCTAATTTCTAAGACTTTTAAATACGTTGAACAAAATGGCTATCTAAAAATTTTGATTGGATGTGTTTGGGAAAAGGTGTGCGTGAGAGGGGGGTTAGTTGCCCTCCGATCACTTTCGACTATTAAAAAGGGCACTAGCCCTTTGAATTTCCAATCAAATGAGCCCTTTTTGAAGTTTCTAAGACAAAGCTTTCAATAAAAACCTTGTATGCCCCCAGGGCATAATTTACAACCCTCGCCCTGAGGACTGTGGGGGGAGTGTCATCCTCAAAGATATAATTTCCGGACCTTTCAACTACGTTGAACAAAATGGCTATCCCAAAATTTTGATTGGATATGTTTGGATGAATGGTGGGCGTGGAAGGGGTGTTAGTTGCCTTCCAATCGCTTTCGACTATTAAAAAGGGCACCAGCCATTTCAATTTCCATTGAAATGAGCCCTTTTTGAAGTTTCTACGACAACGCTTTCTATAAAAACCTTATTTGCCCCCAGGGCATAACTTACAACCCTTGCCCTGAGGGCTGTTGGGGGTGGGCGGGCATGGTTGTCATCCTCAAAGACCTAATTTCCAGAACTTTCAACAACGTTGAACAAAATGACTATCTCAAAATTTTGATTGGATGTATTTGGGGAAACGGTGGCCGTGACAGGGGGGTTAGTTGCCCTCCGATCACTTTCGACTATTAAAAAGGGCACTAGCCCTTTGAATTTCCAATCAAATGAGCCTTTTTTGAAATTTCTACGACAACGCTTTCTATAATAACCTTGTATGTCCCCTAGGCATAACTGACAACCCTTGCCCTGAGGGCTGTGGGGGAGTGCCCTCCTCAAAAACATAATTTCTATCTGGAAATCAACTACGCTGAACAAAATGGCTATCTCAAAATTTTGATTGGATGTGGTTTGGGGAAATGGTGGGCGTGGAAGGGGTGTTAATTGCCTTCCAATCACTTTCGACTATTAAAAAGGGCACCAGCCATTTCAATTTCCAATCAAATGAGCCCTTTTTGAAGTTTCTAAAACAAAGCTTTCAATAAAAACCTTGTGTGCCCCAGGGCATAATTTACAACCCTCACCCTGAGGACTGTGGGGGGGAGTGTCATCCTCAAAGATATAATTTCCGGACCTTTCAACTACGTTGAACAAAATGGCTATCTCAAAATTTTGATTGGATGTGGTTTGGGGAAATGGTGGGCGTGGAAGGGGTGTTAATTGCCTTCCAATCGCTTTCGACTATTAAAAAGGGCACCAGCCATTTCAATTTCCATTGAAATGAGCCCTTTTTGAAGTTTCTACGACAACACTTTCTATAAAAAACCTTATTTGCCCCCAGGGCATAACTTACAACCCTTGCCCTGAGGGCTGTTGGGGGTGGGCGGGCATGGTTGTCATCCTCAAAGACCTAATTTCCAGAACTTTCAACAACGTTGAACAAAATGACTATCTCAAAATTTTGATTGGATGTATTTGGGGAAACGGTGGGCGTTACAGGGGGGTTAGTTGCCCTCCAATCACTTTCGACTATTAAAAAGGGCACTAGCCCTTTGAATTTCCAATCAAATGAGCCATTTTTGAAATTTCTACGACAACACTTTCTATAATAACTTTGTATGTCCCCTGGCAATAATTTACAACCCTTGCCCTGAGGGCTGTGGGGAAGTGCCCTCCTCAAAAACATAATTTGTATCTGGAAATCAACTACGCTGAACAAAATGGCTATCTCGAAATTTTGATTGGATGTGTTTGGGGAAATGGTGGACGTGGAAGGGGTGTTAGTTGCCTTCCAATCACTTTCGACTATTAAAAAGGCCTCAAGCCACTGCAATTTCCAATCGAATGAACCCTTTTCGAAGTTTCTACGACAAATCCATCGACATGAAGTGCCCTGGTCTAAGAAAAAAAAATAGTAATAATAATACATTGTGCCAACATCGTTCTTTACTTAGGCAGCGCGATTGCGCTGCCTATGATTGTAAGTAAAGTAAATGCAATTCTACCCAAAATTAACAAATAAGTTTACAATATGGCAATCCAAAGTGAATGTTTGCCCACCCTTGTCATAAACCATATCATAGGCAGCGCAATAGCGTTCCCTAAGTAAAGAGCATTGTAATTAACGGAAATTAACAGAGATTAATATGAGTAGGACTGACAACCCCCATCCCTTTTCAAGACCTGAACACAATTAGCACTTTACTGAAAAAAACGAAAAAAAAAAACAAAAATGAAAGTGGATAATCAATTTAATATTCATATGCTGATATTTATTCTTTAAAGCCATAATAATTTTTTATTTATTAAAGTGAAAAAAAACTGAAAAAATTTAAAATGTATTTTGTTTTCAGTAAAGTACAAATTATTTTCTAGTCTTGAGAAGGCATGGGGGTTGTCAGCCCTACTCATGTTAATTTTTGCTCGTTTTTTAGTTTCGACTGGGTTGTTTATTGTAATTTCTGTTGGTTTGGTGTTTCATTTATTTATTGACGGTGATTTGTGGTAGTTTTACGCTTAGAGAATTATTTGACTTTGTTTCTGCTCATTTTCGGTTTAATGGAAAACTTAATTTTCTTTGAAAAACTTGTTTTGTGGAAAAAGTTTTTAATTAATTATTGTTATAAGGTGATGTACTTATGAATATTATGAAGTCAATTTATAAGGTGATGTACCAGCCAGATACTGTTCCATCGGTACTATCATATTGGCATTTTAAATCGCTTATCAATGTTTTTTGGCTGTTTTTGGGCGCACAGTTGCCCGTAGGTAATTCACTAAGAACATCAATGTTGGAAACATCGCTTATATAGAAATTGTGAATTCCAATTTTGTAATATGTTTGGCAATGCACCGTTATCGGTTTCCATAAACATTGTTTTGACATTAAATAAAGACAGTTTGATTGATAATAAACTGAAATCCCAGAAAGGCTATGATCGTAGACATTTAACATTTTCGAAAATTTGTAATATTTCTATAAACATTATTGTTATCCAATTTTTAGTTACTCAAATTTAGATGTCTTCATTGAACATCATACAGGCCACCCCCTAAGCAACCCCAATAGCAACCGATAACGAAAATAATTTGTCAATAATAGATGATAAACAAGCCAATAAAGTATTGCCGGTGATATGGTAGTTGGTCTGTAACACGTACATTACATTATATGCTGATATATCGTAGCTCGCATGATAGCTCCTCACCCGGACTGACTTGTCGCCATGCTCCCTATTACCAAAATAACAAGCTTTTCTCAGTATATTTTACGAAAACACTAGGTTTTCAGCTATTTTTATAATGCCAGTAGGTGAACTCACTGAAGACATCTACTTTGATGCAAAATTAGATGGCAATATCATTCGCACGCGCAGTTTAGACGGTTATATTTTCTTAAATTTAGTTTACTACAAGTTAAAACTATCTTTTTTTCAAAATCAAAACCAAGTTTAAAGGTGATGGTAACTCGCATATTATCTTACCTAAGCCTTAATTTTAAACTTGTCTTCAGCAAATTTATTAGTCTACCTGCAAAGCTGTAAAACTGTAATCTAGGGGGAGGGTAGGCAAATATGTTTTTTTTTATTTTTTTTTTTTTTTTATCAAACAAAGGCCTTTTCCAATGAAAACATCCTCAAAAGGGTATTTTTCAAAATCTGGACGGGGGCCTGAATCAGCTAACTTATTTCAGATAAAAAAAAAAAACATGAATGAATTTTAGGTAACTGAGCAACAAATTCACAGGGGAGTCACTCCTATATGCTGAGTGATTACATTAAGCAGGGTCAGGGGGACTTACCGGCCAAACCCAGTTTGCTCCCCCAGCTGAAATTTACAGTTTTCAAAAATCTTGTTAAAATTAAGAAGGTTAAAATTAATCTTGTAATCTTGTTAAAATTGAGTTAGTATTAAGTACATAACTCAAGCATTCACAGAATTAGATCAGTTTTTTTTAGTGTACCTTTGCCTTTACGGTACTTTGTGGTACTTTGTACTTTGTGGTACTTTGTACTTTACGGTACTTTGTGGTACTTTGTACTTTACGGTACTTTGTGGTACTTTACGGTACTTTGTGGCTCATTCTTCATTTTTCACTGTCATTTTCACTTGATTTGGGAAAAGCGGCCCCAAATTTACCTTCCCCCCGAGGATTGAGGTGAAATTACGACACGGAAAGTAAGGTAAATCAACATGTATAAAGGAACTTAGGCAATGAGGATAGAGAAGAGGAAATCATCAAAACAGCGAAAGATACGTGATTATGATGAAAACTGTACAATGTAAAGAGCAAAATTCCCAATAATTCGAGGAGTGGAAGTGAGGGGATACGGCTTAGATCACACATTTTTGGATCTGTTAAGCTCAATAGTGGGTAACTTAATAAAAGTAAATCAACAGAATTAACATAAGAAATTAATTTAAGAGATCATCAGACGAGACGTAACATGTATCGAACTGGCTTTAGCTTACTCGGCATTCTCCTTTCCCGTTTTTTCCCTTTTTTTCCTTTTTTCTTTTTTTCCTTTTTTCTGTTTTTTTCTTTTTCCCTTTTTCCGTAAAAACTTACATTACCATTACAATTTAACGGGATAAAACAAATCAACAACTCATTAATTCAAATTACTTTTTATTAATGGAACAACAACTTTAGGACTGTAAACCTACACCCAAAAGATGTCAGAAAGATCATGACATTCCAGCAATGGTAGGAAAAACGTTGTGAGGTTTATTCTATCAATGAATTCAAAAAATTCCCAAAAGCAGTAGAAATAGCTGATACCAAATGGATTTACTTAAATTTGAACGAAACTGTCAATTTTTTACAGATAGCAGTTCAAATAAGGATAAATCGTTTTATTAGACAGTGAAAAACGATGATAAAAATTCTGGATATTTCGATCACATATACAGCGACCGTCATCAGGAGATATTTATCTGTTGATGACGGTCGCTGTGTATGTGATCGAAATATCCAGAATTTTTATCATCGTTTTTCACTGTCTAATAAAGTATTTATCTCTATATGGAATGTTATTTGTACGTCACAGAAAGGCAGTGTGGTCTCCAAAAATATCTATGTCAATTTTTTTAATCACGCTTCCCCCAATATACACTTTTAGATTTGTACTCACAGTTTCTCAACGACATTCTTTAGTCAAAATGAGACTAACTGCACTAGGCCCTAAGGACGAGGGTAGAATTTAACACTTAAATTACTGTCTACTAATTAAGCAAAAACTTTAGAGATACAAAACTACAGTTAAATATGGTAAAAATTATGGTACAGATCATTATTTATGGATCACATTATCACATTATTTACAGATCATTAATTATGGTTAAATATGGTACAGATCAAAGCTTTCATGCAAGGACGACCGTTGAATTGCTGAAACTAATACTATTTAAAAACATAAACACAACTTGACAGGTTGGGTAGTCGAAACAGCCGAAAACGAATTTCATGCTAACAAAATTATGAAACAGTTTCAGTTTTAAAGTTTCCGATTTGCATAGTAATGAGCTATGCAAATAAAATGAGAATTTAAACAAGTGAAACTTTAATTAAAGCAGTGAATGACATAAACTATTAAAGCCCAAATATTTTTGCTTCACATTAAAAAACTCTTATAAACAGAAGAAAAAGTAAAACTACATTGGACCATAAGTATGTAAATGAAAATAATATAAAAAATAAGTTTCTTATATATATAGAAAGAGAGATAGTTGTATTAACATAGGTTATGCATAAGACTTTTAAACAAAAATGTTATTCCCGTTTCTTAGAATCTCATATCAGATCAGTCCTACTATGTGCATATATCTTCCAGTCATAGAGAACTACCAGTGCAGACTTATTATTCTATATATACATTTTTTATTTTATTTTTTACAAGGTGAAATGACTAACCAGTTGATCCTTCCTGGTCAACTCCTAGCCAAAATCCGGAGACTATGACAGCACAACATATAAAGGCTCCAGTAGATGTCTTAGTTTCTGGAAAATGAAAATGCAACAAAATAAGTTACAGATGCATTGTTCCTAAATAAACGGTACGTATGATAATATAAAACAATTACAATATGCCAATATTTTGAATAAACAAATTCGTGTAATAAACATAACAATCAATATAGTAAACAACAAATAAAGCGCATGATAGCTCGGTTTAGTTACTTTTTACTTTCTCTCATCTTTTTTATGGCATTTATTTCTTCTCTCTCCTTTTCTTGTGCTCTGGCTTCTTTCATCCAGTTTCTCGTAATGTCTCCTTTTTCTCTCTTTTGACTTCATACTCTAACATAGTTGACGTTGAATTTTGAATGATTTTTCTTAATCAGCAAAAGCTTTTTTTTTGTTTACTTTCTTTATTCGAGGAATCTAATTAAATATGCACTCTTTATAGGTTACTAGATGCAATTGTATGCTCCCCTTAACACATTTTGACTAATTCCATTTTTCTTTCAAGTCATTTTTTTTTACAAAATCTAAACCCTGTTATGATTTTCGAACAACAAAAGCACGAAGAACAATAGGGAAATCTTTTTGCAAGACAGTGAAGATAATCAGAATTATACCCCGGCGCCGCGCCGGCGGATCGACCGAACGCCGCTGACAAGAGGCCCGATCGAACGCCGCCGAAGTGTCGCAACGCCGCCGGCGCGCCGCCGCCGGCAAAGGCGGCGGCGCTCGGTCGACTTTAAATTAATTTTGCGGCAATTCTTTATTGCGTCAACCGCAAAGTCGGAGCTTATCCTTCTCGTGTGGTTTAGTATTTCGATTTTCCTGATTAGAAATCAAGCAGGGCTTGCACTAGCCCCGAATTTTCGAGTATTTCCCCGAAAATTTATGCGTCACCCCGAAAAAAAATTTGGTTTCCCGAATCCCCGAAAATCACACAATCACGGTGCCACCCCTAGCGATTTATCACCAGTGACTTTCCCTCCCAAATATTACTTTGCATACCATAATTCTTCCCTAATCTCTGGTTCGTTAATGTTCGTCTCTTGTTACTTTGCATAAAAACCAGACAGATCCAATATACAATTGCATTGCAAATATTGCAATACACACAGTTCTTCATATGTTGAGAAAAAAAATATCGTCTTTATGAAATGAGTTTAAATCATTTCGAATCCAGTTTCCCACTTGCAATTCCTTACATCATTCGTAGTCAAGAATTTTATTTTCAAGTTGAATAGAATTATAGAACGCAACATTCACTACAGTTTGATTTTGAAGATCGTTTCTACAAGTGAATTGTAAGTTTGCAGATTTTTTTTTTTCTTTTGCTGTTTTTAGATAAGATTTTCTTAATGTTTAACACTCAATTGTTGAACGCCTGATAGAAAATACAATCTTCTGTCTGAAAATATTTTACCCCCCCCCCCCCAAAAAAAAAAAATCTTCTATTGAGACAAAATTAACTATAGACTAAGCTATGTACAAGGTTGGGGAATTAAAGATTGAAACGGAAGTTACCCCAAAAATATAATTCATAAAAAAATTGTAAATTATTGCCTATAGGGGGGGGATAGGGGCTATTATTTTTAAATGATAATACCTCATTTTTTATATTGAAAGCAGGGATGCCAAAAAGATATTTATTTTTTTCATTTAAAGCGGAGATGGAAAAAAATGCTATCAAATTCCCTGCGAAACCATTGAAATATTTTGATACACCCAGGGCCCCCCATTGGGACTTGTTCATTGTCTTTGGTATTTTGCGATTTCTCATAGGCTACTGGCCTAATTTGGCTTTTGTGTGTGCTCCCTTTTAATTAGATTCTTTGGATCTTATTGAATGCCACGGCGAATCTATGACTCAGTTTTCCAATAGTTTGAGGTATATCTGAATAATTTTGCCTTTTTTTGTTGTCATCTTCGTACCCCTTTACTCATACCCTCATTTTTTTTTTTTTTCAAGGAACACTAAGCTGTTTAACGTTATTTCGCGTGTTTGTTTGAACCATATAGTGACATAGTTAATTATTAAATAAATTATTTTTTTACGTAAAGCTGAGACGGTATCCTAGCAAAGTGGTATCCAGAGGGGGGGGGGGTAGGGAGGTATTACATTTAAATGATAACATCTCGAAGTTTTTTTTATGAAAGCAGGGATGCAAAAAGGTTAATTTTTTTTATTTAAAGCAGAGACGGCATCCTATCAAGATGATGGTATCCATAGGGGGGAGGGGGGCATAGGGAGTTATTATATTTAAGTGATAGTACCTTGATATTTTTTTTTACTAAAAGCAGGGATGCCAAAAAGTTAATTATTTTTTTTAATTCAAAGCAGAGAAGGTACCTTATCAAGGTGTATGGTATCCAGGGGGGGGGGGGTTAGGGAAGTATTATATTTAAATGATAATATCTTGATTTTTTTTATTGAAAGCGGGGATGCCAAAAAGTTTTTTTTTTAATTTAAAGCAGAGACGGTATCCTATCAAAATGGTTTCCAGAGGGGGGGGGCACAGGGAGTTATTATATTTAAGTGATAGAACTTTGATTTTTTTTATTGAAAGCAGGGATGCCAAAAAGTTATTTTTCTTTAATTTAAAGCAGAGACGGTATCCTATCAAGGTGGTGTCCGAAAGGGGGGGGGTAGGGAATTATTATATTCAAATAATAATATCTTGAATTTTCTTATAGAAAGCAGCCTCAGTCCACACAAAGTGGATAAGTTGATTTTTATTCATGACAATTATAGCCACATCCCGCAGTTAGAGTAGACTTCCAAGTTTGACTGAAGAAATTTTTTTCGACCAGTTGACCCCTAAATTTTTTGTCCCTCCACACTATTTTAAAAAATACCTTTTTTTTACACATACTAATATTTGGACTTTCATTAGTATACCAGCTTACCCGTCACGCGTTGCCACGATCTTAAAAGAAAGGAAATTCAATGAGAATACCCACAAGGAAAATTTCTAAAGCAGAGACGGCATCCTATCAAGGTGGTATCCAGAGGGGGTGGGGGAGGGTTGGGAGCTATCATATTTAAATGATAATACCTCGAATTTTTTTTTTGTTTGAAAGCAGGGATGCCAATAAGTTAATTATTTTTTTATTTAAAGCAGAGACGGTATCCTATCAAGATGATGGTATCTATAGGGGGGAGGGGCATAGGGAGTTATTAGATTTAAGTGATAGTACCTTGATATTTTTTTATTGAAAGCAGGGATGCCAAAAAGTTAATTATTTTTTTTAATTTAAAGCAGAGAAGGTACCCTATCAAGGTGCATGGTATCCAGGGGGGGGGGCTAGGGAAGTATTACATTTAAATGATAATATCTTGAATTTTTTTTATTGAAAGCCGGGATGCCAAAAAGTTTTTTTTTTAATCTAAAGCAGAGACGGTATCCTATCAAGATGGTATCCAGAGGGGGGAGGGCATAGGGAGTTATTATATTTAAGTGATAGTACTTGCATTTTTTTTTATTGAAAGCAGGGATGCCAAAAAGTGTTTTTTTTTAAGCAGAGACGGTATCATTATTATAGCCACATCCCGCAGTTATAGCCACATCCCGCAGTTAGAATAGACTTCCAAGTTTGACCGAAGGAATCTTTTTTTGACCAGTTGACCCCTAGATTTTTTGTCCCTCCACGCTATCTTGAAAAATACCTTTTTTTTACACATACTAATATTTGAACTTTCATTAGTATACCAGCTTACCCGTCACGCGTTGCCACGATCTTAAAAGAAAGGAAATTCAATGAGAATACCCCTAAGGAAAATTTCTAAACGTTCACTGTCTTAGTTAAAAGTTTCTAACGTTATAATGTTTTCATTTTAGTTTAATTATAATTGAGAAACATATTCGAATCATACAAGATTACGTTGAATTGCTATGCATGCTCTTCGAGAAGCTGTTCAATTTTCTGATATCGTCCATTATATAAATTCATTTAAGGTCGACCAAGCTAATTGGTTGAGACTAACACATTGATTGGAAATTAATTGGAATCCCGCAGTTAGAATAGACTTCCAAGTTTGACCGAAGGAATCTTTTTTTGACCAGTTGACCCCTAGATTTTTTGTCCCTCCACGCTATCTTGAAAAATACCTTTTTTTTACACATACTAATATTTGAACTTTCATTAGTATACCAGCTTACCCGTCACGCGTTGCCACGATCTTAAAAGAAAGGAAATTCAATGAGAATACCCCTAAGGAAAATTTCTAAACGTTCACTGTCTTAGTTAAAAGTTTCTAACGTTATAATGTTTTCATTTTAGTTTAATTATAATTGAGAAACATATTCGAATCATACAAGATTACGTTGAATTGCTATGCATGCTCTTCGAGAAGCTGTTCAATTTTCTGATATCGTCCATTATATAAATTCATTTAAGGTCGACCAAGCTAATTGGTTGAGACTAACACATTGATTGGAAATTAACTTCCATTTTCCTTCCAGTACTGAGGTGGGTCATCCACATTTCGTCATTGGGAACTGATGCTTGATTATTTTTTATGGTGAAATTTTAAGCTATCCTATTCAAAATGATTATAAATGATTGTGGAAAAAATTGGTAGGACAGGTTGATGTGTTTTTGCGTTTTACATATATTTCTGCTTCCAATTGTATGTTCTTTTGTGTATTGTGAATATTGTTTTATGTTTTATGTATGGTATATTCCGACAGTTGGATAATGTTTTGAAATATGAATCAACACATGTAAATTAAAGAAGGAAGAAGCCAAGCAAAAATACTCCGTACAACATCTTTGTCCAACCCCTATGATAATTTAAAAATTAAAATAGGATACCCATTTCCAAAAAGTATGTCCCTGATAGAGTTTAGTTCTGCTGTGATGTGGGAATCAGAAAAAATGTTTGGGGCACGATCGACGAGGGATATTACGACAGCTCTTTTAACTTGTGGGGAGTGGTTTGATTTAAAATGCAAATATCTATTATTTTGTGCTGGTTTTCTATAAATAGTAAAATTGAGTTTATCGAAGCTACAAATAATTAACACATCTAGGAATTGGATTTTATTTGCGATTTCGATTTCTAAAGTAAACTGTAAATTTCTATCGTATGTATTAAGGTGATCTAAAAAGCCCTTAAGTTCTTTTTTCCCACAGTTCCAGGGTGAAATTACGTCATCCATGTAACGTCCCCAAAAGATATGTTCCAAGAAATACGAATCTTATGCCCATTTTTCAATATGTTCCACATAAATATTCGCTAGTAACCCGGAGAGGGGCGCGCATCCCTAAACCATTAATTTGCTGATAAAAAGAATTACGGAATTGGAAATACATTGAGTACTTGTTACAGAGTTTAACCAAGGTTATTAAGACTTCGCCATCTATTCCTGCTGCTGAAGCTTCTATTAAATGATAATTTTCTTTTATTTTATTTCTAATAGTTGTTCAGATACTGCTACATAAATATTTGTACACATTGAAACAATGCCAAAGCTACTTATAATTGTATTTTCTGACCGCCCTTGAACATAGGGTCGAAATATTCATTCAAATTATCTTCACTGTCTTGCAAAAGGATTTCCCTATTGTTCTTCGTGCTTTAGTTGTTCGTGCTTTGTTGGAAAGGCAGTGTGGTCTTCGTCGCTATTTTCATTATGATTTTCCATGATTTTTGAGTCCTACACAAAGCAGTTTTTTTAAAGGGCGTCCACATTTGGTGCTTTCTGGAAAACTTGACTAAAAATTGTGACATTTAACCAAATCATGGTGTACCAAAAAAGGGTAGTTTATGCCTCACCATGCCAAGGCGTGTATTGATTGGTTGAGATTTCCAGCCCAGATTTTCAGAAAAAGGTCAAATGTAGACGCCCTCTTACATATTTCAGTCCTTTAGTGCCATCTTTTTGCCGCCTTAGTGCTATCTTTTTTTGGAGTTAGCAGTCTTTATATTTCAGTTTTCGGCTGAAAGCAATTAAAATCTATCCAAAAAAATCAATATATAATACAAATTTTTTATAATTTACTTATGTGAACTTTTGTATATTTTATTCATACACATGGGCTATAATTCTAAAATACTATCTGCAATTTACACAAATTTTGAATTTACTGGAAAGAGAAAACATTGCACCTTTCCCATAATTAGGGTAGGATAAGACGCATAGGTTAACAATAAAACCATTAAACTTAAAGGATTCTTATAAGGTTTTTTAAAGAGTAAGTTCATTTTTTTTTTTTTTTTTTTTTTTTTTTTTTTTTTTTTTTTTTTTTTTTTTTAAGCTCAACCCTTTAAAGTTTTTAGGATCTTTCGTTTTTGCGAAAGGATGAAAAAAATCAATAAGAATAGAATGACAAATAATTCATGAGAAAAATGCTGGATCAGGCTATCATTAATGACAGAGTCAAACCAGCCAACTAGAACAGACCTAAATATTGCAACATACATATATATTGACGTCCAAATCGTAACAAATGAAAACTTGATTAAACTTTTTTTTTTTTTATTGTTTTAATTCAGTTGGGTAACGCTCCACTGTCCGTTGCGCTAATAGATTTAAACTCCGAATGCTGACGTATCAATGATTTCCTTATATCCAGTCTCCTACTTGCTTTTGTTTTAGGTGTATCCAAGATCCGACTATTTGACAATTTACAATGATTTTTTATGCCTTTTAATTGTAAAATTTTTCATTAGGAATGAATTGAGATCAAATGAGCCATTCATGAGCTTTTATATTCAAAATTCCCATAAATTTGCTTCGAAATACCATTTTACAATTAAGACTAATCGAGATAATAGTTATCATTCCTGCATCAGCTGCAAATCCCAATTTTTTCCACTAGCCAGTTTTTATTAAAATACAATTTCTAATTTTGGTTACTATAGGTCGTGGTTCATTTTTAACCATGGTAATCATTCGTTATGTAAGATAAGGCTAGAAAAAAAGAAAAACATATTGAATGGGAGACACATCCCTGTTTGCTACCAGCCTTATCACGTTCACGATAATAACTTACTAAGAATAATATATGTCATTAGGACGTTAAAGACGGTTGTTAATGATCTTCCAACATAATAAAACGACACCCCAACATACTTCAGACATAAGTTATTGAATGTTATCATAGATATGAAGACCAAAGACAGGGGTAGTACCTGAAAAAAAGAAGAAAAGAAAATGAGAACAGATGTGTAAAAGTAGAAATGGTCAAATTTGAAATGGAATGACAAGAGCTGGACAATTAATTTAGTAACTAAAAAAAACCACATCAATTCTAAGAAAAAAAAGAAAATGGGATTGTAGTACAAATTTTTTATATATTTTTTTTTCCTATAAAAATATCATTGCAGTACATATAGCAGTAGAAAGTTTTATTGCAAATTTCTGTGCAATTTTAGTCATTTAAGGGCAGGGGGCTAGTACCATTCTTATTTTTTTTGTTTCTTCAGCACAGTTATCGGCGTAAGAATTAAGTTATAATGGCTTTTCTGATGACCTCAAATTTTCTGGTTTCCATTTAGAGGTTCCCAACAGGGTTTAAACAAATACTGAAGATCTTTTTCATACTACAGGTAGTTTTATAAACGTTCTGATATATCCAGCCATTTAATATTACCATATATTTCGGCAGGAAATCCATATTCTCTAATCACACCTCGGAATACTGATTTCAGTGTGTTACACTCTTTGAAAGCAAGATTGCATATAGAATGCAACATCATGGTTTCAGCCACTTCTAGTGTATTTTTGCATTAGATTGTGTATTATATACTGTATTATATTTTTAACCCACTAATATTAAAAATGTAAAAACCAGAGTTAAACATTAGAAAAGAGAAATAAGGCACTATGAAAAATGCCTACTCTCAAAACCAAGGAACAGATAAAGTTTATATTAATTTATATCCGAAAGCTTACCACCTAGCACGGCAACATTACTGAAAAGATAATTCCTCCTGAATTTTGACATTACCATCTAATTACGGTACGATCGAGCAGTGGCGGATACAGAGGGGGGCGCGCGCCCCCTAGCGTAGTCTAAAGTAGTGTAATTTACTTAATTAACTCAAGTTTGCGTTAATTAAACTTGCTCCTAACGTTTATACTCCTAAAGTATATCGGATCAACCTATTTTGCGCCCCCCCCCTATTTTTTTCGGATCAACCTATTTTTCACCCCCCCCCCCCCCTGAAAAAAATCCTGGATCTGCCCATGCGATCGAGGGAGAAAAAAATACAATGCCAGAAATAATGGATACGCAAGAAATATCCTTCTTTTTGAACAGAGGATAAAACCCAGAAAGATAAAGCACAGAATTGTCACAATGAGATGAAAATAATTTGCAATCGGCCTTAGAATTATATTTACCCCTGTTGGCAACGATTCTTTAATAATCAACCTGAATAATCCTGGAGTCGAATATCAGCCGAGAACGGAAATGTCATAAAAAATTAGTAATAACAATGTCTAACCACCTAAAAGACCCCATAGAGGGGATAGAAAACGATTTAAATACCAGAGGTGTTGTAAGAGAAGACGAAGGGTCGAAAGTGAGATGTTCTCACTTATAAATATCATAGACAGCGCAATAGCGCTGCCTAAGTAAAGAAAGATGTGGGCACAATGTATTTTTTTTTTTTTTTTTTTTTTTTTTTTTAGACCAGGACACTTCGCATCGAAGGAGTTGTCGCAGAAACTTCGAAAAGGGCTCATTCGATTGGACATTGAAGGGCTAGTGCCCTTTATAATAGCCGACAGTGATTGGAGGGCAAGTAACACCCCTTCCATGCCCACCATTCCCCAAACACATCCAATCAAAATTTTTAGATAGCCATTTTGTTCAACATAGTTGAAAGATCCGGAAATAATGACTTTGAGGACGATATTCCCCAAAGCCCCCAGGGCAAGGGTTATAAGTTATGCCCGGGGGGGATATGAGGTTATTTAATAGAAAGCGTTGTCGCAGAAACTGCAAAAAAGGCTCATTTGATTGGAAATTCAAAGGATAAGTACCATTTTTAATACTAGAACGTGATTGGAGGGCAACACATCCAATCAAAATTTTGAGATAGGCATTTTGTTCAACGTAGTTGAAAGGCCCAGAAATTACGTCTTTGAAGATGCCCCCCCCCCGAAGCCCTCAGGACAAGGGTTGTAAATTATGCCCTGCGGCCATGTAAGGTAAGGGTGGTCGTGTAAACTTCGGAGGGGCTCATTGGATTGGTAATCAGAAGTTCTAGTATCCTATTTAAGATTCAGAGTGATCGGAGGACGGATACCCTCCCTCCTACACCTCGTATTTTCCCAAAACGCCTCAGATAGAAATTTTGAGACGGTCATTTGTTGTCGTAGAAACTTCAAAAAAGGCTCATTCAATAGGAAATTGAAAGGGCCTTTTTAATAGTCAAAAGTGATTGGAGGTTAACAAGCCCCCACCCCCTCACGCCCATCAATTTCCAAAACATATTTAATCAAAATTTTGAGATAGCCATTTGTTCAGCATAGTTGGAAGGTCTGGAAATGATGTCTTTGAGGATGACACCCCTTCCTAGAGGCCTCAGCGCAAGGGTTATAAGTTTTGCCCCGAGGGCATATAAGGATTTCATGGAAAGGGGTGGTCGTATAAACTCCAGATGGGGCTCATTTGATTGGAAATCAGATGTTCTAGTCCCCTTTTTAAGAGTCAAAGTGATTTGGGGCAGCTGCTCCTCCCCCATACGTTTTATTTTCGACAAATACATCCAATCAAAATTTTGAAATGGCCATTTGTTCAAAATAGTCCAAAGATCATATAATAAGGCCTTTACAGTTGACAGAATCCCCTAGAGTCTGGAGGTAAGAGTTGTAAGTTATGCCCCAAGGGCATATAAGGTTTTCATGGAAGGGGTGGCCGTGTGAACTTCAGAAGAGGCTCATTTTGATTTGAAATGTATAGTTCTAGTTCCCTTTTAAAATTCAAACATGATGGAGAGGCACTAGCCACCCTCCCCGACATCCTCTTTTTCCTAAACACATTGAATTGAAATAGTGAGATACCATTTTGTTACAAATAGTCTAAAAATCATATAATAATGTCTTTAGAGTGGACACAATCCCCCAGAACCCATCGGCAAGGGTTTTAAGTTATGCCCAGGGCATATAAGTTTTTATGGAACGGGTAGTTGCATAAACTTTGAATCGGATAGAGCTCCTTTGATTGGAAGTTGGAAGTTTTAGTGCCCTTTTTAAGAGTCAAAAGTGAATGGAGGGACGTCCCCTAATCCCATCATTCCCTAAAACATATCCAATCGAAATTTTAAGAGAGCTATTTTGTTCAGCATTGTTGAAAGGTCTAGTATTGGGGATGTCAACCTCCCCACAGTCCTAAAGACAAGGGCTTTAAGTTAGAAAATTCGTTCATTGTTTACACATTATGTTATTGAGTTTAATTAAAAAAAAACTTTTTCCACAAAATAAGTTTTTCAAAGAAAAGTTAAGAACTCCATTAAACAAAAAATGAGCAAAATTAAAACCAAATAATCTACCAAGCGTGAAACTACCACAAATCAGCATCGATAAATGAATGAAACCCAAAACGAACAGAAATTACAATAAATAACCGAGTCAAGCTCAAAACGAGCAGAAATTAACATAAGTTCGGCTCAAAATCCCTATGCCTTCCCAAGGCCAGAACATAATTTGCACTTTACTGAAAAAAATATATATGTTTTTACTTTTATAACTTTAATAAATCGAATAATATTTACATTTTGATTAATAAATATCAGTAACATGTATATTAAACTGACAATGCACAATGATTTGTATTTTTTTTTCAGTAAAGTGCAAATAATGTTCTGGCCTTTTGATTTGGTTAAATTTTAAAACGCTATTTTGATTTGGTTAAATTTTAAGAGCAGAAGTAGCCCCGAAAGTTTGAACATAATACCATCAGTCGTTCTTGGGATACTGCTGAGATGCCTTATCGGGAATTAAAATTAACACAGTGCATTTTGATTTTATCTTAAGGCAACATTTAGTTTTTAAACATAAAGGCAAATGGGAGGGTGGGCGTGGGAGGGGGATTAGTTTCCCTCCAATCACTTTCGACCCCCTAAAAAGGGCATCAGCCCTTTCTATTTCCAATCGAATGAGCCCTTTTCGAAGTTCCTAAGACAACTCCTTCGATAGGAAGTGCCCTGGTCTAAACAACAACAACAACAAAAAATAATACATTATATCCACATCGATCTTTACTATAAAAATGTCAAGCCTTTTAATCACTTTCGACTATTAAAAAGGGCACTAGGCCTTTCGATTTCCAATTGAATGAACCCTTTTTGAGTTTCTACGACAACGCTTTCTATAAACACCTTATATGCCCCAAGGGCATAAATCACAACCCTTACCCTAAGGGCTGTGAGGGTGGTTGTCATCCTCTAAGACCTCATTTCCAGAACCTTCAACTACGTTAAACGAAATGGCTAACTCAAAATTTTGCTTGGATGTGTCTGGGAAAATGGGGGGCGTGAGAGGGACGTTAGTCGCTCTCCAATCACTTTCAACTATTAAAAAAGGCACTAGCCCTTTCACTTTCCAATCAAATAAGCCCTTATGAAGTTTCTACGACAACGCTTTCAATAAAAACCTTATATGCCCCCAGGGCATAACTTACAACCCTTGCCGTGAGTGCTGGGGGGGGATGTCATCCTAGAAGACCTAATTTCCAGAACTTTCTGCAACGTTGAACAAAATGGCTATCTCAAAATTTTGATTGGATGTGTTTGGGGGAATGGTGGGCGTGAGAGGGGGGTTAGTTACCCTCCAATCACTTTCAACTATTAAAAAGGGCACTAGCCCTCTCAATTTCCAATTGAATGAGCCCCTTTTGAAGTTTTTATGGTAACTCTAACTATAAAAGCCTTATATGCCCCCGGGCATAACTTACAACCTTTGCCCTGGGGGCTCTGGGGGGTTTGTCATCCTTAAATACCTAATTTCCAGAACTTTCAACAACGTTGAACAAAATGGCTATCTCTAAACTTCGATTGAATGTGTTTGGGGAAATGGTGGGCGTGAGAGGAGGGTTAGTTACTCTCCACTCACTTTCTACTATTAAAAAGGGCAATTTCAATTTCCAATCAAATGAGCCCTTTTTGAAATTTCTATAACCACTTTCTATATAAACCTTATATTCCCCCAGGGCAAAACTTACAACCCTTACAGAGAGGGCTTTGATGGGGTTATCATCCTAAAAGACCTAGTTTCCAGAACTTTCGACTACGTTGAACAAAATGGATATCTCAAAAATTTGATTGGATGTGTTTGCGAAAATGATGGGCGTGACAGGCGTGGAAGGAGTGTTAGTTGCCTTCCAATCACTTTCGACTATTAAAAAGGGCACTAACCCTTTTTAAAAAGGGCAATTTCCAATCGGATGAGCGCTTTTGAAAGTTTCTACGACAACGCGTTCGACTATTAAAAAAAGCACTAGCCCTTTGAATTTCCAATCGAATGAGCCTTTTTTGCAGTTTCTACGACAACACTTTCTATAAAAACCTTATATGCCCCCAGGGAATAACTTACAACCCTTGCGCTGAGGGCTGTGGGGGAGTATCCTCCTCAAAAACATAATTTCTATCTTGAAATCAATTACGCTGAACAAAATGGATATCTCAAAATTTTGATTGGATGTTTTTGGGGGAATGGTGGGCGTGAGAGGGGATTAGTTTCCCTCCAATCACTTTCAACTATTAAAAAGGGCACTAGCCGTCTCAGTTTCCAATTGAATGAGCCCCTTTTGAAGTTTTTACGACAACTCTATCTATAAAAGCCTTATATGCCCCCAGGGCATAATTTACAACCTTTGCCCTGGGGGCTCTGCGGGGTTTGTCATCCTTAAATACATAATTTCCAGAACTTTCAACTACGTTGAACAAAATGGCTATCTCTAAACTTCGATTGAATGTGTTTAGGGAAATGGTGGGCGTGAGAGGGGGGTTAATTACTCTCCACTCCCTTTCTACTACTAAAAAGGGCAATTTCAATTTCCAATCAAATGAGCCCTTTTTGAAATTTCCACAACAACTTTCTATATAAACCTTATATGCCCCCAGGGCAAAACTTACAACCCTTGCACACAAGGCTTTGATGGGGTTATCATCCTAAAAGACCTAATTTCCAGAACTTTCGACTACGTTGAACAAAATGGATATCTCAAAAATTTGATTGGATGTGTTTGCGAAAATGATGGGCGTGAGAGGGGGGTTAGTTGCCCTTCAATCACTTTCGACTATTAAAAGGGCACTAGCCCTTTCAATTTCCAATTGAATGAGCCCTTTTTGAAGTTTCCACAAAATCGCTTTCTATAAAAACCTTATATGCCCCCATAACTTACGATCCCTGCCCTGAGGGATATGGGGATGGAGGGGTTGTCATCCTTAAAGACCTACTTTCCAAAACTTTCAACTACGTTGAATAAAATGGCTATCTAAAAATTTTGATTGGATGTATTTGGGGAAAAGGTAGGCGTGAGAGGGGGGTTAGTTTCCCTCAAATCACTTTCGACACTATTATGAAGGGCACTAGCCCTTTGAATTTCCAATCCAATGAGCCCTTTTTCCAGTTTCTACGACAAAGGT
>CM051266.1:44406604-44446604 GCA_027921565.1 Artemia sinica | reverse complement strand
TTATATGCCCCGGGGCATAAAAAATAATAATAAAACATTGAAGCCTTGTAGCCTTTACTACAAAAGTTTATCTATATTCGAAGGGGCATTAGTGGGGGTTAAGGTTGGAATAGGCTGAGAAACATCCCAAGGTGTGTGGAATCTGGGTAGGGAGTGTCTTGTGAGAAATGTTTTCTGTGCGAGCGTTTGTGATTGCATTTTTTTTTTTTTTTTTTTTTTTTTTTTTTTTTTTTTTTTTTTTTTTTTTTTTTTTTTGAAAAATAGAGGCACAACATATCTTTCCTGCGTTCAAGTGCATCTAGCCTAACTTTTGTAAGAAGAAGAGAGTATGGAACTTTAAATAGATTAAGAAAGTAGTGTAAGGGATGGTGTTATTTAGTGATTTAAACAAAGCTATTAAGGTGTTTGATTTCATTGCAACGACAGTAGAGAAAGCAGTTTTGCAAGTGTAGGCCGTATGGAAGGGCATCAGAAATGATGAAGCTCTTTTCGAGATTAACTAAAAAAAACTTATTCCACAAAATAAGTTTTTCAAACAAAAGTAAAGAACTCAATTAAACAAAAAAAGAACAAAAATGAAATAAAATAATCTACCAAGCATGAAACTACCACAAATCAGCATAGATAAATAAATGAAACCCAAAAGAACAGAAATTACAATAAATAATCGAGTCAAACTTAAAACGAGCAGAAATTAACATGAGTTGGGCTCAAAACCCCTATGCCTTCTCAAGGCCAGATCATAGTTTGCACTTTACTGAAAAAAATATAAATGTTTTACTTTTATAACTTTAATAAATCAAATAATATTAACATTTTAATTACTAAATATCAGTATATGTATATTAAACTGACAATGCACATTCATTTGTATTTTTTTTTCAGTAGAGTGCAAATTATGTTCTGGCCTTGGGAAGGCTTAGGGGTTTTGAGCCCATCTCATGTTGTTTTCTGTTCGTTTAGGGTTTCATTTATTTATCGATGCTGATTTGTGGTAGTTTCACGCTTGGTAGATTATTTGGTTTTATTTTTTCTCATTTTTGGTTTAATTGAGTTCTTTACTTTCCTTTGAAAAACTTATTTTGTGGAAAAAGTTTTTTTTAATTAATTTCTGTTCGTTTTATATTGACATAGTCTTTTCAAGGAAAAGTAAAATAATACTTTAAATCTTTTCGTTTTTCCTGGTCAACTTGCTGGAGAAAAATTTTCAGCAATTTTTAACAACACACACCCTTTTAAAAATCTGGACACAAATAGTAGTGTTTAATATAGTTTCATACCTCCTCTAGTTGACCTGAAATGTAAAACTTGATACCATTCGCAAAAAAATCTGTTTATTTTCTTTGATAACTTGGATACACTTACGCTATTTTGATTTGGTGAAATTTTAAGAGCGGAATTAGTCCCGAAAGTTTGGACATAATACCCTCAGTCGTTCTTGGGATACTGCTGAGATGCCTTATTGGGAATTAGCATTAACACAGTGCATTTTGATTTAATCTTGAGGCAACATTTAGTTTTTAAACATAATGGGTAAATGGGAGGGTGGGCGTGGGAGTGGGATTAGTTGCCCTCCAAACACTTTCGATTATTAAAAAGGGTATCAGCCAAAAAAAATAATACATTTTATCCACATCGATCTTTACTATAAAAATGTCAAGCCTTCCAATCACTTTCGATTATCAAAAAGGGCACTAGGCCTTTTGATATCCAATCGAATGAGCCCTTTTTGAGTTTCTACGTCAACGCTTTCTATAAACACCTTATATGCCCCCAGGGCATAAATTACAACCCTTATGACACGAATTGTTGAACTTTTCATTGTGTTATAGTTTAGTCTTATTTCTGTTTGTTGTTTCTCTCTGGTCATAGACGTTATCAGATAGGGAAAAATTTCATATTTTATATTCTATATTATTAAACTATAGTCTATTATGGAAATTGTTTGAATATATTATTGATGCATTATGTTTTTGCTGATTCCTTTTAAACTTTTTTTTCTTCTCTAATTTTAGGCTTTGTCAGATATGGAAAGAGTAAAATCGAATTATTTGAAAGCCGTTCGAAATGCTGATGTCTCTGTTTTTGGATAATAATTTCTTTGTTAATTGCTTATGTGTTCATCTTATGTATTTTCAATAAAATAGAAATCTGCTGAATTTGACGCAGTTTAATGGAAACTTTAATGGCATTCAGAATAGAAAATCCTTGTAGAACTTAAACTATGTTTTTTTTTCGCAGAAGTTTCGTTATTTTTGTAAAGAAACGCAGTTCAATATCAGAGAAAGTTTTTATTCTCAACCTCTCTCTTCTTCTCCTTTTTAGACAGAGCTTAATTATAATATCTGATCGTCGTTGTGGACCCTGCTTCAAGAGCTGGATTTTTGTGATTGCCGATACCCACCTCGAACCCTTTTACGGGCTGCTATGCCTACTCAAAATTGGGGAAAACTCTTATGCTGAAACGTAATGATAACAAGACAGAATTAGACCAAAAATTTAACTAGACTGAAAAATCCAATTTGTAAAAAGAAGTAGATTGGTTCAGTGTTGGCGTTCATTCTACACAGCCTAAAAAACGATATACATATATAGTATGACGTAAAAACCAAAAATAAAGTTGATAAGGCTTATTCAGCTTACATCTATAATACACCTACAGGTAAAATTTATTGTAGATGTAAAATACCAAGTTTATGGTTCCCTCACAAATGAATTTTCTGTCTAAAGGCTATTCAATATATTTAGATTATTTCCATTTTGGTGAATTAAAAGTAGTTTGGCTATATTGATTTGGCTCTTAATTGATTGCGATGGACCGCCTACTATGCGAAAAGGTATAGACTGAACCAGTGTTATCAGATACCTGGCATAAGATAATGAAACCATGAAACTGAAAAAGCGCCGAAATCACAGTTTTTTTTTTGCGAAAATGCGCTGAAGGTGGAATAAAAAAACTTGCTATCTAATACGTGCAATTTGAAGAATTTGATGAACAGCTGTTTCAAAAAAAGTGCAAATGGGCTCTTTCTAGTGACACTGGACTAAGCTCATATCCTTGGTTCACACTGATGCAATTTTTTGAAAATGCAAACAACTCATGGATAAAGCATGCAATAAAATTGCAAAAATGTCCACACAGAAGCGGTTCGTTGCAGTCGCTAAAGCGCAAAAGCTAACACTGTTCAGTAAAACGTCCATTTCCCCGGAAGTGTCCTCCCAGGCTTTCAAAATCAAATTTATGGGTTTGGGGGAATCTTTTGGTTACTATGGGGCTTGTTTGTCTCTTACTAGGTTGTAGCTACCACTACAATCATAACACTTGACTCAGTAAAAACGAGGCATTTTCCAATGCACATACCTCCTGAAGTATCTAAATTATGCATTAGCATAGGCTATAACTTACGCCTATGATGTCAATCATCATCTTGTATACAAAAATGTAGTTTTTGCAAAAAAAAAAAATGATTTTATATTAAAGATTTTTTTAATTACACAAGCACGTCGATATAGCGATTTCCTTTAAAATGAGCGATTAAATAGTTTTCTATTATGTTCCACTGCTTAGCTGGAAGAAATACAGCTCAAGAAATACAATCGTATTTCTTGGGATATGGTCTTTTCTCCCATTTAGCAACAGTTACACGTTTACAAAAATTAAAAACCTCATAATAAGTGTTTAGGCCTGAAGAATTGTCTTCATCTTTTGTCGCTATCATCCATCATCCTTCTTATCATCATCCCTGATATCATGATAAGAAGCTGCTTCTCCTTCCTGCTTATCCAAATCATCTTGCCCTGGATTCATTTTTTCTTCATTACTTGGTTCAGCTAGACTATATGAGGCTGCAGTTTCCAAGAAAGATGCTACGGAAATGCAAACAGAGGAGGTATTCTTGCAGACAGGGCCTGCACATTTTCAGAAAAACACGAAAATTGGTTTTTCCTCAACCGCAATCAGAGTAGCATTAGCAACTCTAGTATCTTGCTTCTTTTCCATAGGTATCTTTTCCATAGAGGGGGCACCAGTCCCCTCATGGCTGAATGATACTCTTTTTTTGTGGCTTAAAAGGTAGCACAAAAAAAGAAAATGAATGTAAAGCAGATAACAACTCAAGAAAGGCAGAATAATATTCAGAAGCGGGTAGAAAGACTGAAAGATTTGGATCTACTGAAAGATTAGGTATCTTTGAGGCTGGAATAGAAAGAGCCTTAGCCTCATTAGCAGGATTATGCTCACTCTTCTTCCTAGGATGAGAGTTAAACTCTGTATCTTCATTTAAACCGTTGTTCATTTTTTATTTTCCCCTTTGATTTGTCAATGCCCCGCCAGACTCCTATCCCTAATGAAAATATCTCGTGTAAATGTAACTTAGTTGGGAAAACGACTTTTTCAAAAGTTATTTCCTCATATTCCAAACCTACCAAGCATCGTTATTAAAGAAAAAAGGGTATTTATGAAAAAAGTTTTAAGAATAAGGGGGCAAATTCTCGAGAATACTACCCCTTACAAAACTTAAAACACCAGGGAAATGTACAAAGCGGAATCCAATTTGGCGAAATTGCTAAGTGCAAAGTTGCACAACATGTACATTTTACAAAATTAGGGGACAATCGAAATTCAATTTTTAATGAATAAGATTATTTCCTAATGTTGTAAGACATAAAGGCTGTGTATTTTTCCTCTTAAAAAAATTAAACAGTTGGATATGCAGTTATACAGCTTCCGGTAGTAGCTGGCGTCAGATTTAACAAAAGAAACGGGATTGAAAAAATTAGCTAAAAACAAACAGCACCAACAGGTTAAATGCTACAGGTAAAGTTTTCTTTTCAAGGTGTAGTCGTCTTCAAGAATCAGTACACCCTCAATGTTTTGACTTTTACGGAATAAAAGCATCACATTTAACTACTTAGTTTGTTTTATTTATTTCAACGGGCCAATGTGGCAACACTGACAGAAATGTGGTACTGCCCTAGAAAATCTATTAAGATCTGTCTGAAAAAAAAAATCATCATTCCTCATCATTCGTCACTCTATACGTTTTTTTAAGGAATGACTCTAACTTTCGTTAACTAATACCTCGTGCAGACGCATAGGGAAACCGATGAGAAAAACCAATCGGCACGAAAGGAAAGTCGTTTAAATGACAGGCGTAATATTTTTCAAGAAAATTCTCTATGGGGAAAATATCACCAGGAGAAATCCTCCATCGGGAAGTTTTCCGTGGGAGAAACTTTCCGATGGGAGAAGGGGGGATTTTTCGGAAATATTTTCCACACAGGGAGGGGTTATTCCAACCTTGCCCTGAAAAATGGTCAAAACTTAAATAAAAAGCAAGTCTTTTTTCAAACGGAAGTACGCTAAGGAGTATTTTTCAAGCAAAATCGTAAGCAAGAAAGTTTGTGGGGGAGCTTCCAGTGGGGATGGCATTGTCGCGGGATAATTTATTTGGGGGGGGGGGATTTTCCTCTAAAAATGAGGTTTATTTCATGGAGTTATTTGAAAAAAAAATCACAAATTAAATTTAAAAAAAAAACAACATTAAAACTTAAAATGAGTAAAGATTATTCTGTATATGAGGGGGGCTGCCCCGTCTTTAATACCCCGCTCTTTATGGTAAAGTTCGACCTTTTGTACCAATTCTTTTCTGAAACACGAGGGCTGTTTAATTAGAATCCGAACCTTATCTAATAGTACTAAGAAACTTCAGCGTGAAGAGGGGATATTGAAAATGAGGAAGTTCCCCTAATATACGGAACGGTTTCTGTTCGTTTTAAGTTTTAATGTTCTTAATTTCGGTTGAATTGTTTTTTTTCTTTTTTTACGCAGCTAAGCTTCTATCTGCAAAAATCAGAAATTTGGCTTTTTTTCGAGAAGGAAGATCGCGGATGATTACATGTTTTCTTAGGTTTTTCCTAGGGGCTATAGTATTGAACCAATAGTCCTAGAAAATCGGGAGAAGGCTCGTTTAAACAGAAATAAAAAATTTCTAGGATCCTTTTTAAGGAGCCTAAATATTCTACCAGAACAAAAAGACATTTTTTGCAATTCTGTGGTGCAAAACCACAATTTTGACTTAAAGAAAATGAATCTGCCATTAATTGAAAACTCTGAGATAGCTATCGATTTTAAATTATCAAAAATAAAATCTAAATTGGACAAAAATTACAATAAATAGCCGAGCTTTATTGGAGTCAACTTGTAGGGTTTAGTCAATTTTTTTAAGCACGTACAATGGAACGATAGCGAACGGGACTTCAAATAAGGAGTCACTAAGAATAACCAAGAGGCCCTAACAACCGCTCAAAGCAACCAGAACTAATATGTAAGAGGAAAAATTTTATTTTAATTTCTGAAGCGAGAAAAGGGTTAAAAGAATTTAACATACTTTATAGAGAGGAATATAATGCAACACCGCCATGTAAAACAGTATCTCTAATATCTACTTAGCCGATAAGGCTGAGGGGCTGGGAAAACATGTTGCATAAATGTGGTTAAGTTAGGTAAGGTATTTAATATAATATGTTCTGGACGGCCTGCTTTTCAGATTGAGCAATATATAGTTGACATTAAAGACAATCAAAATGGATTTAACCAATTCTTCGATGTAAGTTGATTTTTATAGTTAAATAGTTTTTATGTAATTAATTTATATATTACCTTCTTTCTAAGCTATTATCCTCAAGTACATCATTTCTACTTTCTTTCTAAACTAATAACTTTCGTTAAAGTTATCTGTTTTTCTCCAAAACTGTGACTCTTGCTGACCTCGTATCAAGTTCAATAGACCATGAAATAGGGGGACTTTTAAACTGTTTCGCATTGTGGAGCTTTAACAGATTCCATCCAAATATATTTCGAGCTAATTTAAATGCTTTTCCGTAAACTTGTTATGAAATATATATTAAAATTATGGTGGTGATTTTTAAATGCTGAAATGCGGTGCTGATATACGAAAATGGGAAAAGGTTTATATTATTGCTTTATATTCAAACAGTTTGGTGTAACAAAATGTTAGTAAAGAGCAACCCAAATCCTTCAAATTGACTATTACATTCAGAACTGTCTTATATCTAAATCATTTATGACAATGGAGAATTATTGACACAAGAATTATAATAAAAGGTGCATTTCAGCAAAAATTACCTTCATAATAATTTAATATCGATAGCAGTAGGTTTTTCGTCAGAATTGTTTTAGAAAATTTTTAAAATGATAAATATATATAATGAGCATTAGACCCCGGCGCCGCGCCGGTGGATCGACCGAAAGCCGCCAACGGCGCATGCCGCAGGTGTGCCGCCACTGGCACCAGCGATGGTAATCGGTCGACTTTAAATTAATTTTGTGACAATTCTTTATTGCGTCAACCGCAAAGTCGGAGCTTTACCTTCTCGTGTGGTTTAGCATTTCAATTTTCCTGATTACCACTATCCCCGAATTTTCAGGTATTTCCCCGAAAATCTATGCGTCACCCCGAAAAAAAAAATTTGGTTCCCCGAAAATCACGCAATCACGCTGCCACCCCTAGCGATTTATCACCACTGACTTTCCCTGCCAAATATTACTTTGCATATCATAACTCTTCACTACTCTCTTTTTCGTTAATTTTCGTCTCTTTTGTTACTTTGCATAAAAACCAGACAGATGCAATTGCACATATTGCAATATACACAGTTCTTCATATGTTGACAAAAAAGTATCGTCTTTATGAAATGAGTTTAAATAATTTCGAAAGTAGTTTCCCAATCGCTATTTCTTACATCATTCTTAGTCAAGAATTTTATTTTCAAGTTGAATAGAATTATAGAACGCATTCACTACTATACAGCTTCAACCTTCAGTTGGATTTTGAAATTGACAGCCGACAGATTGTTTCTACAGCTGAATTGTAAGTTCGCAGAATTTTTTTTTCGTTTGCTGTTTTTGGATAATACTTTCTTAATGCTTAATACTCAATTTTTGAACGCCTATAAGAAAATACAATCTTCTTTCTGAAACATTTTACCCCCCCCCCCCCCAAAAAAAAAAAAAACCTTCTATTGAGACAAAATTTAGCTATAGACTAAGCTATGTACAAGGTTGGGGAATTAAAGATTGAAACGGAAGTTACCCCAAAAATACGATTCATAAATAAATTGTAAACTATTGCCCATAGAAGGGGGGTAGGGGGCTATCATTTTTAAATGATAATACCTCTTTTTTTATTGAAAGCAGGGATGCTAGAAATATAATAATTTTTTTCATTTAAAGTAGAGATAGAAGAAAATGATATCAAATTCCCTGTGAAATAATTGAAATATTTTGATAGACCCAGGGCCCCCCATTGAGACTTGTTCATTGTCTTGGGTATTTTGCGATTTCTCATAGACTACTGGGCTAATTTGGCTTTTGTGTGTGCTCCCTTTTAATTAGATTCTTTGGATCTTATTGAATGCCACAGCGAATCTGTGACTCTGTTTTCCAATAATTTGAGGTATATCTGAATAATTTCGACATTTTTGTTGTTGTCTTTGTACCCCTTTACACATACCCTCTTTTTTTTCAAGGAACACTAAGCTGTTTTACGTTATTTTGCATGTTTGTCTGAACCATGTTGTGACCTAGTTAATTATTATGTAAATTATTTTTCTAATGTAAAGCTGAGACGGTATCCTATCAAGGTGGTATCCAGAGGGGGGGTGGGGTGGGGAGGTAATACATATAAATGATTATATCTCGATTTTTTTATTGAAAGCAGGGATGCCAAAAATTTAATTTTTTTAATTTAAAGCAGAGACGGCATCCTATCAAGGTGGTATCCAGAGGGGGGGGGGGGTAGTGAGCTATACTATTTAAATGATAATACCTCGATTTTTTTTGAAAGCAGGGATGCCAATAAATTAATTATTTTTTTATTTAAAGCAGAGACGGTATCCTATCAAGATGGTATCCAGAGGGGGGGCATAGAGAGTTATTATATTTAAGTGATAGTACCTTGTTCTTTTTATTGAAAGCAGGGATACCAAAAAGTTTAAAAGTTGACAACAATTAACAAGATTTTCGTGAGTTATACTTGATACAGCACTTGTATAGTTTTATCGTTCAAATGGAAAGGGACATATGCGTCCAACCCGTTGTTTTTTTCTTGATGAAATGGGTCTACTTTGAAAACATTCATTCATAAGTACCAGGCAGATTCACACTAAAACGAATTGGTGTGACGAAAGCGATATCGACATTCCCACCTAACGTTACGCTCGAGTGACAATGGCGCCCTTGGTCCATTGCCCAAGTTACATTAAAAGGCCAGGTCATAATAAAAGCTTTCAATTTGGGAGGTTCAAGGAGAAGTCTTTGACAGTCTTATGACCTCAGGGTACTAGGTGTTGCAACGTTCTTACATATTTACAGTGGTTTAAAAAATTCGATCACCCCACAAATGATTACCAAAAATATGCACAAATATAACAAATGTAACATTTGGAATATTATAACACTTTTTTCAAAGCTTTGAAGAAAATCAAAAAAGGCTAAATACCCCTAACTACACTTGAAAGCTGTTTTAAAAAGAAACTCTTTGGAGATATCCATGGATAAGACCATAGCAGAAGCTTTGAGCCTGGTTGGGGATCAAAGAGGAGTCTTTGAGTATTTTGACCACAGGTGACATATTGTTGCGACTTTCTTAAATTTGGTAATTTTTGTGAGCATTTGGAAATCAAAACTTAAACTCAATAACTGATAGCCTACTAAATGTCCTAATATTTTGCTTGGATTAAAAGTGACGAACTAGGATGAACATTTCAACATCTTCCTGGAGCTACTTCAGTCTGCATATTATTTCATTTAATTACATTTAAAACGGATGAACTTTTCAATTTTTACCTAAGAAAATAGCTGGCACTTCATTTTTCTTCATACCGAATAGACCATTAAGTGTTTTTTGTTTCATTGTAATTGAAAAGTTCTCATGTGAAGTGTTCATCATGTATTTTTCAATTTGATAAATTTACTCCTTTTAGATACAGTTTATAATTTGACTAATATTAGGTATTTATGAGTTTATAATTTGGAATGAATCCCCAAAAGAAAAAATGAATAATATCCAAAAGAGCAGCCAAAAGCAATAAAAAAGCAGCAGTTCAGCCTTAGCCTACATAACATATATTCTATAAAGAAGCCAAAAAAACTTTAAAATTCATTTTTTCTTAAACTGTTTTAATATAAACCAGTTTTTAATACAAGAAGGCTTTTTAGGAATCCAAAAGAGCAAAAAAACAATCAATATCAAAGTCGCCCATTTCAACTGTTTTAAAGGTGACAAAATAGCTAAAGGCAAAGGGCGTTATGAAAATATTAAGCTTCTAAGTTTAAAGTTATATTCAAAGTTCTTACCCAGATAACTGACGAATTTTGTGATACGGTATTTGAAGTTTTGTATGCAGTAATGTTCGATGAGAAAAACTACTGATTTTGATAAATATATATGTTAATAATACATAGCTAATAGATACTTCAACTACTCGTATTATCCAAGGGTTCTGAAACGCCACAACCATTTCGTTTCTATCAGATTTCTACTTCTCTTGATGAATAACGAAGAAGACCAGTTTCCAGCCAGCGACTTGTGAATTTTTGAACTCATGAATAGGCTCCAGTGCTTCCACTTTTCGATTTCAATTTTCCCTATTTTTATATCAATTTTCCCTTAAATTCCCTATGTTTAGGTCTGATTTCTCCCTATTTTTCTCCCTAGACAGAAGGGATAGTTTGCTTTACATTTCCACACAATCTACATGATTGCATGACTTGATGCTGCACAGTGCAGCAAGTTTAATTAAGCGTCATCTCCAGCACTTCATCGCACTTGGCGTTTGCCTTTGTCTTGAAGCTAGTGACAGCTTTCGGTATGCTGACAGTTGATAAAGTCTTATCTTCGTTTTTCAAGCGGTAATTGACTCGAACAGGTGAGAGGGACATTCTCGAGACTATTTCGGATGTCTGTTTTGATTAATTTCAGGGGACTAAACAAACGCTCAGTTGGTACATTGCTAAAAGGTAAAGAGAAGATCAGTGATATGCGCTTCCGCAATTCCGGATACTTGATTTTGCCACTGCGAGTCTCCAGACTAAATATCTTTATCTAGTACTGCTCAACTGACAGGTTTTCAACTTGGGCATCTGCCAAATGAAGCTCAGTGACATCAGTCATTGCCTGTGACCTCCAATCTACGTCCATTTTCTGGAGGCAACATTTTTCTCTTAGAACAGGAAATCTCACAAACAGTGGCCTTAGAGATTTAGGTTTCAAATTTCTTGCATTCCTTGGTCCAACCAAAGCGTCTTGGAAGGGTCTTGGATGTGCTTGATTAGGACTATATAGCATTTTAAACAAGACTGGTAAAAGAGATCAATATTATCACTTGGTCCTTGAGCATCTACGAGTCCTTGCATTGAATTGGTTGCAGCTATTCCCACATATGTCTGGCTTAAAGGCAGGTACTCACTTGAAAGGTAAGGATCCAGTTCAGTAAACAAAGCAACATTGTGAATATAGTCCAGTTTCATGAAGTTAGACGCAACATCATTCACAAGTTTGCTGACACTTACCTTTAGGGAGTGAAGAACTGGAAGCTCAGATAGAAAAACTTTGTTGAATCCGTTGGAGAGGCCAAGAGAGTAGTCCATGAATTCAAGGTACGGCTTTGTCAACTTGATTTGTAATATTGACAAGATAAGGTCATTGGTTGCAGTTGGATCGTCAAACATGGTTTCTATGAAATACTAAGTAATAACAACCCGATGCTCAATAAGCCTGTTTATGCAGGCCTAAAGGAACAACCAACAGGTTTATCCTGGTGCAAGAAATGAGAGTGCTTTGGATCAAAAAAAACTCCTGAAATTCAGCATACTTATCTCGTATGGAAGCACTTCTGGAATAGTAGGCATAGATATTTCGCGCCAAGTCTTCTAGTGTCTTGAGAAGTGACAAGCATGCATAGGATGAACATAAGTGAATAAGATGGCATGAGAATTTCACATTCAATATATGGGACACTATGTCTTTCATTAGCGCTGAAGCAGATCTATTGGATCCAAATCTGACGTTAGTAGTATTTGTACAAAATACAACAATATTTTGCTAGGGAATTGAGTTTTCTTTCAATGACTTGTTTGATACAGTTAGTAAGACCCTCAGCCAATCCATCACTAAATTCATTTTAGTGATGGTAAAGTTCAGGGGATAAAGTTCATTTCCGACGCAAATGCATATTAAATTTTGATTCAGGATGCAATTCTGACTATAGAGGTAAGTTTATTTCTTAGCTACCTGAATAATCCGTTAATATAAACCTTGCCCACAATTGTCGCATAGCCTAACCAATACTCCCTTATGTTGGTAGTTTACACCAATCAAAGCCATTGCATAAAAAATAAAATAAATACTAGGCTACTTAAATAATATTCCAGGGTTCAGCTTTTTGAAATTTCGGCAGTTACAGCACCGTAAGCCTGTGTTGCTACATAAGCTTTTTTTGAAAACCGAGCATACACAATCCTTGACAATTTTTCAGCCATTTGTTTTAAAAAATTAAATTTCCCCTTAAAATCCTTATTTTACCCCAGATTTCCCTAAAAATCCTTACTTTACCCCAGGTTTCCCTTTGTCCCTAGATTCAAAATAAGTGTCTCTAAAAGAAGTGATTTCTCCCTAAAAGCGGGTAATTTCCCTGAAAGTGGAAGCCCTGATAGGCTCGAACTTGTTGTAAATTTAAGCTGTGGTTTGAGAAAGACTGATGAAAACATTAATGTTTGCGGTCAATATTGATCGCGCCGGCGGCGTGCCTGCAACGTCTTACTGGTGGCGCGCCGCCAACATCTTACCGGTGGCATGGCGGAGGCACGCTGTTTTGGCCCCGCTGCCGCCGGTCTTCCCTCATCGGCGCAGCGCCAGGGTCTAATAAGCATCCTTTTGATACACGGAAATAGGAAAAGGTTTATATATATATATTTATTTTATGTTCAAGCGGTTCGGTGTAACAAAATGTTAATAAAGAGCAATCCGCGTCCTTCAAACTAACTACTACATTCAGAAAATTAATAAAGTCGAATATATTTTAAGCAATGTTATGGTGATACTACGAGGGAAATGATACAAGTCCCAAACATTTTTACTGGTTCAGAAGTGTGTAACTGATTCAAATGTGCTTAACTGGTTTATTTTGAACTCTGAGAAGCTACAAGAGATATTTAGCTCAAGGATACCATTTGAAACACGAAGGAACATTTTTCTGAAAACGGAAATAAGCTTCTTAAAACCTTATAATGAAATTAATAAAGCCAAATAAATTTTAAACAATGTTACTGCGGTACTATGAGGGAAATGAGTAGAGAGGGGTATCGGCTTCCGACTGGGAGTGATGTCACAGCCAATGAGAAGGCTACAATCTGACGAGTACAAGACCACACCCTATTTCTAGGCCAATCAGAGAGCTAGAAATACTGCCGGGTGTTACATCACCAGACTCCCTGGAATTTCAACATTGAATTTTACGTAATTTCTGTTATGACACAATTCCACCTCGTGAACATTTCTTATAATGTTTGTGCTTCAAACCTGAGATAACAGTTCATGGGAACATTATCATTATAACTTTGGTGTTTGATGCTTTTGTATCTCAGTCAATAAATAGAATTTGATTATCAGTTGAATCAATGTAATACAGAAACTTCAAAGATGTATGATGTTCTCGATTGTGAATTCATTGGTTTAAAGAAGTCAGCTTGCGGTATAATTTTTGAATGTGCATTTTTATTGTTGGCTACAGATCATAGTGAATTTCTTGCTATCACTGGCACATCAACTATAATACGTATGCTTATAATAGAGACAAGTGGAGTATGACATTGCGAATTATAAACAAACTAGGATTATATGATAGAGTGATCCCTCCAATCTATCAAGGAGGGAAGGATCTATCCACGGTACAACTAGAAATTGGAGAAATATGTAGTTTTTTCGGTGTGACAGCACTATATGTGAAAGGCAATCACCCACGGATAAACTTTTAATTGTCAAATGTAAATCGGGTATTCCATTATTAAGTTTGGAAGATTTTAATTGTGAGATATTTCCGAATAAAATACACAATCCTGAGGATGAAGTTCGATTTTTTAGCCGATTGGTTCCGATAGATATTCCTTCTTGGGATACATCTATAAGATATCCCAGGAAGAAGAAGAACAACAAAACCCGTGGTATGGTTTGGGATCACACCAAGTGGGTGACGAATGATGAATTATTATAATGTATGACGAGGTTTTTAAAAGTTGTGTATACCCCAAGTCGATATAGTATATACATAGACTTCAAAGTGTTTTAAATGCAATAGTGAAGTATATTGAGGAAAATAATTTATATCGGTAATTGTATATGTGTAATATATTATTGTTGTAATTATGCTCACACACACAATAAACATGTTTCGAAATCGAAAATTTTCCCTTTCTTTTTGTTAGATTTTTTAAAGTAGGTTATCGAATATTCTTGAAGTAGAACGAATCGTGGTTTGTTTAGAGTCAGCAGCGAGCAAGGATCTCAACCTCCAAGTGACTCATCTCCCCATCGGGACTTAGGCAGAAACTTTCAATTTGATAGGTGAATATTCTTCCAAAAAAGTGTTTTTTTGTGATTTCAAATAAAATTCTAAGACTTTTTAATATTCTCACGACTCAAAGGTCCAAATGAAAGAACTTTTACTTGAATTTCATTCATTCTACACACTAATATCTAAATTATCATGATGTTCACCAGAAATTAGAAAGTCTCTTATACACTTCCTACATATATAATCGGATATTTTGGTTCTCGAATCTCATATTAGAAAATTTATTACTTAATGTGATTCACCACTTGAAAACACTGTATGTGATATTGCTTCAAATAGACAAATTGAAACACGTGAATTTTGGAATGTGAACACAAATAGTATCATTGACTATACAAAGAGATATGATAAGAGTGAAGTTACATTGTACAGTACAAAAGGTGACCCTGGCTATGCAGCCAATCAAGATCAATATACAGTGAATACAAATGATCCACCAGCATTGTTGGTTCTCACCAATTGCCTATACACAGAAAAAGAAGAAATATAAAGTGAAAAATAAAGACATTGTTGCTGTATATATACATTTTTTATTCATAAACAAATTTACATACATTTTTAAAACACTTTACTCACAGGGCACTAAAATCATTGTTTTATGTTCACGGACAGGTCTTGTTGTAAACGTTCATTGCTCGTGTCAACTAAGACAGGAATTTTGCATCTTCTCCACATAAGACGGAATATGTTCGCACATGTGCTTATGCTCAACAATTCTAACACTGTAGACCGACACTTACGACAAAATGGGTTATTCCAATCCTGAGGGCTGTATTTGATAGGAAATTTCACATATTTATCCTGAAAGAAGATCAAACATGATTAAAAGCTATAGGTTCACACAAAACCAGAAAAAATCTCTCAATTCTAGATTTAGTAAGTTTCTTCTTCTTTTTTAGTGGTCCAGGTTTTTTTTAGAAACATGTTTGTTTATTTGTTTTTTCAGTACACGTTTAAACGCATATAATAGTCTCTATGTGATTCCAACTCAATTCCTTTTTCCAGCTAAAAGGTGAAATGGTGATCATATAAACTTCAAAGAGGGCTCTTTGGATTGGTAATCAGAAGTTATAGTGCTCTTTTTAAGAGTCAAAGCGATCAGAAGGCAAAAAGCACCTCCCCCCCACACACACGTCGTATTTTCCAGAAACACATCTTGATAGAAGTTTTAAGATGACCATTTGTTGTCATAGAAACTTCGAAAAGCACTTAATCGGTTGGTAATTGAAAGGGCTAGTATCTTCTTTAATAGTCAAAAGTGATTGGAGGGTAACCACACACCCCTCCTCTCCCTAATATCCCCTTCTCCCCAAACACATTCGATCGAAATTGTGAGACAGCCATTTTGAATCCAATATTCCAAAACGAGTATAACAATATCTTCAGTAATCAAATATAAGAAATATTTAGGCGGACGTTGAACTAAATCAAAACAAACTATTAACAGATGAACTTTCAAAAAGGTGACAAAGCAATATCTCGAGAACAATTTATATTATTAAGTTAGATCTTCAAGAGTAAGTTGTGGGGGATTTTGAACTAGCCAGAAAGCACTTGGTGTATGCTTTTAGTACTACAACTACAGTCACTGTAACTAATGACCCTTGGAGTATTAAGGTGAAACTTCTAGGAAACGTTTAGAGGGCGTTCCCATTAAACGAAAAAACTGTATACATGCGGGTTTTCAAAAAGGCATATAAGCAATATCATAGGCAGCACCACTCTATAATAGCTAAAAATACCATTGAACATTTAAAGAAGCTAATTCAATTCAAAATTAAAAGTCCTAGGGTCCTTTCTAAGAGTAAAAAGAGATTGGAGGGAAATCGGCCAATCATTTTTATGTATATATTGTTATAAAAATTCCGTTTTTTAGAGTTTTGGTTACTATTGGGCCGAGTTACTCCTTAGGAGATTTTTTCCATAGAGGATTCTGAAAGAAGATTAGCTTTATGACAAAGCGAAAAAAACATGACAAAAATCAAAGTGTCGTCCTCGCAACCCAATTATCCTATTTGTGTGTGAGGATCCCACCCCAACTCAACCCCCGAATCTTACTTACAATGAAGTGGTATTTGAAAGTTTATATTAAACTAAAATCATCGACGAAGCGCTAAATTCTGTCACTAAATTTGTCCGAATTTTTGTTGTCCCCCACAACCCCTAAAAAAGAGCGTAATCTCTCATTACCCGAAATTTACAGGAGGGGAAAAATAATTTATAAGCCTAAACTCATCAAATCACTAAATTCAGTTACTAAATTTGTCCGACATTTCGTTGTCCACCCTATCTTCATGTTTTTTTTGTAATCCATTTGTACTATACCTTAAACATTTTCAGATAGTTTCATGATAAAACATAGCTGTATTGGCCTCAGGTTTCCTTATGTTGCAGCGATTTGCTAGTAGTAGTATTAGTATTTCATCTTTGTGCATGTCATTAATACTATAATCTATAAATTTTCTAATATTCTCTTGATATAACGTACATTTGTTTACCTCAGATGGCTTAGTAGCGCAGTAAGTTGTTAGTACTAATAGTATTATCATGTTTTTGCAAGCCTTTCTTACTGTACATTCATCATTTTCAAATACTTTCATGATAAAACACACCCATTAGTATACTCAATTCAAACATCACATTAACCCATTCGAACAACAGATTTTATTTTCACTGCCCTCGCTGCTTTAACAGTAAACAATACTTCAGTGTGGGAGGATCTTACTCCCACTCGACTCCCGAATCTTACTATGAAGTGGTACTTGAAAAGACTATAGTAAACTAAAATCATTGACAAAGCGAAAAAAACATGTCAAAAATCAAAGTGTATCACTAAATTCAGTTACTAAATTTGTCCGACATTTCGTTGTCCACCCTATTTTCATGTTTTTTTTGCAATCCATTTGTGCTATATCTTAAACATTGTCAGATATTTTCTTGATAAAACGTAGCTGTATTGGCCTCAGGTGTCCTTATGTTGAAGCGAGTTGCTAGTAGTAGTAGTATTTCATGTTTTTGCATCTCAGATGACTTAGTAGCGTAGTAAGTTGTTATTACTAGTAGTATTATCATGTTTTTGCAAGCCTTTTTTACTATACATTCAACATTTTCAGATATTTTCATGATAAGACGTACCCATTAGCATTTTCAATTCAAACATCACATTAGCCCGTTCGAACAACAGATTTTATTTTCACTGACCTCAATAATTTAACAGTAAACGATAATTTAGTGTGGGAGGATCTTGCTCCAACTCAACCCACGAATCTTACTATGAAGTGGTACTTGAAAGTCTAAATTAAACTAAAATCATTGACAAAGCGAAAAAAAAAACATGACAAAAATCAAAGCGTTGCCCTCGCAACCAAATTATCCTATTTGTGTGGAAGGATCAAAAACTCAACCCTCGAATCTTACTTACTATGAAGTGGTATTTAAAAGTTTATATTAAACTAAAATCATCGACGAAGCGCTAAAGTCAGTTACTAAATTAAGGGATTTTAAATCAAACATAAATTTCCTTATTGGGATAGTATTAAACAAAAACAAAAAAATTCTTACATCACATGGACTATTCATCACTATGCCTCGGAATAATGTGTCTATATTTCTAACTACACTGTTGTAAGAATCAACTTACACCAGAGTTATATTTTTCGTGGAAATAACGGTAAATTGCATACGATAGTATTAACCTATGTTATTAAAGAAATAGAAAAATAAGTATATGCCTTCTCTCATTTACGCACAAGCATGTCTTGAAACAGTTTTATTAATCTGATAACATATTATCATTAATTCCCAGGCACATGTGTACTAAAAGTTGAAAAATGGTTTTAGATTGATAAAAAAAAAACTTTGAATAGTATATGTTTGTGCTGTGATATACAGAAAGTTGAAAAGTAATGTTGGGAAATGTTTTATTAAGGTTTTATTTTATCAATTTAACGGTTCCAGGGATATGGGGTCCCGTCCGGCCTTCGGCCCCGGGGGGTGGCTGCGGTAGAGATATAGAAAAGGAATTTTCAGAAATATATATACTACTACTAACTTTTTCATGTGTACTCCAAGTTGAAAAATGGTTTTAAGAATATTGAGAAAGGAACGTGTGTTGAATTTTTAAGACTAATTTAGACTAGGTTACGTGCGCGCATAAACATTTTCTGATATTTTCTTGATAAAATGTAGTTGTATTGGCCTTAGGTGTCCTTATGTTGCAGCGAGTTGCTAGCAGTAGTAGTATTTCATGTTTTTGCATGTCATTCATACTATAATCTATAAAGTTTCTAATATTTTCTTGATAAAACCTACATTTGTTGACCTCACATGGCTTAGTAGCGCAGTAAGTTGTTAGTACTAGTAGTATTATCATGTTTTTGCAAATCTTTCTTACTATACATTCAACATTTTCAGATATTTTCATGATAAAACGTACCCATTAGCATAACATTGACCCATTCGAACAACAGATTTTATTTTCACTGTCCTCGATGCTTTAACAGTAAACAATAAGTCAGTCTGGGAGGAACTTACTCCAACTCAACCCCCGAATCTTACTATGAAGTGGTACTTGAAAGTCTATATTAAACTAAAATCATTGACAGAGCGAAAAACATGACAAAAATCAAAGCGTATTACTAAATTCAGTTACTAAATTTGTCCGACATTTCGTTGTCCACCCTATTTTCAGTTTTTGTTTCAATCCATTTCTGCTATACCTGAAACATTTTCAGATATTTTCTTCATAAAACATAGCTGTATTGGCCTCAGGTGTCCTTATGTTGCAGCGAGTTGCTAGCAGTAGTAGTATTTCATGTTTTGCGTGTCATTCATACTATAATCTATAAATTTTCTAATATTTTCTTGATAAAACGTACAATTGTTAACCTCAGATGGCTCTGTAGCGCAATAAGTTGTTGGTACTAGTAGTATTATCATGTTTTTGCAAGCCTTTCTTACTATACACTCAACATTTTCAGATATTTTCATGATAAAACGTACCCATTAGCATACTCAATTCAAACATCACATTAACCAATTCGAACAGCAGATTTTATTTTCAATGACCTCAATGCATTAACAGTAAACAATAAGTCAGTGTGGGAGGATCTTACTCAAGCTCAACCCCCGAATCATACTATGAAGTGGTACTTGAAAGTCTATATTAAACTAAAATCATTGACAAAGCGAAAAAAAATAAGATAAAAAACAAAGTGTTGCCCTCTCAACCAAATTATCCTGTTGGTGTGGGAGGATCCCACCGCAGCTCAACCCCCGAATCTTACTTACTATGATGTCGTATTTGAAAGTTTGTATTAAACTAAAATCATCGATGAAGCGCTAAATTCAGTTACTAAATTAAGGGACTTTAAATCAAACATGAATTTCCTTATTGAGATACTATTAAACAAAACAAAAAAAGTCTTACATCGCATGCACTATTTATCACTATGCCCTGAACAACGTGTCTATGTTTCTAACTGCACTGTTGTAAAAATCAACTTACACCAGAGTTATATTGTGAGTGGAAGTAGCGGTAAATTGCATTCGATAATTAGTTTAACCTGTGTTACTAAAGAAATAGAAAAACATGTATATGTCTTCTCTCATTTACACACAAGCATCCCCTGAAACAGTTATATTAATCTGATAACATATTATCATTATTTCCCAGGCACATGTGTACTCCTAGTTGAAAAATAGTTTTAGATTGATAAAAAAAAAACCTTTAAAAAATATAGGTTTGTGTTAGGATATGCATAAAGTCGAAAATTAATGTTCGGAGGCGGAGAAGATGCGTTTCGAAGGCTTCATTTTATCAATTCAACTGTCCCGGGGGGTGGGTTCAAAAGTATATAACTGATTCAAAAGTGCTTAACTGGTTTATTTTGAACTCTGAGAACTTACATGAGATATTTAGCTCAAGGATACCGTTTGAAACTTGAAGGCACATTGTTCTGAAAACTGAAATAAGCTTCCTAAAACATTCTAATGAAATTAATAAAGTCGAATAAATTTTAAGCAATGTTATGGCGGAGGGTACTATGAAGGAAATGATACAAGTCTCATACGTTTTTAACTGGTTCAGAAGCGTATAGCTGATTCAAAAGTGCTTAAATGGTTTATTTTGAATTCTGAGAAGTTACAGGAGATATTTAGCTCAAGGATACCGTTTGAAACTTGAAGGCACATTTTTCTGAAAAAAGTGAAATAAGCTTCTTAAAACATTATAATGAAATTAATAAAGTCGAATAAATTTTAATCAATGTTATGGGGGGGGTACTATGAAGGAAATGATACAAGTCCCAAACGTTTTTAACTGGTTCAGAAGTGTATGGCTGATTCAAAAGTGCTTAAATGGTTTATTTTGAACTCTGAAAAGTTACAGGAGATATTTAGCTCAAGGATACCGTCTGAAACTTGAAGGCACATTTTTCTGAAAACTGAAATAAGCTTCTTAAAACATTCTAATGAAATTAATAAAGTCGAATAAATTTTAAGCAATGTTATGGGGGAGGGTACTATGAAGGAAATGATACAAGTCCCAAACGTTTTTCAATGGTTCAGAAGTGTATAGCTGATTCAAAAGTGTTTAACTGGTTTATTTTGAACTCTGGGAAGTTACAGGAGATATTTATCCCAAGGATACCGTTTGAAACTTAAAGGCACATTGTTCTGAAAACTGAAATAAGCTTCTTAAAACATTCTAATGAAATTAATAAAAACGAATAAATTTTAAGCAATGTTACGGGGGGATAGTATGAAGGAAACGATACACGTCCCAAACGTTTTTAACTAGTTCAGAAGTGTATAACTGATTCAAAAGTGCTTAACTGGTTTATTTTGAACTCTGAGAAGTTACGGGAGATATTTAGCTCAAGGATACCATTTGAAACAGAAAGACACATCTTTCTGAAAACTAAAATAAGCTTCTTAAAACATTCTAATGAAATTAATAAAGTAGAATAGACTTTAATCAATGTTTTTTTTTTTTGGGGGGGGGGGGTACTATGAATGAGATGATACAAGTCCCAAACGTTTTTAACTGGTTCAGAAGTGTATTGCTGATTCAAAAGTGCTTAAATGGTTTATTTTGAACTCTGAGAAGTTATATGAGATATTTAGCTCAAGGATACCGTTTGACACTTGAAGACACATTGTTCTGAAAACTGAAATAAGCTTCTTAAAACATTCTAATGTAATTAATAAAGTCGAATAAATTTTAAGCAATGTTATGGGGGAGGGTACTATGAAGGAAATGATACAAGTCCCAAACGTTTTTAACTGGTTCAGAAGTGTATTGCTGATTCAAAAGTGCTTAAATGGTTTATTTTGAACTCTGAGAAGTTATATGAGATATTTAGCTCAAGGATACCGTTTGACACTTGAAGACACATTGTTCTGAAAACTGAAGTAAGCTTCTTAAAACATTCTAATGAAATTAATAAAGTCGAATAAATTTTAATCAATGTTATGGGGGGGGGTACTATGAAGTAAATTATACAAGTCCCAAACGTTTTTAACTGGTTCAGAAGTGTATAGCTGATTCAAAAGTGCTTAAATGGTTTATTTTGAACTCTGAGAAGTTACAGGAGATATTTAGCTCAAGGATACCGTTTGAATCTTGAAGGCACATTGTTCTGAAAACTGAAATAAGCTTCTTAAAACATTCTAACGAAATTAATAAAGTCGAATAAATTTTAAGCAATGTTATGGGGGGGGGGTACTATGAAGGAAATGATACAAGTCCCAAACGTTTTTAACTGGTTCAGAAGCGTATAGCTGGTTCAAAAGCGCTTAAATGGTTTATTTTGAACTCTTAGAAGTTACAGGAGATATTTAGCTCAAGGATACCGTTTGAATCTTGAAGGCACATTGTTCTGAAAAATGAAATAACCTTCTTAAAACATTCTAATGTAATTAATAAAGCCGAATAAATTTTAAGCAATGTTATGGGGGAGGGTACTATGAAGGAAATGATACAAGTCCCAAACGTTTTTAACTGGTTCAGAAGTGTATAGCTGATTCAATAGTGCTTAAATGGCTTATTTTGAATTCTGAGAAGTTACAGTAGATATTTAGCTCTAGGATACTGTTTGAAACTTGAAGGCACATTCTTCCCAAAACTGAAATAAGCTTCTTAAAACATTGTAATGAAATTAATAAAGTCAAATAAATTTTAAGCAATGTTATGGGGGGTACTATGAAGGAAATGATACAAGTCCCAAACGTTTTTAACTGGTTCAGAAGTGTATAACTGATTCAAAAGTACTTAACTGGCTTATTTTGAACTCTAAGAAGTTAGTGTAAATATAGTGCTTAACTCTAGGATACCGTTTGAAACATGAAGATAGATTTTTCTGAAAACTGAAATAAGCTTCTTAAAACATTCTAATGAAATCAATAAACTCGTATATATTTTAAGCAATGTTACTGTGGCAATATGAGGGAAATGATAAAAGTCCCAAACAGTTTTACTAGTTCAGAAGTGTATAACTAATTCAAAACTGTATAAGTGGTTGATTTTAAAATCTGTGAAGTCGCAGGAGATATTTAGCTCAAGGATATCGTTTTAAACTTGAAGATACATTTTGCTGGAAATTGAAATAACCTTTTTAAACATTATAATGAAACTAATAAAGTTGAATAAATTTTAAGCAATGTTATGGGGATACTATGAGGAAAATTATACAAGTTCCAATCATTTTTACTGGGTCAGAAGTGTATAACTGATTCAAAAGTGCTTAACTGGCTTATTTTGAACTAGGAGAAGTTACTGTAAATATAGATTTTAACTCTAGGAGACCGTTTAAGAAATGAAGATACATTTTTCTGAAAACTGAAATAAGCTTCTTAAAACATCCTAATGAAATTATTAAAGTCGAATAAATTTTATTCAATGTTACGGGGCTACTGTGAGGGAAATGAAACAAGTCCCAAACATTTTTACTGATTCAAAAGTGTATAACTGATTCAAAATTGCTTAACTGGTTTATTTTGAACTCTCAAAATTTACTGTAAATGTAGGTTTTAGCGCTAGGATATCATTTAAACATGAAGGCACATTTTCTGAAAACTGATTCTATCATCTACGGAAAAATTCAGAATAGAATTTGAAATTTTTTTTCTCTTGTTTGAGAAAGTTCAGAACTGAAGTGGAACTATTTTCTCTTCTTTGGAAAAATTTAGAAAAGGACTTTAACTTTTTTCTCTTCATTGAAAAAACTTGGAAGGGAACGATTTTTTTTTCATTTCTTTGAGAAAATTCAGGATTAAAGCGGAACTTTTTCACTTCTTTGGAAAAATTCAGAAGAGAACTAAAACTGTTCTTCACTTCTTTGAGAAAAGTCAGAATTAAAGTTGAACTTTTCTCTTTTGTTGGGGAGAAATTCAAAATTGAAGTATAACTTTTTTCTATCTTCTACGGAAAAATTCAGAAAAGTACTTGACATATTTTCTCTTTTTTAAGAGAATTTACTACTGAAGTGGAACTTTCCTTATTCTCTTCATTGGAAAAATTTAGAATTGAACTGTAACTTTTTTCTGTTCATTGAGAAAATTCAAATGAGAACTTGAACTTTTCTTCACTTCTTTCAGAAACTAAGAATAAACTGGAACTTCTCGTGTTCTTTGGGAAAAATTCAGAAGAGAACTAGAACTTTCTTCACTTCTTTGAGAAAAGTCAGAATTAAAGTGGAACTGTTTCTCTTCTTAGGGAAAAATTCAGAATCGAATTATAGCTCTTTCTCTTTTCTACGGAAAAATTCAGAACAGAAAATGAAATTTTTTCTCTTCTGTGAAAATTCAGAACTGAAGTTGAACTGTATTCTCGTCAATGGAAAAATTTAGAATGGAACTTTATTTTTTTCCATTCTTTGAGAAAATCCAGAAGAGAACTTGAACTTTTCTTCACTTATTTGAGAAAACTTAGAATCAAAGTGAAACTTTTTCTCTTCTTTTGGGAAAATTCAGAAGAGAACTAGAGATTTCTTTAATTCTTTGAGAAAACTCAGAAAAAAAAGTGGAACTATTTCTCTTCTTGGGGAAAATTCTAAATCGAATTATAACTTTTTCAATCTTCTACAAAAAAAATTCAGAACAGGACTTGAAATTTTCTCTCTTATTTGATAAAATTCAGAACTGAAGTGGAATTTTTTCTCTTCTTCGAGAAAATTTAGAAGAGAGCTTGAACTTGTAATCCCAAGAGTGACAGTCATTTTAAAATGAATAGTGTGGAAGAAAATCACCCCATTATCTATGTTACATTATGTTAACTGTTGTTTTTTCACCTATAGTTATAGACGGTGATTACAAGTTCAAGTTCTCTTCTAAATTTTCTCGAAGAAGAGAAAAGTAGTTTCACTTTAATTCTGAGTTTTCTCAAAGAAGTGAAGAAAGTTCTAGTTCTCTTCTGAGTTTTTCCCAAAGAAGAGAAAAAGTTCCACTTTAATTCTGAGTTTTCTCAAAGAAATGAAGAAAAGTTCAAGTTATCTTCTGAATTTTCTCAAAGAAGAGAGAAAAAGCTATAGTTCAATTCTGAATTTTTCCAAAGAAGAGAAAAAGTTCCACTTCAGTTCTGAATTTTTTAAGAGAAGTTAACAAAATTTCAATTTAGTTTCTGAATTTTTCCGCTGAAATGTAGAAAAGTTATGCTTCGATTCTGAAGTTTTCTAAATAAAAAGATAGAAATTTCTACTTCTGTTCTGAATTTTTTCCTTTGAAGATAGAAAAGTTATAACTCAATTCTGAATTTTTTTTCCAAGAAGAAAAAAAGTTCCACTTTAATTCTGAGTTTTCTCAACGAAGTAAAGAAAGTTCTAGTTCTCTTCTGATTTTTTTCCCAAACAAGAGAAAAGGTTCCACTTTAATTGTAAGTTTTTTTCAAAGAAGTGGAGACAAGTTCAAGCTCTCTTCTGAATTTTCTCAGTGAAGGGAACAAAGTTATAGTTCAATTCTGAATTTTTCCAAAAAGCAAAAAGTTCCACTTCAGTTCTGCATTTTCTTAAAGAAGATAAAAAATTTCAAATTCTTTTTTGAATTTTTCGGTTGAAATATAGAAAAGTTATGCTTCGATTCTGAAGTTTTCTAAATAAAAAGATAGAAATTTCTACTTCTGTTCTGAATTTTTTCCGTGGAAAATAAAAAAAGTTATAATTCAATTCTGAATTTTTCCCCAAAAAGAAAAACAGTTCCACTTTAATTCTGATTTTTTTCAAAAAAAGAGAAGAAAAGTTCTAGTTCTCTTCTGAATTTTCCCAAAGAAGTGAAAAATTTCCACTTTAATTCTGAATTTTCTCAAAGAAATGAAAAAAAAATCGTTCTCTTCTAAATTCTCTCAATGAAGAGAAAAATGTTAAAGTTCAATTCTAAATTTTTCCAAAGAAGAGAAAAAAGTTCCACTTCAGTTCTGAATTTTCTCAAACAAGAGAAAAAATTTTAAAATTCTGTTCTGAATTTTTCCGTAGAAGATAGAATCAGTTTTCAGAAAATGTGCCTTCATGTTTAAATGGTTTCCTAAAGCCAAAACCTATATTCGCAGTAACTTCTCAGAATTCAAAATAAACCAGTTAAGCAATTTTGAATCAGTTATACACTTCTGAGCCAGTAAAAATGTTTGGAACTTGTACCATTTCCCTCATAGTATCCCCACAACATTGCTTAAAATCTATTCGACTTTATTAGTTTCATTAGAATGTTTTAAGAAGCTTATTTCAGTTTTTAGAAAATATATCGTCATGTCTCAAACGGTATCCTTGAGTCAAAACCTATATTTACAATAACTTCTCGTAGTTCAAAATAAGCCAGTTAAGCACTTTTGAATCAGTTGTACACTTTTGAACCAGTAAAAATGTTTGGAACTTGTACCATTTCCCTCATAGTATCCCCACAACATTGCTTAAAATCTATTCGACTTTATTAGTTTCATTAGAATGTTTTAAGAAGCTTATTCCAATTTTCATTAAAATGTTTTTTTCACGTTTCAAACAGTATCCTGGAGCTAAATATCTCCTGCGACTTCTCAGAGTTCAAAATCAACCAGTTAAGCACTTTTGAATTAGTTATACACTTCTGAAGCATTAAAAAAGGATGGGACTTGAATCATTTCCCTCATAGTACCACAGTAACATTGCTTAAAATATATTCGAGTTTATTAATTTCATTAGAATGTCTTAAGAAGCTTATTTCAGTTTTCAGAAAAACGTTACTTAATGTTTCAAACAGTATCCTAGAGCGAAATATCTCCTGTAACTTCTCAGTGTTCAAAATAAACCAGTTAAGCACTTTTGAACCCGTTATACACTTCTGAACCATTTAAAACGTTTGGGACGTGTCTGATATCCTTCATACTACCCCCATAATATTGCTTAAGATTTATTCGACTTTATTAAGTTAGTTAGAATGTTTTAAGGAGCTTATGTCAGTTTTCAGAAATATAAGCCTTCATGTTTCAAACGGTATCCTAGTTCTAAATATATACTGTAACTTATCAGAGTTCAAAATAAGCCAGTTAAACAATTTTCAATCAGTTATAAAGTTCTTAACCAGTTAGAAAAAATGTTTGGGACATTTATCATTTTCATATTAGTTAAAGCCTAACATTGCTTAAAATTTATTGGACTTTATTAATTTCATTAGGGTGTTTTAAGAAGCTTATTTCAATTTACAGAAAAAATTAATTTTCATGTTTCAACCGGTATCCTAGAGCTAAAACCTATATTTACAGTAACTTTTCAAAGTTCAAAATAAACCAGTTAAGCACTTTTGAATCAGTTCTACACTTCTGAACCAGTTAAAATGTTTGGGACTTGAATCATTTCCTTCATAGTACCCCCCCCCCCGTAACATTGCTTAAAATTTATTTGACTCTATTAAGTTCAGTAGAATGTCTTAAGAAGCTTATTTCAGTTTTCAGAATAATGTGCCTTCATGTTTCAAACGGTACCATAAAGCTAAAACCCATATCTCCAGTAACTTCTCATAGTTCAAAATAAACTAATTAAACAATTTTGAACCAGTTATACATTTCTGAACCAGTTAAAAAAGCTTGGAATTAGTATCATTTCCTTCATAGTAGTCCCCATTACATTGCTTAAAATATGTTCGACATTATTAATTTCATTAGAATGTTTTAAGATGCTTATTTCAGTTTTCAGAAAAATGTGCCTTCATGTTTCAAACTGTATCCTTGAGCTAAATATCTCCTGTAACTTCTCAGATTTGAAAATAGACCAGTTAATCACTTTTGAATCAGTTATACACTTCTGAACCAGCAAAAGTTTTTGGGACTTGTATCAATTCCCTCATAGTATCGCCATGACATTACTTAAAAATTATTTGACTTTATTAATTTCATTAGAAGGTTTCGAGAATCTTATTTCAGTTTTCAGAAATATGTAACTTCATTTTTCCAACAGTATCCTAGAGTGAAATATCTCCTGTAACTTCTCAGAGTTCAAAATAAACCAATTAAGCACTTTTGAATCAGTTAAACACTTCTGAACCATTTAAGACGTTTGGGACGTATATCATTTCCTTCATACTACCCCCATAACATTGCTTAAGATTTATTCGATTTTGTTAAGTTAGTTAGATTGCTTTAAGAAGCTTATTTCAGTTTTCTGAAAAATGTGCCTTCATGTTTCAAATGGTATCCTAGTTCTAGATATCTACTGTAACTTCTCAGAGTTCAGAATAAGCCAGTTAAACAATTTTGAATCAGGTATAAAATTCTTAAACAGTTAGAAAAAATGTTTGGGACAAGTATAATGTCCCTATTAGTTGCAGCCTAACATTGCTTAGAATTTATTTGACTTTATTAATTTTATTAGTATTTTAAGAAGCTTATTTCAATTTACAGAAACAAATTTATCCTTATGTTTCAAACGGTATCCTAGAGCTAAAACCTATATTTACAGTAACTTCTCAAAGTTCAAAATAAACCAGTAAAGCACTTTTTAATCAGTTATACACTTCTGAAGCAGTAAAAATGTTTGGGACTTGTATCATTTCCTTCGAAATATCCCCTCCCCGTAACATTGCTTAAAATTTATTCGGCTCTATTAAGTTCAGTAGAATGTTTTAAGAAGCTTATTTTAGTTTTGAGAATAATGTGCCTTCATGTTTCAAACAGTGTCCTAGAGCTAAATCCCATATCTCCAGTAACTTCTCATAGTTCAAAATAAACCAATTAAACACTTTAGAACCAATTATACACTTCTGAACCAGTAAATAATGTTTGAGATTTGTATCATTTCCCTCATGGTATCGCCTTAACATTGCTTAAAATTTATTCGACTATATTAATTTCATTAGAATGTTTTAAGAAACTTAGTTCAGTTTTCAGAATAATGTGCCTTCATGTCTCAAAGATGAAGGCTCCCGTATCATTTTTCTCATAGTATCGCCATAACATTGCTTAAAATTTATTCGACTTTATTAATTTCATTAGAATGTTTTAAGAAGCTTAGTTCAGTTTTCAGAACAATGTGCCTCCATGTTTCAAACATGAAGGCTTCCCTATCATTTCCCTCATAGTATCGCCATAATATTCCTTAAAATTTATTCGACTTTATTAATTTCATTAGAATGTTTTAAGAAGCTTAGTTCAGTTTTCAGAAAATTGCATCTTCATGTTTCAAACGGTATCCTTGAGCTAAATATCTCCTGTAGCTTCTCAGAGTTCAAAATAAACCAATTAAGCACTTTTGAATCAGTTATACACTTCTGAACCAGTAAATATATTCGGGACTTTTATCATTTCCCTCATAGTACTGCCGTAACATTGCTTAAGATTCATTCGGCTTTATTAATTTCATTAGAATGTTTTAAGAAGCTTATTAAAGTTTTCAGACGAATGTACCTTCATGTTTCAAAAATGAAGGCTTCCATATCATTTCCCTCATAGTGTTGCCATAACATTGCTTAAAATTTATTCGACTTTAATAATTTCATTAGAATGTTTTGAGAAGCTTAGTTCAGTTTTCAGAATATTGCATCTTCGTGTGTCTAACGGTATCCTTGAGCTAAATATCTCCTGTAACTTCTCAGAGTTCAAAATAAACCAATTAAGCACTTTTGAATCAGTTTTACATTTCTAAACCAATAAAAATCTTTGGGACATGTATCATATCGCTCAGAGTATCACCAAAACATTGCTTAGAAATTATTCGACTTTATTAATTTTCTGAATATAGCAGTTAATTTGAAGGACGCGGGCTGCTCTTTACTAACATTTTGTTACATTGAACTGTTTGAACATAAAAAAAATATATAAACACTTTCTTATTTCCGTATATCAAAATGACGCTTATTATATATATTTATCATTTTAAAATTCTTCTTAAACAATGCTGACGAAAAACCTACTGTTATTGATATTAAACTATTATGAATTTAATTCTTATTGAAAAACACTTTTTTTGTAATAATTTTTGTGTCAATAGTTCCTCCATTGTCAGAAAAAAAGCCCCTGTATTAAATTATTATGAACGTAATTTTTATTGGAATACAACTTTTTGTTATAATTTTTGTGTCAGTAATTCCTCCATTGTCATAAATGATTTATGCATAAGATAGTTCTGAATGTAATAGTCAATTTGAAGGATGCGGGCTACTCTTTACTAACATTTTGTTACATCAAAATGTTTGAACATAAAAAAATAATATAAACCTTTTCCTTTTTCTGTGTATCAAAAGGATGCTTATTATATATTTATCATTTAAAAATCCCCACCATAATTTTAATATATATTTTATAACACGTTTACGTAAAGGCATTTAAATTAGCTCGAAATATATTTGGATGGAATCTGTCAAAACTACACAATGTGAAACACTTTAAAATTCCCCTTATTCCAGCGTCTATTGAACTTGATACGAGGTTAGCAAGAGACACAGTTTAAGGGAAAATCAGATAACTTGAATGGAAGTCAGTAGTTTAGAAAGAAAGTAGAAATGATGTGCTTGAGGATAATAGCTTAGAGAGAAGGTAATATCTAAATTAATTATATAAAAACTATTCAATTATAAAAAGCAACTTACATCGAAGAATTGGTTAACTCCATTTTGATTGTCCATAATGTCAACTATATATTGCTCAATCTGAAAAGCAGACCGTCCAGAACGCATTATATTAAATACCTTACCTAACTTAACCAACTCTATGCAACATGTTTCCCCAACCCCTCAGCTTTATCGGCTAAGTAGATATTAGAGGTACTGTTTTACATGGCGGTGTTACATTATATTGCTCTCTATAAAGTATGTCAAATTCTTCTAACCCAAATTTCACATCGGAAATTAAAATAATATTTTTACTCTTGCCTATTAGTTCTGGTTGCTATGAGCGGTTGCTGGGGCCTCTTGGTTATACTTAGTGACTCCTTATTTAGAGCCCCGTTCGCCTTTAAATATATGTGCATGGTCGTAAAATAGGATGATGAACTGGAGGGTGTCCAATTGTCTCCCAAATATGGGTGTAGCCGTCAAATGTCAAGGGCTTCCACTAGTTTCATTGTCAACTGCAAATTTGAGAATTGCCCTCCTAAGTGTGGGTTTTTAATTGCCTAGGCCGGTAAACAAATGTCTGTTTTCACGTAGTTTCTTCAGTGTCACGATGTCAACTAGTGACTTTTTATTGTTCATTGGAAGATATACAATAATTTTATTGTCTAAAATATCGGTGACTACACACAAATCTTCAGGTGTGTTCTGATTGAGACCCAGTACAGTGTAGCCATACGGTTTAATTGTAGCCTGATTGTATGCAGAAAGTAGGAAGTTCGGAGCACCGAAATAAATCTGTTTGTTGAATTTCATGACGGAACTTAGATCACGAACGATTCGAAACAAAATGTCACCGTTTTAATCCCTATGTTTGTTTTTGCTAAATTTACGCAGGAGTATATCTGAGGCGTAAATATTGACGTCTGTTTTCCCTCGGTTACAAGCCTCTGTCCATGAAGACCATAAGAAGGGATTTAAAGGAAATTAAAACTTCATCAGTAAGAGTAAACAGTGAAGCCTTGATCAGATTGCTGTGAGTGAGGAATGCTCCCGGCTGTGTTGGTCTCAACCATTTTGCTGCTGCAATAAGTTATCAGTAGTAGTAGTAGCATATAACCTTTGCTTGCATTAAACCATACGTGGAATATTAAAAGATTATATTAAGAATTATCTGAAAAATGAAATTGTAAAACATTTAAAAATAAATTTGCTGTTTGTAATGTGACACGAGTTTGGTAAGTGTTTTTAATGTGTTAGGTGATTTAGTTTTTTTGGGGGAGAGGGGAAGGGGGATGTGATACTATATTACAAAACACAAAGATTTTTGAGTATTTCAACTGAATTCATTTAAAAATTTAGGGGTAAGGGCCTTAATAACCTAACATTAAATGGTAACGAAAGTGTTTCAAGTGCTATTGGCTAATACTATGTCAGAACAGTCTTATTCAACCTGGCCATATATTGAGTCAACACATAAATAATTAACGCTGCAATTTTTTATAAGTTCATAGTTTTATTCTTAAATGTGATGAATAAAAAAAAGAGGATCATCTCCCAAAGAAGTAATAGTGACTTCTTTATTTGAATTTATTTGCTAGTTTAATTTAATTTGAATAAGTGTCAATTTAATTATTAGATTTAAATTCATGATCCCTCCCAGGCAATGGAGGGATTCCCCTCACAAAAATTCCTCCACGAGGAGTTCCTCCAGTAAAAAAATTCCTCCCTTTGAAAATTCCTCCCAGGCAATTTCATCCTCGCTGTCAATTCCCCTAGAAAATTTCATGTGGACAATTCCGCTTAGAAAATTCTTCTTAGCCTATTTTTATTTAAAAAAATTTGATTTTCATTAATTTCTAATCGCTTTTTCAAATCCTGCTGGAATTCCCCTTCTCAGTAAAAATTTTTACCCGCTAATTCTCCCTACCCAATGGAAAAATTCTACCACGGAGAAATGAAAAGCGGAAAAAACAAAGCGTGATTTTAAATTATTAAAATCTGGATTGCTTTTGAAGGTAGAAGTCTAATTGAATCCAGCCTGAAATCTTTTTGAAGCTTGGTAGATAACTTTCTTTTTCAATTATTATTTGTTGATTCTAAAATAATTATAGCTAGGTCAGAACGTAGAACAAAGGTTAGCTATAGCCAAGAAAATACTCATGTCAGTGCCAGCTTTGTGTTTTTGGCAAATTGCTCTTCCATCATGAGCCCGTTATAAAAATCGTAGACCTAAATAAAATTTTCATTCCAATTTTTATGATTAACCCAAATGTGTTATTGCGCAACATTAAGTGGAACTGAATGCCGTTGTTTTGCTCATTTAACCCGATAACAAAAGATTTTGTTCCTGTGGCAACCGTGCGCTAAGCCCGTAATACGGTCAACGAAGGTTTTCTCTCCAGTTTACCAATAATGCTCGTTAGGAGTAGTGAACTTGCTGCTGAAAATGTTCGTTTTAATAGAAGGACTGTTTGCCATAATAATACTTTGTCTTTGCTACAAAATTCAGCTAAAGCAATCGTTGCAAGTATTGTGATTGACCATACCATTGTGAAATCTCTTCCAGAATGTTTAATCCTGGTTCTTCTCAAAGAGGCTTTGAGACATAGATACCAAGAACAAGTAAAGAGGCTAATTACGCTATGGCCCCATCCGAAATTGGACATATTTATGATAGCAAAATCTTGCTGCATCTTTTGTTACGAAACGTTCGTTGAAGATATTGAGGAGAAGACTAAATGTTTGATCGAAGCTTTTCTTCAAACCATTTCTAATCCTAATCATAACCTAAAAATTCTTGAAACTTCGACTTATGTATATGATGCAACACAAACAAATATTCTTGATGTTATTGAAATGGCGAGGAATACTTACAGAGCAAAGACAAAATATGAAGTTCTTCTTTCGTTAAAAGTCGAGTGCTTGAGAACTAAGGAGGTGATACACAAAACATGTCATAAGTTATATTCAGTTCTCAAAAGAAACGAAGCTACTGATATAATTCTTCTAATTCATAAACTTGAATTCCACTGTGGTTGTGCAGTTAACTGTGAAAATATAGTGGGTGTTCTAGACATTATCCCTAATCACCTGACCCATTTACATATTGTACATTGTGTCTTGGGAAGTCGCATAGATGCCGTAGTACAATGCATCGAAAAGAAAGACGCCCTCGTTACTTTAGATTTTGAAGGAAATCATATAGGTGAAGAGAATACGCTCCGCCAGATGGCTAAATTTGGTACCACATTAGGTGATATGGCGAGGCTTGAAAATCTTGACCTTAGTTATAATATGTTAGAAGGGCATGTTGAAACCTTGCTAGGTCAGCTGGACAAAGGCTTAGCATTGCTCGACCTCTCTGGGTGTCAAATTACAAAAAGTGATTTATTTTTCTTAGCCTCATCTGTTCATGTGCAAACATTGACTGCATTAAATCTTTCAGATAATGATTTTAGTCGCTCGTCTGAAATTGTTGATAATTTACTTAGTGAAGTAAGTGGAACAATTCAATTTGTCTACTTAATTAATGTGAAAATGTGCCCATCAGATATAGTTAAATGTGCCGAAATTTTATTGTCATCACCTTCTTTAGCTATATTTAACATTTCGTCAAACTCTTGTCAAAAAGCTGATGTTGAGGATATATGTGTTTACGTTGCGAAAATGAAAAATTTAAGACATTTTTCGATTGATTGGCCTGGAGATTTAGTCGAAAAGGAGAAAGATAGTTTTATTAAGTCCTTTAAAGAGCTTTTAAAGGCAAATAAATCACAGTGTTCCTGTTCTTTTTCTGGCCACCTAGGAAATTTCACATTCAAAGTGAGTCAGTAAGTCAAGTGGCTTCAGTTTTAATTAAAAATTAATATTAAATGGCCTTTATATTACCTCTAAGCATTTCTGTATTACTCATATCATAATAAATATTTCAGTTTTATTTTGGTAAATTATGAACAAATTAGGAACTGTGTTTTGTAAGAACTGAAAAAAATCAATAGAAATTCAGGTTTTTGTATGATCTACACCCTACCACTCTAGTTGTTCATTAATTGACGCATTGCCGACAAGGGCGGATGCAGGATTTTTTCAAGGAGGGGGGGGGGAATAGGTTGATCTGATAAACTTGCGTTAGGAACAAGTTTAATTAACGCAAACTTGCGTCAATTAAGCAAATTACACTACTTTTCACTATGTTAGGGGGCGCCCCCCCCCCTCACCCTCGTGGATCCGCCACTGACTGCAGAGCCGTTTTTTGTTAGTTTCTTTCAGCTTAGCGTGTGACAAGACAAAGAAAAGTGACAGAATAGATGGAAAATATATAATTTGGGCTATATATTTGCACATTATGGGGGTGGGGTGGGGCTAAAGTATTGGACAGTATGAAGTTAGAAAACAATGCTTACTACATAATATGCAGAATAATTGTACCTAACACATTAGGCATGCAGACCTGCTATACTTTACCCCCACCCCCCTAATGTGCATATACATAGCCCAAGTTTTTTTCTAAAGTGTTATATTTTATCATATTTAGGTATGTTTCATTAGGATTGAGCGTCAGAAAAATATATTAGAAGAATATTAGTAGGGCGTAGATCACACAAGTACCGAAATTTATAATTAAAATTCAAGATTCTAATGATAAGTGTTTCAAGGTTTTTCTCAAGCATTTCTGTATCAATAGCAACGTATTCGGTGTCTTGTTTCGTCGTGCTAGTTGTTTTTAACAAGGAAAATTAAATTCAATCGGTTTTTATACGTTTTGTAAATTTTTCTAAGCCTTTATTTCGGGAGCTTCTAATCACCCTCAACAAAACGGATGGAATATTTTAGTTTTTGTTTTCTATCAGTTGTTGTGTAAATGCCGGACAAAAATTACCTCTAACTTGCTCAATGCTCACCTTTATATAAAAAGGATAAGAACAATGAATTTTTGTAGGGAGGGGGGAGGCAAGATTCTAGAAAAGTCTACTTTAACTTTCAGATAACTTTTTGTTTTTTGTGGTATATTTTGTGTATTCATTTATTAATTTTTTTACTATGTAATAAACTAAGAAATCATGTAGAGTTGGGCCATGGTCCTTTATAATTTCCGTGAAATGTAGGAAAGACTTGGACAGAGCGTTTTTTTTTCTTATGAACAAAGTGGGCCGACAAAGACTATCAAACAGGCTTTAATCTCTGTGCCTCCAGTATCCCAGAATTTTTCGGGGTTTCCCCGAATTCTCCAAAAAGAAATTGGGTTCTAGAAATATCCTCTAAGAAATAACGTTCGTTAGTACACGGAAGCTGCACAGTATGCAAATCATTAATTTTTGTAAACGTTAGTTTTCGGGTAGACTTAGCTTAGGAAAGCTCCATTTTCTTTCTGGAAAGTTTGAGAAAACCCTAAAAATCGGGAAAAAATTGGAAACACCGATGTTCTCTCTAGGTTTTTTTTGCGATAGGACTCTGGTAGAAGGAAAAAGTTTGAGAATAGATTTTACAAAATTACCCGATGGTTGTAAGTAACTTAAGTAACTAAAAACTCAAGACGGTCCCCTAGAAGCAGATTATTCCGAAACTCTAGAATTGACTGTCGTTTTCAGGAAGAACCGTAAATTGTTAGGAAATTGGTCTAGGAAATATTTAGACAGTTCTAATTGATATTGAATATTGATTAAATTGAAGATCAAGGTCACTTTAAAAACATAGCTCCCTGGTGTCGCTTTTTTGGACAAGTGCGCATGCACATTGGCATTGCACATATGCATGAGTGATGGGTATTAAAAATTATACCATCTGTCTCCAATTTGAACAAGCAGTAGCGCTGAATTCCGTTTTTTTTGGTTAATATACACACTTTTTCTGACTTTTCTGCTCACGTTCTATGTAGTTTTCAGTGAGGTATCAGATTTCATCCAGAAGGAAAACGCGGCTTATCATGGATATACTAACTTTGACTACAGGTTTAGCTTCTTTTCGTTTTCAGTGTGATTTAATATAGAACTTTATTTCTGCTTGTTGTATTTCTTATCATGGCTCTATATTTTTCCTTAAAAACCTTGTTTTTGGAAAATCAGCGTCATTTTTTTCTCCCTGTTGGTAATTGACATAGTTTATTATTGGTTGACTGTAGGAACGTTTATTAATGGTTTTGCTGCTTCAGAAATAAATTATTGGACTATAATTTAAGTTTTGGGCAAAATTTGAACATTAAGCCAAAATATCATGTCAGCCGTGGTTCTTTGCAATAACCTTTTCAATAGTATTTTTACTATAAAATTTTCCGTGAATTGGGAGGGGGATATTTATTAATATGGTCAAAAACTCCATAATTTCCGGTCTTCTATGAGGGCTAAGCCGTACTAAACCCCATGCTGTAGACACCTTTGAATATGCACGCATCATAACTCAACCATTTTATTTTAAAATATCTATTACCCCTTTATATTTGTTGTTAATATTTTTTTAAATAAATACATGCAAAGGTCATTTATAAAAGTTGTCCCAATAAAAAAAAAAAAAAAAAAAAAAAAAAAAAAAAAAAAAAAAACAGGATGTCGCGAATGATCACAACCAGGTTTGTGTCCTTAATTTTTTGTATTAACGGAGATTCCTTTAACCCTGCTGACATGCCTAAAATTTTCTAGCGGATCGGCAAAAAAATCAAAGTTTCATGTCGAAATTTTTAAGTTACATTTTGACCGTACACACGATGATCGGGTTGTCGATTATAGGAGAAAGACAGAAAGATATTCCGCCTATTTAAGCCAATCTATGATTTTGCAAATCTGCATTCGATTTTTTTTTGCCCCATTTGAACCCGAATTATTTTTATATTAGGTTTCCCTTGGCAGAAGGACTTACGACTACGATTTTTAAACTAGTCAAGGAAAGCAAGTTTTCAGCCCAGTTTCGGCCCCCAAATAGCCGCTCTTTCAATAAATATGTAGTCCTTTTAGCCCAGGCAACAACTCCTGACTGTTTAGAGCCAATAATAATAAAAAAAAATTCTTGCTTTTTTTGGTCCTATTTTTGGAGAGGGCCGTATTCTTAAATTAATTTTTTTTGTCCACAACGCCCTTGGAAATACGGTTTTCAGTTTCAATGTCATTTCAAAAAAAAAGAGTTTGTTGACCCTTTTTTGGCACTATTTTTAGGTGAACCAATATTCTTTGTCAGTTGGGTTCCCTGGGCTCAAGCAATCTCATATATAAAATTTAAACCAATAAAAAATGGTTGTCATCCCATTTTTAGGGGGCCTTTTCCCTAATTTAAATTTTATTTTTCGTACAGAAAGGTGCCCTCGGTACAAGAATTTATGAGTGTAAGTTTCAGCCGTTCGAAAAAAGTTCCTGGCCATTTTCGGGGTAACCAACATTTTTATTCTATTTTTTCTTCTGTATGTCGGGTACTCTTGGTCTGAAAATTTAAAGATACTTGTTTTGAGGAGGTAAGACAGAAGTTTCTGGTTCCTCCTGGGTCCAATTTTTGGGAGACCATATCTTACTAATTTTTGTTTTACATTAGGCTCCTCTCGGCTTGGGGGCTTATGCCTGCAAGCTTCAAACTGACCAGAGATAACAAGTTTTTAGCCCGTTTTCAAGACCCCTAAAAGCCATCTCCCTCTAAGAACGTTTTTAGTACTCTTAGCTCATTTAACTCATTTTCTGGACAGTGTTCGGGTTTGATATTTAGGGTCAACTGGACCTGGGGAATTTGGTCTTAAGTTTCAAGCCGCTCAGCTTTTGTTTTAGCCCTTTTCGACCTCCTTTTTCGGACAACCTAATATTTTCATGGTTATTCCATTGTGTGCCAAAGTCCTGGCCCAGAAAGCTATAGGTCTAAGTTTCAAGGCGTTCTGAACAAATGTTTATTTTGCCCTTTTTGAGGCCCAGTTGCCGGAAAGACGAAATTTTTTTCTAATTTTCCTTCTGCACTGGGTTCCCCTTAACCTAAGAGCTTAAGGAGCTAGGTTTTGAGCCATCCTTTTTTGTGTTGCTTTTTGGTCCCGTAACACTGTCCACCTCTAAACAAAACACATGTTCCTCTGGGCTTAGGGAACGATTCCTGAGAGTTTCGACCAAATTTGACACCCAAGTTACGCTTGTGCTTAGGTTTCTTTATTCATAAACAGAAAAAAAAGATTTTTACAAAATAAAAACGCTGCATTAAAAAAAAAAACTTTTGCAAGCGTGCAGCATAAGATAATAGCCAGTTTCATCTTAAGTGACTAAGAATGGACAAATAAAACCCAAAAGAAACAGAAATTAAAATAAATAAACATATCAAACCTAAAAATAATAGATACTATAATTGATGTAAACGATCAATCTTAAAACAACCAGAAATTAAAATGAATAGTCAAGTCAAATTTAAACGAACATAAATTATAACAAATAAGAGTATATGGCTGTTTACAATTTCTTGAGATTTTTTTTTTTTTTTTTGTCTGACAAAGCTTATTCTAAATCAATAAGTTAAAGTAAATACATATTGTCATTAATATAAAGAAGCCTTCCTTCCCCTCAGCTCCCGCTGTTTACACTAAAATTTATCTTGTAGTTCACTGAAAACTTATTAGAGTGTAATAAATACAATGAGTTGGCGATTATCAGTGTTTTCTTTACGTACCGCCTTTCAAAAGCATTCGAAATTAAAATTAAACTATTAGAAATAAAGTTTATTTGAAATTTGATATATTTCTCTATACACATGTTTTACACTAATTGAGGCCGGCTGCTTCTTTAATTTCAACGTTTCTTTTGATTTTACCTGAACTAAAACCTCTTAAATGGTTTCTCTATGTTAAAGAAAAGTTATTCAGGTTTCATAAATTTATTTTCTAACTGAGGTTAGACATAAATTAACAATCTCCAAGTTTCCATCTGGACCAGTGGCTTAATTCTGTCAAAATACTCTGGGGAGGAGTAGTAGCCCTTTACTACTTTTAACGGTACAGATAGGGAAATTAGCATTGGATTTGAACGGCACAGATAGGGAAATTAGCATAAAATTTTGAGCGCACAGATAGGAAAAATAGCATTGGATTTCCACTGCATTCTTCTGACGTCACGGCATCCCTGTTTCTAGCGGTCAGTTGGCAAGATTCTGAGTGCATGCCCTGCATCGTCACGCGACACACCTCTGTGTATTTCTGTGACAAGCCCAGTTTTCCAGGTGGCAGACTCCTGCTGTTGTTTTTCACAACATGCCCTGTTTCTACCGGTCAGATGGCGAGATTTCTACCGCAGTCCTGTTACGTCACGCGACACACCTCTGTGTATTTCTGCAACATGCCCCCTGATGTCACGCGACACACCCTTTTGTGTTTTCACGAGAGCCCAGTAGAGCTACGAAC
>CM051266.1:44381604-44401604 GCA_027921565.1 Artemia sinica | reverse complement strand
CCGTTTTCATGAACGCCAAATAAAGAAAGAAAAAACACATGGAATCAGGGAACAGTCTCTGAAACCCCGTAAAGTTCTTATAAGGATAGAAGAATTATTTATTTAACAGAAAATCTTTGTTTTTTTAACGAACGCCAAGTAAAGAAAAAGACCCATATTGAACCCAGGAACAGAGTAAATCGAGCCTCGTAAAGCTCTTTTAAAGGATACAAGGATTATTTATTTAACAGAAAATCTTCGGTTTTTAATGAGCGCCATGTAAAGAAGAAAAAACCAATATGGAATCATGGGAACAGAGTTTTCAAGGCCCATAAAGTTATTTTAAAGGATATTTACTAGTTATTTACTTTCAGTTAAAATATTTTTTTATTTAATTTCTGAACGTTTTTTGAATTAATTCAGCTTTGATTTTGGCTATCCGTACATGAATAATTAAAACGAAATTTGAATATTAACTTTTTTTGGCTAAATCGCTTTTTCAAAATTTTGTTCTGACGTAAATTAAGAATTAACTTACGTAACGAACTTCTATATTCGTATGTTTATATTACGTATATTAGGGAGTTTGCCCTCTAGTCAATAACTCTCTCTTTACGCTAAAGTTCAAGATTTGTTCGAATCACAAACCCCTGAATCACAAAGGTCGGTTAATTAGAATAGATAGCACTTTTGAAAGTACTAAAAATAGCTTTAGTGTAAAGAGCAAGGCATTGACTATGGGGCGAACCCCCTCATATATGTAATAATTTCGGCTCGTTTTAAGTTTAACGTTGCTCCTTACTTTAAGTTGAATAAACTTGTTTTTTTTTATTTAATTTCTGATCTTTTTTAAATGATGCTGGGAAATCAAGCGCCCCCTTCAAAGAAACGTTCCTTTTTGCAAGAAAACGTCCTCCATGGAAATATCCTCCCCGTAACTTCCTTCTCTGACCCCCCCCCCCAACCAGAAAAAAATCCCTCCTGAAAACGTCTGTATACTTCCAATTAACCAATATTATATGTTAACAATAGGCAATGCTCATAACTTGCACCCCTTCCCCCGGAAACTCTGGGGGATTAAGTCATCCTCAAAGACATATTTATCAGATTTTTGACTATGCTGAACAAAATGGCTTTCTCAAAATTTTATTCAGTGACTTTGGGAAAAAGCGTGGGAGGGGGCCAAGTTACCGTCCAATTTTTTTTATCACTTAAAAATGGCATTAGAACTTTTGATTTCCGTTCGAATTTGCCGTCTCAAGATATTTTAGGACTACTGGATCGATAATATCACCCCTGGGGAAAAAGAACAAATAAACACGCATCCGTGATCTTTCTTCTGGCAAAAAATTCAAATTCCACATTTTTGAAGATAAGATCTTGAAACTTCTATAGTAGGGTTCTCTGATACGCTGAATCTGATGGTGTGATTTTCATTAAACTTCTATGACTTTTAGGGTTTGGTTCGCCCTTTTTTCGAAAACAAGGCAAGTTTTCTCAGGCGCATAACTTTTGATGGGTACGATTAAACTTGATGTAAATTATGTGTTTTAAATCAGCATAAAAATCTGATTCTTTTGATGTATCTATTGGATTCAAAATTCCGTTTTTTAGAGTTTCGGTTACTATTGAACCGGGTCGCTCCTTACTTACACTTCGTTACCTCGAACAGTTTGACAGAAAATCTTCGTTTGTTTAGTGAAGGCCAAGTATAGAAAAAACACACGGACACAGGTAACAGAGTCTCTCAAACCCCGTAAAGCTCTTTTAATAGATAAAAAAACTATTTACTTAACAGAAAATCCTCGCTTTTTAATGAATGCCAAGTAATGAAAAAAACGCTAATGAATTCAGGTAACAGAGTCTCTCAAACCCCTTAAAGCTCTTTTAAATGATACAAAAATTATTTATTTGTCAGAAAATCTTCGTTTTTTAATGAATGTCAAGTAAAAAAAAACACATGGAAATAAGGGAACAGTGTCTTTCAAACCCCTTTAAGCTTTTTAAAGAACACAAGAATTATTAATTTAAAAAACAGGTCTTGACCTTTTTTAATGAAAGGTAAGTAAAGGTACAAAAGATGGAATCAGAGAACAGATTCTCTTAAACCCCGTAAAGCTCTTTGAAAGGATAAAAAAAATTGTTTATCTAACAGAAAATCTTAGTTTTTTAATGGATGCCAAGAAAAGAAAAAACCCACATGGAATCATGGAACATAGTTTCTCAAACCCCTTAAAGTTCATTTAAAGGATAAAAGAATTATACATTTAAGAAAAAACTTAGTTTTTTAAATGAACACCAAGTAAAGAAAAAAACCCACATGAAATGATGCGAAAAGAGTCTCTCAAACCCCGTAAATTTCATCTAAAGGATACAAGAATTATTTATGTAACCGAAAAAATCTTGTTTTTTTAAATGAACGCCAAGTAAAGAAAGAAAATCCACACGGAATCAGGGAACAGAGTATCTCAAACCCCGTAAAGCTCTTTTAAAGGATACTATGATTATTTATTTTAAAAAAATCCTCTTTTTTTAATGAACACCAAGTAAAGAAAAAACACACGGAATCAGAGAAAACTGTCTCTCAAACTACGTAAAGTTCTTTTAAAGGATACAAGAATTATTTATTCAACAGAAAATCTTCATTTTTTTTAATGAACGCCAAGTAAAGAATAAAAACACATGGAAATCAGGGCACAGAGTCTCTCAAACCTCATAAAGCTTTTTTAAACAATACAAGAATTATTTATTAAAAAAAATCTTCGTTTTTCATTAATAAAGGGTAAGTAAAGAAAAAACAAATGGAATCAGGGAAAAGTGTCTCTCAAACCACGTAAAGTTCTTTTAAAGGATACAAGAATTATTTATTTAACAGAAAATCTTCATTTTTTTTAATGAACGCCAAGTAAAGAATAAATCCCACGTGGAATTAGGGAACAGAGTCTATCAAATCCCCGTGAAGTTTTTTAAAGCATACAAGAATTATTTATCTAACAGAAAATATTTGTTTTTTAATGATCACCAAGTAAAGCAAATTCCATATGGAATCATGGAACAGAGTCAATCAAACCCCGTAAAGTTCATTTAAAGGCTACAAGAATTATCTATTTTACAAAAAAATCTTTTTTTTTAAATGAACGCGAAGTAAAGAAACAAAAACCACATGGAATCATGGGAACAGAGTCTATCAAACCCCGTAAAGTTTATTTAAAGGATGCAAGAATTATTTATTTTACAAAAAAATCTTCGTTTTTTTAAATGAACGCCACGTAAAGAAAAAAATCCACATGGAATCAGGGAACAGAGTTTCTCAAACCCGTAAAGTTCTTTTAAAGAATACAAGAATTATTTATTTAACAGAAAATCTTCTTTTTTTAATGGAAGCCAAGTAAAGACAAAAAACCCACATGCAATCAGAGAACAGAGTCTGTTAAACCTCGTAAAGCTCTTTTAAAGGATACAAGGATTATTTATTCAACAAAAAAACTCGTTTTCTTAATGACAGCCAAATAAAGAAAAAACACATTGAATCAGGGAACAGAGTCTGTCAAACCTCGTAAAGCTCTTTGAAAGGATACAAGAAATATTTATTCAACAGGAAATCTTGTTTTTTTTTAATGAACACCAAGTACAGAAAAAAACACATAGAATTGGGGAACATAGTCTCTCAAACTTCGTAAGACTCTTTTAAAGGATAAAAGAATTATTTATTTAACAAAAATCCTCGTTTTTTTAATAAATGCCAAGTAAAGAAAAAAACATACATGGAATCAGGGAACAGGGTCTCTCAAACCCCATAAAGCTCTTTTAAAGGATACAAGAATTATTTTTTAACAATTTATTCAACGGGAAATCTTGTTTTTTTTTAAATGAACGTCGAGCAAAGAAAAAAAACATGGAATTAGAGAATAGATATTCTTAAACCACGTAAAGTTCTTTTAAAGGATACAAGAATTGTTTATTAAACAGAGGATCTTCGTTTTTTTTAATGAACGCCAAATAAAGAAAAAAATTACATGATATCAGGGAATAGAGTCTCTCAAACCCCATAAAGCTCTTTTAAAGAATACATGAATTATTTATTTAACAAAAAAAGTTCCTTGTTTAAATGAATGTCAAGTATAGAAAAAAAAACACATAGAATCAGAGAATTGGATCTCTAAGACCCCGTAATGCTTTCGTAGAGTGTACAAGAATTATTTATCTAACAAAATAATCTTCGTTCTAATGAACGCCGTGTATAGAAGAAAACCATATGGAATAAGGGAACAGTATCTCAAAGCCCTTTAAGTTCTTTTAAAGGATACAAGAATTATTTATTTAACAGAAAATCTTTGTCTTTTAATAAACACCAAGTAAAGAAAAAAGCCACATGGAATCAGGGAACATTCTTTCAAACCCCGTAAAGTTCTTTTAAAGGACACAAGAAATATTTATTTAACAGATAATTTTCGTTTTTTTAAATGAACGCCAAGTAAAGAAAAAAAAATTCATGGAATCTAGGAACAATGGAAAACTGCTTAGAAGCTGAAGAAAAAATGTTGTTGACTAAGTTGGTATTTCAAAAGACCAGATGTGAGGATGTATTGTATTGTTTCACTTATAACATAAATGATTACGCAATACAAGATAACGCATCATTCTTGAAATTCTCGGAATCAATAATCAGTGCTCATGACCATTACATTACAAAAATGATACCTGCCGGGTGCTAGTGATTAATGTTTTTTAGAGATCAAAACAAGTTTCATTAACCATCAAAAGAATATGTCTGTCCAGCAAGCATCTCAAGCCACAATTGCATGCATATTCTCGGAATGATGACAAAAAAGGTGCGTAGAAAGAGATCACTGATAATATATAATATACATCAAAATGAGAAATCGATTGCGCAAATAACTTGTTATGATATATTGTCGCTTAACACCAGTTGGCTGGCGTCCCTGAAACAATACATTGATTGCCTTGCTGGTGTATCCTAAAATTAATGGTGACATGACAAAGTAAAGCATATTATATTTTTATTGAAATAATGGCATTTGAAATGTTGACATAAGAAAATGAGTGCATTGAATTTATTTCATAAAATACTTCATTATGTTTTCTCTTGACTTGACACTTATTCCATTTTGGGGTCAGAAATGACTTTTAACATAGATTCAGTTATAACTTTATCACACATTTCATCATTGGTATTATTGGGTTCATTGACTGTATCTGTTCGTAAACCATCGATGACAAGTATATTTAATTTGATTTTAAGACATGAAAAAAAATTGAAAAATTTCAGTTTCACCTCAATAAAAAAAAACTAAGTAAAACAAAGTGTCACTATGAATAACACTTTTCTAATAGAAAAATTGTGACTGACATATTTATAACAACCTTATTTTGTATTTTTCTTAACATCACAGTAGTGGGAGCATTTATGCTCCAAAGACAAGCCCTCCCCAGTTTCAAAGAAATGCCCTCCCTTTTCCCATTGAGTTTTTATGGCATGCCCTCTGACGTCACGGCAGCCATAGGAAAATTAACATGTGATTCATGGTTTTGTTGATGTTGTTTCTTGGTTATATTTTTTGGCTATGTTGTTTCATGGTTGTTTTTGGTTATGTTATGTTGACGTTGTTTGTTGGTTGTGTTATGTTGTTTGTTGGTTATGAGTGTTATGTTATGTTGATGTTGTTTCATGGTTATGTTATGTTTTTTGGTTATGAGTGTTATGTTGATGATGTTTCATGGTTATGTTTTGTTGATGGTTATGTGGTTTGATGTTATTGTATGTTGATGTTATATGTATGTTGTTATGTTATGTTGATGTTGTTTCTTGGTTATGTTGTTTCTTGGTTATGTTATGTTTGTTGGTTATGAGTGTTATGTTGATGTTGTTTCATGGTTATGCTTTTTGATGGTTATGTTGTTATGTTGATGGCTATGTGGTTTGATGTTTATTGGTTATGTTGTTTCTTGGGTATGTTGTATTTGTTGGTTATGAGTGTTTTGTTGATGTAGATTGTTGGTTATGTTGGTTGATGTTTGTTGGTTATGTTGTTTCTTGGTTATGTTGATGTTTGTTTGTTGATGTTTGTTTGTTATGTGTGCAGGATATATTTGAAATAAATTATTTTACTAGGCAAAATCATGCCTAGACACGATCCCAGATGATAGAAGTCCCCCACAATGCTTTTCCTAGACAAAAACAAATCTCCAAGCTAGCAAATCTCCCCCGCATTGTTTGTAGGCAAAATCCCCAGGTGGGTGAAATTTCCCGCGATTCTTTTCTATTTAAAGCCATAGAGAACTTCCCCCTTCGAAGTATGCTATATATAGGGGGTGGGGGAGAGGGGAATGATATTAAACATGGGTTTGGAGGGATAAGGTTGATATTAGGTGCAATTTAAGACATATTAAGAACTGCTAAGGGAAATACCCATTTATTAAGTACCTGTTAGATTTTCGTCTCTTCCATAGGATAAATTCTTTAATTTCCACACCTTAACTTTTAAGCTGTATTTCAACCCAGAATGACATTATATGACCCCCCCCCCAATCCTAGCAAGACTTTCTTCATGCATTTCCTAACAAAAATTATGATTTTAAATCCCGTGATTAAAGTTTCTTAAACCCCGTCGCTATCATGATGCCCTAAAAAATACTCCACACTGCCTTGGCATTTCACTCATGTGACACCGCCCCCTCCCATCCCTGGGTGACCTGATTTTAGTGAGATTTCCCATTTTTTGGCACTAATTAGAATGACGCGTTACTCTCCCAATTTGATAGACTCCGGGGGACATTTGCTTTCAAGATTAAAGGGAAATGCGTGTATTACTCGTGCTAAAGACTACATCTTAAAAACACAGACAATTTAACTAAAAACAAATTGACAAGCAATAAAACATCAAAAAGACAGCTAAAAAAACACGAAAAAAATAAAAGATGAAAATGTCATATTATCATAAACGCAAAAAGAAACATCCATTATAGAAAACCGAGGAGCTTCTAGCCTGCAACCCCAGAAGGTAGGGGAGGGGGAGTGATATTAGATAGAATTTAAGACGTATTAGAGCTTTTAAGGAAATACCCCTTTTTCATTAAGATAAATTCATGGATATTTCTCAATATCCAAACAATAAGTTCAACGCTCCTGGTAGCATTCATTTTCAGAGGGTGCCTTGATAAAAGATGTAGTTTTTAGGCGTTATTGTGGCTTTAACATGATAAAGAGTAACATGCCTAATTTAAGGAAAAACGAGAGAAGAGGACTTCAATGGAGGGGGACCGTCTGTGAGGGAAGGGGAGCCGTTTTCTCCGTCACCAGCTCAACACTGTTTTATGTTTTTTATCGTTAAGCAAAGCAGTAATGTTCAAGTGTTTATTTATGGTTATCCTGCCTCCCTGCACTAAGGTACCGACCTGCTCGCTGGTCACCTCCAAGTAAGTGTCCAGTCCCCCCCCCCCCCGAGCGGTTTCTCTTAGCCCAGGGCACATTTTTCACCAAAATATCAAAACACGCAAAGAAGGGGAAATTCTATTTCGAAAAATTCTTGTTACCACCCACCCCGTGCGCTGTGGTTTTTGGGGGACTCTTTTTGGGAGGACGGAATCCGGCCATCCTACGCGCAGTGGGGGAGTTTGGTTTATGTCTACTCATTCCTGGGATGGAACCAGGGCTTTGGCTAGGCGATAAAAGAGGGTAAAAATGGTCTTGCTCGAAATAATTTAAAGGTAGTAATAATAGGGAAATTATCACTGAGTTTCAACGGCAACCCTCCAGCGTCGGAGCATCCCTGTTTCTAGCGCTCAGTTAGCAAGATTCGCGCACTGGCAAGATTCCCGCCCTGGCAAAATTCCAGCCATTGATACAATATTTTTTTGGAAGACCCCTGGATTTCCCGTGATCAGGTCTAATATCAACGACGCAAGTGTATCTCGCAAACGAGACTAAAAGGACCCCATGGAGCTCCAGCACGGCACCCACACATGCGTGTTGCGTATTAACGGTGAGGTATATCTTAAGCAAAGACACCTAAAGGGAGAGCTTGGAAGATCCTCTTGCGAGAAGGGTAGATGTCCAAACCGATAAAAAGTATACATATGGTCCAGAGTGGAATGGCGCTACGACACTGTTTTAACAGTAGCACCAACTTTCCACGTGACAAACCCCCCTTTGAAAACAGAGAAGCCCCCCCTTTCTTTTCTAGTGTTTGATACTCTAAGCATTTCACCTCACAATGCCAGACTATTACTGCCCCTGTGACACGTCACTGACATTGCCCCCCCCCAAAAAAAAAACACTTTTCAGACATTTCTTTTTAAAAGTTTTATTTCAACTCATTCATTTGGGTTTATGCAAGCAATTCATGCCACAGTACCACACAATAACTACTCTCCAGCAACCCTCTGTCATCGCCCCCATCACCCTAAAAACGCTTTTAAAACATTTCCTGTGAAAAGTTTTACTTCAACTCATTCGTTTATGTTTTTGCAAGCAATTCACGTCACAGTACCACACTATAAATACTCTCTAGCACCCCTCTGTCACCGCCATGTCTCCCCCCCCCAAAAGAAAACACTTTTTAGAAATTTCTTGTTGAAAGTTTTACTTCAAGTCATTCATTCGAGTTTTCACAAGCAATTCATGCCACAGTACCACAATATAACTGCTCTATGACATCCCTCTGTGATCGCCCCATCTCCCCCCAAAACACTTCTTGGGCTTTCCTTGTCTTGGTAATGATTTTACAGGTTGACCGCAATTTCTACACTTGGACTTTTATTTCTACGCTGCTATTGATTTCTAGGGTTATCGTGATTTCTATAGTTTGCTTCAGTTTTTTATGAAATTGTCGGGGTTTCATGGTTTAGCTAATGTTTGCTTAAAAGTTGACCATGATTTTAACACTTTGGTCACAATTTCGATGGTATGCTCTTGATTTCTATTACTTGGTCTAGAGTTCTAGGATTGATCTGTCATGTAGATAAGTACCTTACGATTTTTCTTGGAATACACTGCCTTTCTGGGCTTTAATATTTCATAGCGATAAGACACAACCGTTTGTCACTTGTTACTATGTAAGAAAATTAGCGAATATGATTTTTTCTTGGAACACCAATCATTCTAGGGTTTCATATTTCTTAACAATAAGCAATAATCACGTTCTGCTATCAATATGACACCAATCATCATCAGTGTAAACGTCTCCTAACATTTGAAACATACAAAGACCCACACACACTTTCTCTGTTGTTATCGATTGTGATAACAACTTTTCTACCAGGATTAACAAGTTTTCCTTAATTCTAACAAATCTTCTTTTGGAAGCAACAGCTTTTTTCCCTTAATACTAACAAAATTTTACTTAACACACCCAAATTTCTCTTAGAAGGAACATTTTTCGTCAGTGATAACACGTTTTCTGCTTGAACTAGGAATTTTTCTGTCAAAGATACCAAATTTTTCTTAGAAGTAACAATTTTTAGTCAGTGATATCAAGTTATTTGATAGAAGTAACAAGTTTTCTATCAAACATACCCAATTTTTCTAAGAAGTAACAATTTTTCCTTATGATAACAAGTTTTCTGCCAGAAGTAGAAAGTTTTTTCTTAACACTAACAAATCTTCTCTTCGAAGCAAAAACTTTTCCCTTAATACTAACAAATTTTTACTTAACATACCTAAATTTTTCTTAAAAGTAACATGTTTTTGTCAGTGATAACACGTTTTCTCTTAAACTAGTAAGTTGTCCGTCAAAGATACCAAATTTGTCTTAGAAGTAGCAATTTTTAGTTATGGTGACAAGTTATCTGTTAGAAGTAACAGGTTTCGGTCAAACATACCAAATTTTTCTTAGAAGTAACAATTTTTTCGTTATGATAACAAGATTTCTGTTAGAAGTAGCAAGTTTTCCTTAACACTAACAAATATTCTCTTCGAAGTGTCAAGTTTTCCCCTTAGTACTAACAAACTTTTACTTAACACACTCAAATTTTTCTTAGAAGTAACAGTTTTCATCAGTGATAACTTGTTTTCTGCTTGAACTAGCAAGTTTTGAGTCTAAGATACCAAATATCTCATAGAAGTAACAATTTTTGTCAATGATAGCAAGTTTTCCGTTAGAAGTAATAAGTTTTTTCTGTCAAACAGACCAAATTTTTCTTAGAAGTAACAGTTTTTCATGATAACAAGTTTTCTGTTAGAAGTAGCAAGTTTTCCTTGACACTAAAAAATCTTCTCTTCGAAGCAACAACTTTTTCCCTTAATACTAACAAACTTTTACTCAACACACTCAAATTTTTCTCAGAAGTAATAGTTTTTGTATTTTTAGGAGTAACAAATTTCTTCTAATAGCACCAAGTTTTCCGTCAAAGATACCAAATATCTCATAGAAGTAACAATTTTTGTCAATGATAGCAAGTTTTCCGTTAGAAGTAATAAGTTTTTCTGTCAAACATACCATATTTTTCTTAGAAGTAACATTTTTTCGTTATAATAACAAGTTTTCAGTTAGAAGTAGCAAGTTATCCTTAACACTAACCGATTTTCTCTTTGAATTACCAATTTTTTCCTTAATACTATCAAACTATTAAGAAAAAATTTGGTATGTTCTATCAAAACTTCTAAGAAAAATTTATTATGTTTGACAGAAAACTTGTTACTTCTAGCAGATAACTTGTTATCACTGACAAAAAATTGTTACTTCTTTGAGAAATTTGTTTATCCTTGATGGAAAACTTGGTGCTATTAGAAGAAATTTGTTATTGCTAAGATAAAACCTGTTACTTCTAAGAAAAATTTGGTATCTTTGACAGAAAACTTTTTACTTCTAACAGCTAACTTGTTATCATTGACAAAATTTTTTACTTGTATGAGATATTTTCTAATTTTGACGGAAAACTTGGTGCTATTAGAAGAAATTTGTTGCTTCCAAGAGAAATTTGAGTGTGTTAAGTAAAAGTTTGTTAGTATTAAGGAAAAAAAATTGCTACTTCGATGAAAAGATTTGTTACTGTTTAGGATAACTTGCTACTTCTGACAGAAGACTTGTCATCATAACCAAAAACTGCTACTTATAAGAACAATATGGTATCTTTGAGAGAAAACTTGCTAGTTCAAGCAGAAAACGTGTTAGCACTGACAAAAAATGTTACTTCCAAGAGAAATTTGGATGTGTTAAGTAAAAGTTTGTTAGTATTCAGGAAAAAAGTTAATACTTCGAAGAGAAGATTTGTTACTGTTAAGGATAACTTGCTACCTCTGGTAGAAAACTTGTTGTCATAACAAAAAAATTGTTACTTCTAAGACAAATTGGGTATGTTTGACAGAAGACTTGCTACTTCCAACAGATAAGTTGTCATCATAATGAAAAATTTTTACTTCTATGTGAAATGTCTTATCTTTGACGGAGAACATGGTGCTTTTAGAAAAGATTGTTACTGTTAGGAAAAACTGTTACTTCTAAGAAAAATTGAGTGTGTTAAATAAAAGTTTGTTAGTATTATTTGAAAAAGCTGTTGCTTCCATTGGAAGATTTGTTAGTGTTAAGGAAAACTTGCTACTTCTGGTAGAAAACTTGATATCACAATGAAAAATTGTTACTTTTAAGAAAGATTTGGTATGTTTGACTCAAAACTTGCTAGTTCAAGCAGAAAACGTGTTATCACAGATGAAAAATGTTACTTCCACGATAAATTTGATGTGTTAAGTAAAGGTTTGTTAGTATTAAGGAAAAAAGTTGATACTTCGATGAGAAAATTGGTTAGTGTTAAGGATAACTTGCTGCTTCTAACAGATAACTTGTTATCATTGACAAAAATTGTTACATCTATGAGAAACTTGGTATCTTTGACGGAAAACTTGGTGCTATTAGAAGAAATTTGTTACTCCTAAGAATAAAAAAACAGTTAGTTCTAAGAAAAATTTGAGTGTGCTGAGTAAAAGTTTGTTACTATTAAGGGAAAAATGTTGTTAGTTCGAAGAGAAGATTTGTTAGTGTTAAGGAAAACTTGCTACTTCTAACAGAAAACTTGTTATCATAATGAAAAATTGGTACCTTTAAGAAAAAATTCTTAAGTTTTACAGAAAAAACCAGTTACTTCTAACAGATAACTTTTTATCACTAACAAAAATTGTGACTTCTATGAGAAATTTGGTATCTTTGACTCAAAACTTGCTAGTTCAAGCAGAAAACGTGTTATCACTGATGAAAACTGTTACTTCTAAGAAAAATTTGAGTAAGTTAAGTAAAAGTTTTTTATTATTAAGGGAAAAAGTTGATAGATACTTCGAAAAGAAGATTTGTTAGTGTTAAGGAAAACTTGCTACTTCTAACAGAAAACTTGTTATCATAACGAAAAAATCGTTACTTCTAAGAAAAATTTGATATGTTTGACCGAAAACTTGCTACTTCTAACAGAAAACTTGTTATCATAACGAAAAAATCGTTACTTCTAAGAAAAATTTGGTATCTTTGACGGAAAACTTGCTAGTTCAGGCAGAAACCATGTTATCACTGACGAAAACTTGTTACTTCTAATAAAAATTTGGATGTGATAAGTTAAAGTTTATTAGTAATAAGAGAAAAGTTGTTGCTTCGAAGAGAAGATTTGTTAGTGTTAAGAAAAAACTTGTTATCTTAAGAAAAAATTGTTACTTCTACGAAAAATTGGGTATGTTTGACAGAAAACTTGGTACTTCTAACAGATAACTTGATATCACTGACAAAAAATTGCTACTTCTAAGAAAAATTTGGTATCTTTGACAGAAAACTTCCCATTTCAAGCAGAAAATGTGTTATCACTGACGAAAAATGTTCCTTCTAAGAGAAATTTGGGTGTGTTAAGTAAAATTTTGTTATTATTAAGGGAAAATGTTGTTGCTTCCAAAAGAAGATTTGTTAGTATTTAGGAAAACTTGTTACTTCTGGTAGAAAAGTTGTTATCAAAATAAAAAAAATTGTTACTTTTAAGAAAGTGTGTGTGGGTGCTTGTATGTTTCAAATGTTAGAAGACATTTACACTGATGATGATTGGTGTCATAGTGATAGCAGAATGTGATTATTGCTTATTGTTAAGAAATATTAAACCCAAGAATGCTTAGTGTTCCAGGAAACAAATCATATTCGCTAACTTTCTTACATAACAACAAGTGACAAACGGTTTTGTTTAATCGCTTCGAAATATTAAAGCCCATAAAGGCAGTGTATTCCAAGAAAAATCGTAAGGCACTTATCTACATGACAGAGTCAACCCTAGAACTCCGGACCAACTCATAGAAATCAAGTGAGTACCATCGAAATTGTGATCAAAGTGTAAAAATTATGGTCAACTTCTAAGCGAACATTAGAAAAACAATGAAATCCTGACAATTTCATAAAAAACTGGAGCAAACTGTAGAAATCCCGATAACCCTAGAAATCAAGACCAGCGTAGAATTCAAGGACAAAGTTTAGAAATGGCTCTTAATAGAAAAGCATCGCAGGGGATTTCACCCACGTGGGAATTTTGCCTAGAAACAACGCAGGGGAGTTTTTCTAGATGGGAGATATGTTTATGTCTAGAAAAAGCATTGCGGGGGATTTCTACCATCTGGGAACGTGTCTAGACATGATTTTGCCTAGTAACATCATTTATTTCAAATATGTCCTGCAAACATAACAAACAAACATCAACATAACCAAGAAACAACATAACCAACAAACATCAAGCAATATAACCAACAAACAACATCAACAAAACACTAATAACAAACAAACATAACATAACCAAGAAACAACATAACCAACAAATATCAAACCACATAACCATCAACATAACAACATAACCATCAAACAACATAACCATGAAACAACATCAACATAAGACTCATAACATAACCAAGAAACAACATAACCAAGAAACAACATCAACATAACATAACCATCAATAATCAAAAATCACCAGCATAACTTAACTACATAAAATAACATAACATCAAACCACATAACCATCAACAAAACATAACCGTGACACAACATCAGCATAACATAGCACTCATAACCAACAAACAACATAACATAACCAACAAACAACATCAACATAACATAACCAACAATTACCATCAAACATAACCAAGAAACAACATCAACATAACCAAAAATCATACGTTAATTTCCCTGTGTTAATTTCCCAATGGCTGCTGTGACGTCAGAGGGCATTTCATAGAAACTCAATGGGAAAAGGGAGGGCATGACTTTGAAACCGAGGAGGGCACGTCTGTGAACCTTAAATGCCCCCACTACTTATCACAAGTGATTTTTTTATATAAGTATATTTAATGTAATTTTAAGATATGGAAAAAAAAGTTAAAAAAATAGTCAGTTAAAAAAAAACTAAGAAAAAAAATATAAGCAAATAAATGTTATCCTCCTAAGGAGTTACTTCCCCCAACCCCCCTCCCCTCTGAGGGTTATGGAGCTCTGTCATGTTCATTACAATAGCATGTCCTTTTCTCGTTTCACAAACAGAAAAATATTTTAAATGGGGGATTGACCCTGTCATACTCATAATACGTATTCTAATAAAATCAAACAGTTCGTGGTAACGAACTGTAAGTAAGGAGCGACCCAGCTCAATGGTAACCGAAACTCTAAAAAACGGAATTTCGATATCAATAGATACATCAAAAGAATTAAATTTTAATTCTGATTTCAAATATACAAGTTTCATCAAGTTTAATCTTACCCATCAAAAGTTACGCGCCTGAGAAAATTTGGCTGATTTTCGAAAAAAGGGGGAAAGACCCCCTAAAAGTTATAAAACTTTAATGAAAATGACACCATCATATTCAGCGTATCAGAGAACCCTACTGTAGAGGTTTCAAGCTCCTATCTACAAAAATGTGGAATTTGTTTTTCTGTTTTTTTTTTTTGTTTTTTTTTTCCACCAGGGGTGATCGTATCGACCCAATAGTCCTAAAATATCGTGGGAGGGCTCATTGGAACGGAAATTAAAAGTTCTAGTGCCCGTTTTAAGTGACCAAAAAATGGAGGGCAACTAGGCCCCCTCCCACGGTCATTTTTTCCCCAAAGTCACCCGATCAAAATTTTGAGATAGCCATTTTGTTCAGCATGGTCGAAAATATGATAAAAATATATTTTAGGATGACTTAATCCCCAAAGTCCCCGGGGGGTGGGCTGAAAGTTATGAACTTTACTCAATGTTAACATATAGTATTGGTTATTGGGAAGTATACAGACGTTTTCAGGGGGATTTTTTCTGGTAGGTGGGGGGAGGTGGGTTGGGGGCTATATGGGAGGATCTTTCCATGAAGGAAGTTTTCATGGAGGAAGGGACATTGCTATGAAGGGGGCGCAGGATTTCCCAGCATTATTAAAGAAAAAGATCAGAAATTAAATAAAAAAAACAAGTTTTTCAACTGATCAACTGATTGTGATTAAGGGGTCATTTTTAAAGAATTAGAAAAAAGTTCGAACTTTAGCTTAAAGAGCAGGGTATTGACTGGGGGCGAACCCCGTAATATACGTGTTAAAAATTTATGAATATAGAAGTTCGTTACGTAAGTTAATTCGTAAGTTACGTATATTTATTACTAATAAAAACGTTCGTAAATAAAATTAAACAAATTTCGAGAAAGCCATTTAACCAAATAAAAGTACAATTAATATGCAAATTTTGTTTTAATTATTCATGTACGATGAGCCAAAATCAAAAACTGCATTAATTCAAAAACGTTCAAAAATTAAATACAAAAAATAAGTTTTTTTAACTGAAAATAAGGAACGACGTTAAAAATTAAAACGAACAGAAATTATTCCGTATATGAAAGGGGCTGTCCCCTCCTCAACGCCTCGCTCTTTATGCTAAAGTTTGACTTTCTCACAACTCGATTTTTTTTAAACAATAAAACAATTTAGCGTAAAGAGCGAGGCGTTGAGGAGGGGACAGCCCCTTTCATATACGGAATAATCTCTGTATTGGTATTTCTGTATAGTATTGGTTTTGGTTTATTGGAAAGCCATTTAGCACAAGAAAAGTAAAATTAATATGCAAATTTTGTTTTAATTATTCATGTACGGTGAGCCAAAATCAAGAACTGCATTAATTCAAAAACGTTCAAAAATTCAATAAAAAAATAAGTTTTTTTAACTGAAAGTAAGGAACGACGTTAAAACTTAAAACGAACAGAAATTATTCCGTATATGAAGGGGGCTGTCCCCTCCTCAACGCCTCGCTCTTTATGCTAAAGTTTGACTTTCTCACAACTCTTTTTTTTTACACAATGAAAAACTTTAGCGTAAAGAGCGAGGCGTTGAGGAGGGGACAGCCCCCTTCATATACGGAATAATTTCTGTTCTTTTTAAGTTTTAACTTGGTTCCTTACTTTCAGTTAAAAAAAACTTGTTTTTTTTATTTAATTCATATTAAAGCTTGGGCTCAATAAGAGCCCATGGATCGAATACAAAAGTTTGAGAATTACTAGTAGGATGAGGTGTTTTTTTAAAACACTAATGATTATATATGATGTCCAAACAGGTAAAATTAAGTAAATGCTCTTGGTTAACCCCATTCCCATGCTGCTACAGCGCTCCCCTCCCGGCTCAAATATAAGCAAAAAAGCAGTATCGAAGTGAAAAATTTGATCAGTGTTGGCAACCCCCAGCGGCAGCGCCCCCAGCTGCGACACTTTGAGCAGCTGATTCGGTTGCCCTTCCCTCCCTGGAACGGCTCTTTTCAGACTGTATCTGGCCAAACTTGTAGTACATCTTCAATATATATGCTAGAACAGACTGGATTTTAAAAAAGCCAAATTTCCTAAATTTTGTAAGAAATAATCCAACCTTGGAAATTACTGTGCAAGAGTAGTTGATAGGATAATTGATAGTTGTGCTGTACTGTGCAGTACTGTGTGCAGTACTGTGCAAGAGTAGTTGATAGGTGATAGTAGTTGATTCATGTTGAATTTTGAATTCAGAGTAAAAATATTTGTAAAAAGTTACATTAAAAGTACCATGGAACTTTCTTGGCAGAAAAATTGTGTTAGGCGCTTTTTTCAGGGTTATTTTATCAAGTGAAACTTGAAACTTTATGGATCATTTTTGTGTCATATGATAGTATTGGCCAAGCGAACAGTTATGGTTATATTAAAAATGTGAAAACAATATGGAAAATGGCCGGAGTTAAAAAGAAAGCATTTCAAACATTGTCCTCCTTTATAATACTGTCTGCCACACGTAACTCCATATGATAGCTTCTCTCTAAAATATATGCAGAATGTTCACTTCCAATGGATGAAAAGATCCATCTAAAGATAGGGGTGGAAAAGGGGGCAACAGAAACATGAATAAGAAATACAAAATAGAAAAAGGATGGTAATTATATTTTATTGTTTTCGAGAGGCTTCTGAGAATGTCTCGCTCCAGTTCCCAGCTTGAATTTTTGCATTGGCGGACTTTATTAAAGTTAGTTAAAACTAAATTGATATATTCTATACTTTACAGACCATTCTTTACAAACAGTTAATCCTCTAGAAGCTTTTTACATCACGTTCAACTTTTAATTATTTCGCAGATTGATGAATTGTCTACAAAATCGAATAAAAACATAAATTTTATACGACTAATTTTTAGGCTATTTTATATTCAATTTTTGTGTTCAAAAATAAAATGTGTCAATCCTCCATGGAAAACTTGTGTGCAAAACCATGTTAATAATTTTGAGAAAGAGAAAAAAACATAAAAAAAATTGGAAAGTACGCTTGCCTGGCAAAAAAATGTATTTGTTAAAAAGAAAAGGAAGAGTTTCCTGTAGCCTTTACATTTATAAGCTGTTGCGAAATAAGAGCACTTCCGCTTCCTATATTTTCTTTACTATTAATATTTATGAGCTCTCTGGGATATTTTTGTTTTCAAAATAGGATATTGAGATCCTCCCTTAAATAAACGAAAAAAGCTTAACTCAAGTTACCATTTCTAAACTTAATATTGTATTAAATCAAAAACAAAAAACTTTCCTTTTTCACAGTGAAAGTAAAGAGTAGCATTAAAACTCAACAACGAACAGAAAAAATATTCTGTATGTCAGAAGGGCTTCCCCTCTTCAAAAATCATGCCAAAGTCTTATAGTCAGGGCCGTAATTTGCCATGGGGCAGGGAGGAGGGGGCAACTACCCCTACCAGACCTCGGTTTGTCCCCCGCCCCAGACCTGAGTTTGCCCCCCTCCAGCTAAAATTTATTTTTTTTCGAAAATCATGTCAAAACTAAGATAAGCCTGCATAATATAAGCATCAACAGAAACGGATCACTCTTATTTAGTATATATTTACCTTTTAGTACTATAAAGTATCTTTATAGTACTTTTATAGTACTATATACTACTTTCATGGTACCAAACGCCTCATTTTTTAGTTTTTACTGTCATTTTACTTGATTTGGGAAAGTTTACTCCACCTCCCCCTCCCCCAGGATTTTGACAAAATTACGCCACTGCTTATAATGCTGTAGTAGAAGCATTAATGAGAGCTACAAATGTGCTTAATGGGTAATTTAATTACAGGGTTTTATGTATACATTTTCAACATTTGAATGGATAGTTGTATTACTAAAAGCGAGTTCACGTCAGTAAGCTATTCCGTCCTTGAAACATTGTGAAAAACACTCTTTATCACATCCCAACCGACATTGTGTTTGAACAGTCGCTTTCAAAGCATTAGGAGCTAAAATTGAAACTTCAGCGTAAAGAGCAGGGGGCTGAAGAAGAGGTAGCACTCCTTGTGTACGGAATAATTTATCTTCGTTACAAGCCTTACTATCGTTCTTAACTTTGATTTAAATAACTATTTTTATCTTGTATAATTTCTGATAATTTTATATCATGCCCACACCTTTGTTAGATAAGAGGGGGTCTGCCCCCCCCCCTCTTGTATTTCCTGTTAAATTTTAATTTATTTTTTTTTGTAACACCACTGAAGCGGAATCTTACTTTTATATTAATTTCTACTCTTCGTTTACCTTTAATTTACATAATTATTCCAAAATCTTGATAGTTGAACTAAGGGAGGAGGCTCGTTTGAACTGGTCTAATTTAATAGTCAACTTTTTTAAGCATATAAAGAGATTGCTTCATAGCAAGGTGATGATGCCACAACGGTGATGATGACATAATTCAAAAGCTGTAATAGGCCGATTTTGGGAAATTTTAATTTGCATCTAATCCTCTAAAACAAAGCACATTGTTTCGAAAAGATTATATTTTCCTTATGTTCTTTCTTGGCTCCGAGATATTCAAGAGCTTCTTCAAAATATCCTTTTATATTTATTTTCTATTTCCTCAAAATATCTTTTTTATATATTTATCTGCGGGCTCACTGAAATTTACAAAATTTGTGCATACAAACGCGCTTTCTATTCTCAGGACCCCCTCTGCCCAAACAAATACTCACTGGCCCTCCTCCAAAATAGCTGATGGACAATTATATACAAGAGTATAGAATTTTATAAAGAATCAGATAAATCAACTTAGATTTGAATTGAAATAGCTGTCTAAATTAATCGTTTATTTCGTATGGATTGCGTGCTTCTTTAGGAACGGATGCACCACGTTGCAGGATTACGGCCACTGAAACTGGGAAGGGCCACTGAACTGGGCCACGGCCACTGAACTGAACTGGGCTACAGCCACTGAAACTAGGAAGGTCAATATATAGTTTTTGATAGTTCTAAATTACCTGACTATCTCAGGATTTTCGCTTGATGGTATTTGGCCCTCTTTGGGCTGACCCACAAAATGGCAGAAAACACCACTTTGCTCTGGTGCAATCTATTTTCCTACTTAAAAAAGCATTGGAAAATTCAGTATCCGTTCAAATAAGCACTGTTGATATTTTAGGATCATTGGTTCGATACAATCACCCCCGTAAAAATAACAAATAAATAAACACGCACCCGTGATCATCCCTTTTGAAAATTGAATTTAAAAAAAAAAAAGTTTTCTCAACTGAAGGTAAGGAGCAACATTAAAAATT